>VXAL01004767.1:73105-90547 GCA_013399475.1 Chauna torquata
CCCTCCTTAAAATCAGCTGCATTTGGTGTCTAGTCCACTTTTTTATTATTTTTATTTTATTCTGCTTGAATATTTGCTTTTAATTTACCACTGGCACATTGTTTATCTGATGCGCACACTGTAAGAAAAAGCAATTTTTAACTTTTATCTTTTTAAAATATATATATAAATTTAGAGGGAAAGGTAAATCATCAGAAGAAAATGCCTTACAATTTCAGCTTATTTGAGGTATAGCTTGGCTGTTTTTGCCAATTATAATTACCCTGAGATTCCTAAAAGCAAGAGAAAGAATGACAGGGCCAATTTTAGTCCATTCAATAGCACGAGGGAAGTTCGTCAAGAACTCTTTTTTTTTTTTTCTTTCTCCTTGACTAATCCTGTCACTATTTAATAATACTGGTCAGAAAGTTCAAAACTGGAGTTATTTAAAGCTCAGCAAATTGCTGCTCAGAATTGACAGTGTCACAACAGGCTAACGGACAGAGAAACACAATGACAAACAAAAAAACCATGTGGGCCACAATGAAAACAGTATTCATCAACAGTCAAGTGGAAATGAAGAACATCAGCATCATGTACTGCACCAATTCAGAATATATTACTGTCTCTCCTCAGGTATTTGTGAATAATCAGCTTTAAATGAAAATGGGAAACATTTAGAGGAGGGAAAAATCTACTAATGTTCACTAACGCGTTACCTATGAGCATATTAACATAATTAGAGCAAGCAGTTAAAAGCATGATACTGTAAGGCCAAATCCTGGGGGAAAGACAGCAAAATCAGTTGACTGAAGCCTGCACAGGAGGAGGATTCTCCAGCAGCACAAGCACCGCCTGCTCTATGGCTGGACACTGCCCCCACGCAGCAGCTGTGGCTCCCAGATAAGGCGCTCCAGCCATCCCAAATTTAAGATTGGTCTACATTGCTACCGAGGTTCAAAGGAAGAGAGGCAACCAGCAGGAGACAGACAAGGTTATCACTGAACTGAAATGAGCAGGGCACAACATTAGCTTTATGTTGGGTTAGGTAGCCATATGACTGGGAGCTAATGGGAAAGGTAGCAAAGGGTGGAAAGAAAGTGAGTGTACAAGCAGCAGTGATGGAAAACAATGAGGAAGCAAGTAAGAAGAGAAAAGCAATTGGTAGAGATCGGGGAGAATCTGTAGGTGCACAAAAAAACTTTGATTGTACAAGGCAAAAAGAATAAAGCCTGAAGTCTAGAAATGCCCAATAATTTTTAACGGATGATGGTTGAAATGCACCAAAGCTATGTTGCAAACTTTTCTATCCAGATTCATCCAGATGCAAATACAGCCTACACCTAGCTTTCAGAGAGCCAAACTTATTTAGAAAATTTTCTTTGGCAAAAATTCAGATATGAACAGCAACACCATTTAAGGACATAACTCCTGCCCACCCATCAGCAAGATTACCACTTCAGTAGAGGTCTGGAGGTTTTTGCCCCAATTTCATTTGACAAGACTATCATTATTCTTTTATACTTACACACTGACTTGAAAGCATAATGGTTTGGCTTAAGACTATTGAGTTACTAGCATGAATTTAAGAACTCTGAAATGTTTGTTTAAAAAAAAAAAATAGAGAGAGTTGTGCTAACTCTGAAAAAAAATGGCCAGTTTCAGATCTTTCCACAAGACGCTGAAGACCCTCTGTTTCAACTGATGGTATTTTCGTCACAGGTACTTAGCATTGCACAAACTCTGACCTTAGTATTATCCTCCACATTTCAGAATTCCCATCTGATCCACTTGCAAAGTGCTTCAGTTTCTAAAGTGTTGTTCTCAGCACAACAATGCATTGCTCAATCCCACATTGGAGAAATTCCACGCTTCAGCAGCAAGCTCAGTTCCAAGCGCAATTTGCAATTGTTAGACCCAGGGAAAAAAAAAAAAAAAAAAAAAGGTATTTCTGGTTTCTTTTATAATACCAGCCATTTATGTTTCCACAGCTCTTTTCCAGTCCTTTGTGTTCCTGCGTCTGATCTGTTCCTCATGGCTATCGGCCTCCCAGTGTTCTTCAGCAGAAACTGACAGGCAGCAGCATGAAAGCCATAGATAAGAGTCTAATTATCTCTTTTTTCTCACCTCCAGGTTGCAACTGTTTCAGCAAGTTCCTATCAACAAGCATTGTCCAAGGCTTAACACAGTGGTATTAAGACATAAGGCCCACAGTTGTACCAAGGCCTGTAGGGCAGCATGCAGAAACCTCCCAAAGAAAAATTAAAAAAAAACAACAGCAGCAACAACAACAAAAACAAACAAAACAAAAAAAAACTAACAACAAAAAAAAAGAATTGTGCATGCACAACAATTTGGCAGCTTTTGTGGAATCCACCCTGGTGAAAGCAAGTCCTGCTTGTGTAGACACCCTCAGGGCGGTCTGAACATTGATGTGTCCTCCTCCGAAAGTTTCCTGATAGGGTTTCCAAGAGTTAAGTCATCCAAAGTAACTACTGTTTGGACTTGCTGTCACAGATAAAGTGCACCTCTCAGCATTATGAATCTGGACCCATTAAAGGCATCCACCAAATAAAATACTGGGACAGAGGCAGTACCTACAAAATAAGACCAGTGAGTATAAATCCTTCCTAGAGTTGATGACGTACAGTTTATCTTGGGACGATGCACAATCCCAAGGTCTTCACTAGGGATCATGAACTTTTAAATCAGTAAGTTTAATCAACTGGCATGTGTCCACAAGACAAAATTCCAGAAGGGTGTGGCTTCATGAACTGAAGTATGAGATTGCAGTTGTACGGAACATTTTGACATGCCCATCCCAGGTGAGGACAACGGGATAATTACTACCCTATTAGAATATAATGTACTGCTGTTGTAGTCTGCACCACTTAGATAGCCTGATAATACTAAATACATGAAGCAACCATCCACTTAATTATTTCAACACTTGAACAATATAGATCAGATTAAAGATTTTCTGGAACTGAGATTCATCTCAGGAAAATTCCACTTTATTTTTTTGTTTGTTTGTTTCTTTTGTTTGGTTGATTGTTGTTTTTTGAGCAAAAACATTCCAATTGAATATTAACAGAAGTGTTTTCCTTGAGGCAAAAGTAGAACAATTAAAAATTATTTCAAGTAAATTAAAGCATTGTGTACGGTAAAACTGAAGTGTTTATTTCAGGTGATTTTAGCTTCAATGTGCACACACAAAATAAAAAAGGCAACACAAAAATAGAAACATACCAACTTGCAACTGGCACTTTCCCTGTAGCAGGATGTGCTTCTCTCTCCTCACTGCTCTCCCACCCACACACAAAAAAATCCAAAGCATCACTGAAATCTCATTTTTCCAGCAGGGAAAACATAATTTTGACCAAATGGCATTTTCCAGAAGAAAAATATCAGCATGAAAAAAACCATCACTTTTTCCAAAGCTTTTCCTGTGGCAATGCTAACAAGTATGCCATGTTGTTTGTCAGACAGCTCTGTTACCACCTTTGGCTTTCTGTCTCCTACTTCCAACAAATCCCCTGTTAGAGCAAACAGAAAGCATATTGCCTACCTTTGCGTTAGCTCATTCCTAGCTTCCTGCTTGTGACTGGGGCAAATTTACATAGGCCATCTGGAAACATTATGATTAGCCATTCACAGAGGGAAGTCTGGCGGTTCTTTCCATCTAACTCCTTCAGAACAGTATACAAACCATTATTCTGCTCAAGTACTCCAAATGGTTTTTTTTAAGAATATAATAAGCCAAATTCAGAACCAGTCCAGACAGAAGACCTGCCAAAAGTAACACCCAGAGACTCAGAAACGTTCGCTGCCCACCAGGCCTGGTGCAGAGTGCATCCCAAGCTAGCCCTGGGTGTTGCCATCCCAAACTTGTGTGACAGGCCCAGCGTCACTCAACTCTGGTTGCTTGAAATGTTGAGCTCTGCTAGCTCAAAACCCTGAGCTCTGCTAACTCGAAACCTCAGAAGTTACCAACAAAAGGAATAATCCGAATACTGCAGTTCCTTCTTGAGACAAAGCCGTTATTCCTCAGGTATTTGTATTGTAGCAGCAACAGTGCTGGTGCACATAAATCTCTAGATCTCTACTGATTTAAAAAGAACAGACTGTGAACTGATTTCTCTGTACAACTCCTCCTGTATTTTAAATAAGCCAGGAGAAACTTTCTGTTCTCAGACTGCTGGAGGCTGGTATAAAGCTGCACCTTTCTCTGGCAATATAAGCATCCTCCTCTGCACATTGCTATTACCCAAAGCCTTTATAGAAAATAAGAGAAGTTCTGGGTAGTTTTGTTGCCTAACAACTATTTAAAGCATGCAGTAAACATCTTCACCACACAAAATCACAGAATGGCTGAGGTTGGAAGGGACCTCTGCAGGCCATCTGGTCCAACCCCCTGCTCAAGCAGGGCCACCTAAAGCAGGTTGCCCAGGTCCATGTCCAGGCAGCTTCTGAATATCGCCAAGGAGGGATACTCCACAGGCACTCTCCACCTTCTATTGAGAAGAGCACCTCATCATCCCAGATTGCTGCCAACCGCCACTGACATTTCAGAAGATAAAAATAACCTTAACCATGAACATGCTCAATTTTGCCATGCACTTACAGTAATTTTAGAAATCTTATCTCCAGGGATATCCTAGGCGAAATCCTAGGAGGAACTCCACAGCTCTTATCAGCTAGAACTCAAACAGGGAGAAAACAACACCAAGATGAAACATGCGCAGGCACATTAGGAGAGGAAGCAGAGACGCTCCTTGCCTCACTGGGATGCAGCAACTTCCAGTGATTGCAACCCGGCCCCTTCACCAAACTGGTTTGTGCCTTGAAGGATATGTCAGGAAATTAAAGACAGGTCATAGGCTTTTGTTGTGGCAACATGTTTGTATGTATTTTTAAATAATACATATGATCAGAAAACATACACTGCATTTGTTGTTGTTGTTTTGTTACACAGATGTAAATAAAATATCATGAATATCTAACACAGAAATCTTTCTCTCCAGGTGTTTAGCCTCCTGTAGGCCTTAAACATGCCCTTTTAATGTACAGCTGTTTTATGACTTTTTCCTGAAACAACTATAAGAACTACACGTATTCACACCACTTTAAAGAGAATATTTAATCTTGAATTAGGAACAGAAAAATAAAAAGACATTTTATATAGACAGTTAGAAAATTCCTTTCAAGGAATCCATGCACTTGACTCCTTTAGAAAAACAAAACAAAACAAAACAAAACAAAAAACCACCATCTCTTGATCTTCATTAAATGTTTATAACCAAGTTTGGTCAAACACAGACTTTAATTAGTATTGGTATTTAATTAGTATTAGTATTTAACCAAAGTCAGTTGGTTAAAAACAATTGTGCAGACAGCTTTTAACTCAACAATACTTTCCTTTCATTAATTCAGTTCCAGAAACTAAGGAAGTAAATTCAGTTCCTACTTTGCCACATAGAGCAAGATGTGGAAACCCCTCTTCTTCAGGATGCAACCCTGACCACTTGCGCCACAGCTGCATTGACTGAAATCTTCAGCCTTGCTCATTTTTTCACATAAAATGGACTGAAAACATCAAGAAACTGAAGACGCAGCCTCTCAGGAAGGATGTCTGCAGGGATCGCTGCAATACCGCATTCTGCAGAACCCAGCTAGGATGAGTGATGAGGATGACTGAAGTTTATTGAAGCCAGAGACAAATCACAGATCACTTGCAAATCATCATCAGTGATTTCTAAGTGTGCTGCAGCGTGTAGCAAGACTAACAGTACTCAGATAATACCAACAAACTATGCAGATTATATTGGGACTGCCAGGCAGCCCTACCAGCCCTCCCTTGCCTGGTCTGTGACTTCTTCCTGTGTCTCTTTGCCATATAACACAACATCTCACTTCTGAGGTTCAAAGGGAATTTTTGGAGGGTAGCAGAGAAGAATCTGAGTGGCAGAGCCATGTGCAGCAATCTGTGTTTCTATACGTATTTCTGTGCTCCTGAAACTCCATACAGCTCTACCCAGGAACTCTACACAGACGCTAGCCCTTTTCCTTTTTTAAGTTAGGTTCCTAGTGTGCAGCAGAACCAGTCCCAAATCCAGACTTGGCAAAATCCATCATCTGTGCAATTCCACTCAGAGTTGGGTCCTGCAATCATCCACCACATAATCCTGCCTACGCTGTATATCTCCATCCCCTCCCTCCTTCTAGATCGGAAAGGAATTAAACGTTTGGAAAATAGCAAGTGATTTGCATGCATTATTAATATCTCTGTATGTAACTGTATTCAATACGTTACTCTCTGTTGCTTCACATCACAGTCTCTCAGATTTCAGAGGAATATTTGCCCACTCACTGTGTAAAGCCAAATATTACAAAAAAAAATTCTGCGCATTACTTAACTAAAATCAATTATATTTTTATAAGCTTATAGTCTGGTGGATCACAGGTATTTTGGAATGAACTATAATATCAAAATTCATTACAGGCTACATTTTGCATGCAGCACTGGCAAATTTTACATAGAACTTCTATCATCAGTGATAAGGATTAGTCAAAAATCTTCTAATCAAACAAAAAAGCTCAACACACCCCCTACCACCCACACAACTATTTCTCATAAATGCAGTCAGGTGAATTATTCTATTATATATCATCATATAAAACTATGACACACATATAGACTGTTCTTCACCAAGTACTATTTGCCAGAATGGACTTTCATTTTTCTATTGCGTAATTAAACTATGTTTAGGCAGAAGTATCCACAGGTAAAACCTACACCTAAGCAGAACAGTGTATTGTATGCATGCTTCACATTACTACCCTTACGAATTCAGTGAGGAACAAAATCGCACACTGATGAAATGATTTTCCCAAGGTTATGGAAGTGCCTGGCAGAAATGTGAATCAAACCTTAAATCACCAGAGGCCACATAAGTACAAAAATCAAACTTCCACTCTCTTGAAATCGGCAAGAAAAACTTAAATCAAACTGCTGTCTTGATCCACCAAAAAATGTGTAATTATATACTGCATAAATTATGACTAATTTACTTGTAGCCATATGTCTCTTTTGCTAATATTGACAGTTTATTTTACATATTAATCATCATATGTAATAATTTGGTTCAGAATTGTCATGTACTAACTCCCTTCTTTAAAACTGGTCCAAATTTTTTCACATTTCAAAGTACTTCTCTCAAAACCTCTATTCACTATTTGTCTGAAATTTTCTCCATCCTTTCGAAACTCAAACATATTAGTTTCCAACTCTGTAAAGTCCAAGCCTAGTATCAACACCTGGCTTAATTTAGCTCTGTGTGCCCCAGTTTCAAACAAAATCCTCTAATGAGATTAAAAGAAAAAAAATCAACTAAATAGAGCAAGTCACTTGGGTATCTTAAAAGATCGCTTCATACCCACGTAAAAAGTTTGCCTGGGACTTACAGCTCTAATACTGAGGAAATAATGTATCGGCCACAAGTCTGTGGTTTACTTTGGCCATATAATAATGGAAAAAGCAGAACAATAAATAAAAGTTCATTTGTCTCCACCTTTGCCAGTGCTATATAATATGTTAAAACAATGTAAACCTGAACTGAGTAAACCTTCATCCCTAAAAATTATGAATGGCTTCTCTGTGCTGAAATGTTTCACCAATTCCTGCTAAGCGATTTGCAAGGCTGACTAGAAAAGCAGAGATATCTTTGCTGTGTGTCATGTAAGGATCTTTGCCTTTTCAAGTCACCTTAGGAAACAGCTGTGAGAGAGGGTCAGAACGGGAAGTGGTTCCTGCAGGACTTGCTTGCGCCCAAGTGGTTGGACTGTGCTCTTGGTTGGTGTCACTGATGATAACAAATGTGATGGTACTAGTCCCTCCCTTGTTGATCAATGGCAAAAAATCTCCACATTCAAACAATTCACAGCCATATTTCATGAGCTCCTGAACTGAGAGAGCCAGCAGGCATATAAGACTTGTGCTGCACTAGTTTAGATCTATTAATATATATATATATCAAAATAATAAAAAGAAAAAACACACTTGCCCCATGCACTACAAATATCTGAATGCAACATGGCTAGTCTTTGCTGTTAAAACATTAGAATCATATAATCATAGAATCATTTAGCTTGAAAAAGACCTCTGTCTACATATAAAAAGAGAAAAGACTATTAGAAATAAGGGATTTCAAATTCTTTTTAAGCACATCTGTATTTATAGTTTATCTGTTTTGGACATTAAAGCATGTATTTAATAGTAGTAAGCTCTGCAATCAAATGCCACTTACTTCCTTAGACATAGACCTACCTACCAAGCCTTTAGCACTAATATATTAAAATCTAACTTGCAAACTCAAAAATTGGCACAAGGAAATATGAATTCCTGTTCACAGGACATTATAAGGCAACTTCAACCTACGTATCAAGATTACACTTTTAGGAAGTACTGAAGACGAACAACTCTTTCTGGTATTAGGTGAACACTTTCCCAAACTTCAGGCAGTTTAAGGTGCTCTCCAGCCCGCAGCTCATGGGGTTGCCCTGCCAGAGCTGCCAGGTGTTGCTACAGGAGTGACCTGCCCTGTGGTTCCCCAGGGACATGCTGACCATCTTATCTACATGTCACAGGACAGACAGTCAAAAAAACCAAATTGCTCTGTGTGCCAGTATGAAAGCCAGACCATCTTAAACACTTCACTTAGGTTGATGCTAGCTATGCTATGAGATACTCAAAGAGGAAAATAAGTGTGAGGATTCGTCTGTGCTCAGTAAGTGTACTCCCTTTCACTCTCCCAGCTTCTGTATGTGCAAATTGCTCCCACTTGCACTCTTCCCATTTCAGTGGAAATCAGAGATCACACTTGAATCAGGTTGCTTTCTGTCAACCTCTACCTAACCTACTCACACCTACTCTGCTGCGCAGCATCTAACACAGTCTACATTGACTGCAAGTTCCTGAAACAGCTTAGCAGAAGCTTTCTCTTGCCATGCAGTTGTTCATGAGGCAAATGCTAGGTGAGAAGGTGTTGAATGGAGCCTTCATGTGTCTCCAGCTTAAAAACCTGCAGGGGAGGGGAGCATCTTTTTAATAACAGAATCTAAAATTTGAAGAGTAATAACTGCTCAGACCAGATCTTTATCTTCTGTAATGATACAGTGGCTCCTTGCTGCAACTGACTGGAAGTTATCCATCAAATGAATTCAATTTTGACTGTCATGCTACTTATTTTTTTCATTCCATTCTTTTCCATCGTTCCTGGACATCAATTCATCACCATACTGAAAAAAATGAGAAGGCAATTTTTAACTAGAGAGCTGACCAAGAGACTCTCCCACGATATTATGATTGACATCACTTATCAGTAAAGCCAGAACGAGCAGCAGCTCACATGTTTGTCTAAAATTCTGCCCACATGAATACTATAATCTTTCTCTAAAGACCTCACCTCTCTGCTGTCTGCAGCATGGCTTCGAAATTCGGCAGTAACAAAGCCTTCACCTTAGATTTAAGTTTTCTGTTGTGCTTTGATGTTCCTTCTAGGTTCTGGGAGACTTGAACCATTTCAAACCTTAACTTGCCTTCTCACAATAAAATACCAGCAGCATTCTGAAATGACTGAGCACAAATCCCTTCCCACAGTCATGCCTTGCCACCTCCCTTCTCCAGTGAGATCCAGTCCATGCCCACCCTGGCAGCTGATCCCACTTTATGGAGGGAAAAGGAGACCAGCAGATGAGATGCTCCTACAAAACTAACTCAAACAGCCCATGACACCATTGGAGAAGTCACCTAGGAGAGAGCTGCTTCTTTCCTAAAGGGAGGACAGGGTAAGAAGCAGAATCAATCTAGGTCAGAGAACTTCCATTTCCCAAGTCATCTTCCCTGGACCCAGTAGATCACTTTGTCCCTAGGCTGCAAGTTCAGGTGCTGTCAGTAAGACATCAGGGCTGGAGCTGCAGCAGTTCATGCCCTGTGATGGCTCCAAGCTCTGGCAAGGATAGCACCATCAGAGCCCTACCTTTACCTCTGCTCACACTTTAAAGTGCTGTTTTTGCTGCTTTTAAGCCAATGCTCAATTCAGAAACTGTGATTCTTTCCAATGTGCCAAAGAGTTCATTTATATCTGGCTACAGTTTTATAAACTCCTTAAAATTCACAAGTCGGAGCTAATTCCAACATTAACTGCCCAAATATTCAGCCAAATTGCCTTCCTGCTCCCAAGTCAGAGGATAAAAAACTAGGCTGATGCACCTCAAGGTTTGCAAACATAATTGGCTTGGCATCCATAGCTCTGAAGTACTGACAGCTCTTCATAATATCGAATCTGCTTGAATATCCAAAAGTTAGACTTCAGGGATCACTGAAATTGATGTAGTTTTCCTTCTTTTTCCTTACTTTTTTTTCTTACCGAATATCCTTGGTATGCAAATCACTGGTACTTTCCTCTACCAATGGTTAGATATTTTGACACAGGGCGGGGGGAGACCTCATTAATAAAGTGTTGTTACAAACTCAGTATAGGTAACAAGCAGTAGACGCATCAAGAGGGTTCGTTTTTTACTTTTAAATGCTTTTTAAAAAGAGCTAGCTTTCAAGTTCACTGCCATCCTTTAAATATCATTTCTCCACCCTCCAAAGCAGCTTCCAGAGGTGCTTCCCCTCTCTTTATTTAGCAGTTGTCCATGAACTGTGAGCACACAAAGTGCACCCAGCATCCTTTGATTAGGATTCTAATTTATACATATAGCAAATATGCTGACGTTACATATTTATTAAACTATCCTTCATCCATTTGTAAGTGACTTCTGTGAATCAAAAATGCAACACATCCCTGGTTTTTTGAGCAGTAAAAGCTTCAAGAACAGTTAACAAGCACATAAAAATGGACTTTTTGCATACACCTACTCCAGGTTTCTGCTGCAGGGAAGGAAAAATGAAGTTACCCTGTGCACGGACATATACTATAAACAGTGCAGCTATCTGACAATTTTGGCCAGTATAATTTCCTAAGAAAAGCAAATCTAACTGGAATATCATAAATGAAATAACAAGGCTGTTGAAAACCTGTTGAAAACATCACAATAATTCTGAGGCTGCCAATGCACATTTCCTACAGAAATATATATATATTTTAAATTCAAGTCCCAATCAATTAGTTTTTCCTCTTCCACCTGGCTAGAGCACCACTTCTTCTCCTTAACCTACACTACCCACACTTAACAAAGCTGTGGTTTCCTAAGTGTTCTCCCACTTGACAGGTTAAAATACTTTCTAACAGCTTGGTTTACAACTGAATGCCTGTCGTTTCCTAACATGTCCTGAGGCAGTTTCCTAAGCTGTGTCATTACCCTGACAAGTCTTCAGGGATAGGGCTGAGCAAGGCTTACAACGTCATCTGCAGCACTCCTCCTGGGATCTTACAGATTTCTGCTAGTTATTTGAGTGCTTAATATCGGTGGGGAAAAAATGCTTTTAGATTTTTTATTTGGCATTATCTTTCCACCGTATGCTTTCCACAGCTAACAAAGTCATTGCCCGTGTCATTTGTAGAAAACCAGTATATTTTTTAATTGCATCTTTTGCATCTTCTCAAAATGTTCTGTCATTAATTTTATATTTCTGTTGAAGACTTTTTCCACTAAGCACTCCCTAAACATTGCTATTAGGAAGGCTCTTCTCCCTTATTATATGTTTAATCTTTCTAACACTCTACCTCCAATAAATTTTACAAGATTATTGTAAAACATTTCAGAAATGAAAAAATGACATTTTGTCACTTTAGTTATAAAATGATTGCAAGTTTTACAGGATTCATTTTTTTCAATTTATTTTACTCTTATTCAGCATCATCTTATTAAAAATGACAGCTATTGCATGTCTCACTGTTTCAGTAAGGGGAGAAAATCTGCAGCCTTAGAAGAGCTAGACTCTTTTTTTCCTCCTTGAAAATGAATTGCAGAATTATTCTGAACATCTGGGCATCAAAGGGAACCAGATGTTTTTGTGTAGCACAAGTAGCTCAGCAAAGTTATTTTGCTTTCATTTTTATCTTCTTTACACACTGATAAAAATTGGGATTGCTTCCTTGACATAGACTAAAGGCACACTAAAAAAAAAAAAAAAGGCTTCTGTTTTTGACTGAACTTGTATATTTATTTCAAAATAATACAGTGAGCCCCAACAGTTAGCAAGAGTCAATGTCCCTGGGAGAGAACCACTATCAGAGCACCGTGGTTAAGATTAACATTAAGATCTGTAAAACTATTGAAAATTACAATCAAGTGAAAATTTGGGGTAGAAATCTGGTGGAAATGGGCAAAGTGCTTTGGGAGACATCCCAGGTTGCAGGTGGTCTCATCTACTTATTGGTTACGTAAATGGGATTATGCAGCACCCATTACCATCCAGAACCACACTTTTGGCTCTCATGCTTTTAAGGCAGCGCATTGCTATCAAATACTTAGATGTCCTCTATTGATGCAAAGCCTGGATATGTCATGAGATGACTATGCCAATGGAGGTCACTCAGAAAGTAACAGAAGAAATACATGCGAGGGCATATTGCAGCTTGTATGGATACTGGATGGAAGGACCTTCTCTGGCTCCCACTAGCAGTCCCCTAGGACAAGGGCTAGCACTGATTTTCTGAGCTGGCTCTGATGTGCTGCCAGCCCAGCTCCCAGACACAGCTCTGCGCGGCTGGCACACAGGTCCCCTTCACAGCAAGCAGAACCTGGGGGCCTCCTGGAGAAACTGCTCAGAGCTGGAGCTTAGCAGAAGACCCACATTACTAGTTACGGGGTTTCTAACTAGTGCTGGTGTGAAGTCCACACACAGAAACCCTGTGTGAGTAATTGTATCTGCTCAACCCAAAACCCAGCAACAGGCACATGGCAGCTTCCCATTCAAGAAACCCATTCCCTGTGTTTATTTGCTAACTTTGAAGAAAATGATCTTTCTACAACTTCGTAATGTGTCAAAATGGAAGACTGGGACAGGTTCCAGTCAGTCACCAACCAAATGAAAATCACCAATCCCATCACCTTCCAAAGAGCATCCATGTAATTTCGATTGATAAATTCCTGATTTATACTACAGTAATGAATAGAATTCCATTGCCAAATTTGATTTGCAAGGCTAAAACACATCCTTTGCCACATCTTTAAACCTACTGAGGTCGGTAAAATCACTAAGTGAATTAATATTAGTTATCAGGCTACAGAGTAGAATCATATTTAAAATTTTATTTTCTCATTTTAGGAAACATAACAACAAAGCATAGTAAATAAAATGGGAAATAAAGCATGGATTCTAGCCCTTGTCAGCCTCATTTTTTCCACATAACATTACTACTATCATATTTAAGTTAATAAAATGGAAGTAAACTGTATGAATAAAATAAATGCTATTCTCATAAATTAAGTGACAGTGTATCATACTTAGTAGCAGAAAATAGCTTGAGTAATACAGCAACTTGGTAATAAGATAAATTAGGTATTTATACACTCATGCTTTAATATTTTAATTTCCTTAAGTCAGTTTACTGTTCTTGACTATATGCAAAAAATAGCTATAGCTAACATCATTCAAGAATTAACTGCTTGGTTCTGAAAATTAAAATTATGAAATTTTATTTTATTTTCATTTATGTAGTAGAATCATTTCTCCATTAAAACATACAGTTTGTTCAAAGTGGACATTGATTAAATATTAATATAGTTGTGTAATGTAATTAGAAGATCACTAGAGACAAAACATTAATGCTTACAAAATATTTTAAAGAGAGTAAAATACCTACTTGAGACAGAAATCCACAATTATTTGTATTCTAACTACCAGGATGCTATTACTTCTTTTCATAAGATTACAGATTAAATTAAATTTGTTCAAACTATTTTTTTTAACACCCAGTTGGTTATCTTACCCATTTGAATGGGATTTTGGCAGAAGAGTCAAATGTTTCATATTCTTAAACTTTTTCATATTAAATTCTATTTAGAAGGTAACAGAGAGCTTAATGCACTACAGAGGGATTCTTTGACCCAATTAGTATCACCAGTAAGCTTTAACATTTTTCTCCCCAGTTATTTATTTGTTTCACAGCACGAGCTCAATCAATTTCTTCCCTGTTGGCAGGGGTGTATATATTTCTACCTTCCATATAAATACTCTTAAATCTTAACAATTATCTAGCACTTGATTAAGTATATACATATACACACACACTACATATATTATATATAAATTATCTTGAACTACTGAATGAATGGCAAAAAAAAAAAAAAAAGTAAAAAGAAAACAAACTATAACAGTTAAAGAGGTTGCTGAAAACCACCCAAAGAGGAAAGCATTAACCACTCACATGGAGCTCCAGCACACAAATAATTAACACTGATTAGCAATAAAAGATGCAGGCAAGAAGTTACTGATAAACAGGGAAAAGTGAAGTCCCCTCGTCATGTAGCTCACCCACCAGGATAGCCTCCTGACTGTTCAGAGCCCTCTTCCCTTAGAGCTGGAGAAATTCGCAAATGGAGCCTTGCTCCATAATCTTCCCTGCCAAGTCCAACCCAGGAGGCACTTTCAAGTTTACATTGGACATCCAGTCCCAGAGCAGCAGCAAGCAAGAGATTGCAGCAGTAGTCATAACACCGGCCCTGCCTCCATCCTTTGTGGATGGACAGACACAACTTCTCATATAACGTGTATGTTCCTCACCAAGCTCACTGCAGGATGTCCTGCAGCTGGGTGGTTAGGTTCAGGCCAAGGAGGGGGCACACCTGTGCTTACAGACACCAAGAAGAGGTACATTACCATAACTAGATCAACAACATACGTGGTGTCTATACTTGCTCAGACCCACACAAGCCAAAGATGTGTTAAATGTATCAAAGGTAGAGCGACAGGAAGAGCATAACAACAACAAAACAGGCTTTACACAAAGAATTTCATTTCAACTGTCCATGCAATATATTAACTCACTTAGAAATCTTTTCTTCTGCACCTCTCCTGCAGAGAAAGCATGTGAAAATAAAACCAGGAGAAATGATCCTGCAAAGAAGACAAGCACAGCCCGCAGCTATTACAGGCACTGGAGTCACCAGGCATGACCCAAGATGCCACTTGGAGAGAACAGACAGCATAAATCACCTTCACTCCCTATTTACAGTAAATCACTCTCACCCATCTTGACCTTCTACAAATTTGTTTTGCAGAGTTACCCAGAAAGTAATCTAACACGAGCAAACCTAGGAACAAGCATACCTGCATGTACAAATAGCTCTCTCTAGAAAAGCAATGTAATTTTACTTTCATTAGTCAGTGGTCTTGCTCAGACTGATCAGCTTCCAAACAAATACTGAACCTTGTTAAAAAAATAAATAAATAAAGACCTGAAAGTTAAAATAATGGTAAAGTTTCTTATGCCCATCATAGAGGTCAAAAATATTTCTGTCACAGAGCTACTGACTGATGCCAACACAACTTGTAGCTAACCATCCTTGAAACATTCACTGGGCTAAAGTTTCAGCATAATGATTTTATATATGCATTAAACAAGATGTTGTAACAGTTCATCACAAGCTTTTTTCTGCTTCATAAAAGAACGTATAACACAGGAAATGAGAAGTCAATTGCTTTTCTCACTGTAGATGGATGTGCGTGACATCAAGGTTGTATAACAAATGCACAGCTTTCGTTCCCTATAAATCAGAATCTACAGATTTGCAATTTGAGTATTCCCTGAAGTGGCAGAAAGGCATGAGATGTTTCGAGGTAACATATACTGAATTTGGTAATCAGTCTGAAACTGCAGCTATTAACAGGGACAACCAGATATTCACTTTCAGAATGATTTCATGCTTCTGAATTTCTTCCTCAAACTCTTCCCTCTTTCACCACTAAATATTGACTTTTTAACTGCAAGTTATTATGAAACAAAAACAGCTATTGAGTAAAATAATTCTTCCATGAATGTCCATATTAAGAACAAATCTCACTAGCTGGGATTGCTCACACATGCAGGTCTCACAAAGCTTTACCACACTGAACATTTCAAAATTCCCAGATCCAGCAGTGGCCACCAAGGCATTAGGAAACCCCCACACTGATATTTCAGATTCAAACAGACATTGTAGCCAGCAGAGTTGCAGACTACAACAGCCAGCCCTGTGCTCAAAATTAGCATCATCACATGAAAACATTGCTCTCAAATTAAAATTCAGATAGTAATTTCAGAAATTAAGTAATTTTAAATCTACAGCAAGAGGTGCCTAAAAAACCCTAAGCATGAATTTATTATTACATGTTCAGAAGGGACATAAATGCTGAAGAATGTGACAGTTTTAAACAGTAACCTTCTGACACCAGATTAAAAAACCCAGGACATGGCCAGCCTTGACTAAAGCATCACCTTGAGCCAGCAGAATGTGTGGGACGTGGAAAGCTTGGAGCCTTTTTAGACCACAATGCTCTGAATTTTGACAGACCTTTCATATTATGTATAAGCTCAAAATAGACTTCAAGACATCACAAGGTACAAAGCAGAGATTAATTTAGCCTTCCATGTGGAATGGCAGGTGGTTGCATAAAGCTGAAAAAGCCATGTTTTTATGGGTGCTACAAAATGTTTGTAAATGTAAAAATGTTTACACTTGGATTCACATGACAGTGATTGGAAAGAGAGAGAGGAAGAAGCAAAATAAAATCTGAAAAAAAGGCTTTCTGAGATTTTGATGCAAATCAGAAAAAAGCTCAGTATAGTGATGCTATCAACTTATTCAAAAAAAAGAAATAGAACTTCATCTCTAGTTCTTGGTATTTCTTGAAAAAATAGCACACAGCAAAACACATCTTAGCTCATTCTCATAAATATTAAGTTGCAGGTCGATTGTCATCATCAGAGAAAAAACAAACCACTCTTACAAAATCCATGGGCTAAAATCTATTCTTCTATGAGATTAATAACCCTCAGGAACCAAGCTATGTTCCTAAAAGGAAGAAACCCTAAAAAGAAACCGCCTCTCCCATGTTCTCACCTCACTAAATCCCTCCCTCTCCAGAAGCTGACAATTCCATACCAGAGTACAGACCCAGGTAGGGAAATTAAAGTACAGGCAGCTCCATTTCCACAAAGCTGTTCTATTTTGAAGCCTGTGGTTAGCACACTTTTTTTCAATATCAATTTCCCTCAAAAAGTTCTGCGCAGTAAATACGTGCCAAACCAGAAGTCTCCTGAAAGCACAATTCTTATTTGAAGAAAGAAAATGTATTCTACAGACATGCTTCTAAGTGAATTTACATAAGCAGATAAATAAATAGATAGATAGATAGATATAGCTTTTTTTTCTAAGCTACCATTTTTGAAATCTATATTCAATTTTTTTTTCTCTCCTGGTTACAGGACTCTAAATCCTTTACTTTATAGAGAAAGAAGGGGGGGGGGG
>VXAL01004767.1:90571-103890 GCA_013399475.1 Chauna torquata
AAAGATGCCATAGTAAAAGTGCAGGTTCCCATCCCCCTTGTTGTCCCCACATCCCTCAAACCTAACATCAACAGTATTTGCATTGCAGCGATGCATAGATTCTCTGCTGTAGCCAGTTTGTGAGAGACTCCTTCCTAACCTAAAATTCATCCTTTTCTTCAAGTTGTTCTCTGTACACAAACTCTGTGTTACAGCTGGGCTTGTTTTGTAACAATGAGTTCTGCTGCTGTTAAGGGAAGCGACAGCACTTGGAGAATGATCAAGCTGCAATTCTCACTTTATCTTCAGTATTTCTCTTTCAATTCTCAGCTCAAACTGTTCAGAGCAGAAAGGACTCTTCTTCAAAAGAAAATCCCCGTTTCAGGATAGGTACAAAGCACTGTAATGTGTACACGTGCGGGAGTCCTCACTGCTATTTTTCTACTGGTAGCACACAGCACTTTGAAAGAAGCATCTGGGTACCTCCAGCAGATTATCTTTGTGGCAACCTCCAGCACTTCAGGTAGGTCTCCATTTTAGAAATTACTTTCCAGTGACTGCCCTATCAATGAGCCTGTGTCTTCTCCCTCAGTATCAGGAAGCTGCACTTTCCAATAAGCACTGGCAGACACCAGCCTGCAGGCCCCAAAAGCCTGCACCCTCACCATCTGACTTGTTCTTGGATAAGAGTTTATTAACACTGAACCTCTTAAACCCAAAGAGGGTATGTACAAAAGCCGCTCAATAAATCATATTTCATAGTTTGGAAGTAGCTAACTGCTTTACTGTTGAACCAATGGTTTTCTTCTCTTGATTTTCCCCACATGGCTCACCTTTATGCTAGCCATATAAGAAAGCAGGCTTTCTAATACAGAGCTATATAAAAGCAGGTTCATCTTTCTCTGAACTACACACACACAAGGTACGTAAAGGTCAAACTTAACAATGCCACGCAGTAGCATGGAGTCCAATATAACCATACCCTACCACCAGAAGAGGCTGCTTGAGCCCACGTGTCCAGCCCAGAAGGTGGCACAGAACATTTACTCCAACACATAACTCAAACCACATACACTACTCCAGGCACCCTTTGTCAAAGGACCTACAATACAAAATGCTACAAGTCCAGCCTACAATGGTCGGGAACAAGAATCAAAGGCATCACTAATGAAGAACAGTACCAAACTTGCAGGAGATTTCTGAAGTTAAAATGTTGAGGTGATGTTAAATGATAGACCATAATCCGCAATCCAAAGCAAGACAAAGTAAAAGTAAATTTGAAAAAAGTCACAACAGAAATTCCTGGATGATAACTTACAGTCTTAAACTCAGTCCAAGTTTCACGGCTCATCCATTTCTATTCACATAAAGCCTCCTATCAGCTATCATTACTTCCTTTGGCATTGTAACTAAGTCCCACTGACTGGATAAGCTTATAACCATTGCATAGTAGTACGACATCCAAGATGATAACGAAGTGATTATTCAACAGAGAAGTGATCCTCCTAAGACTGGATGTGGAGGGCCACCATTGCTGCTGGCCAGAGGCTCTACACTAGAATCTCAGACCAGCCAAGAAAGCTTTCTCAGCAGTTGCACCCATCCTAACCAATGCCATGATACCAGTTGGCACCAGCCAGCAAAGCAAAAGCATCTCTGTCTCCTGGCCTGGGATGAAGTGCAGGTCTGAATCGATTACTACATCCCTGCTGCACTGTTCCAGTATCCAGGCTGGATGCAGTCCCTGGAATAATTAACCCAGCCCAAAAGTCCTAAACACACAACATGACTAAAGGTTTGCATGGTATAAGCACAAACACACAGGTATTCGTTTGCACTACATCTTCTCCAGCTTTGCACAAAGCAAGGCAGAAAATGCTGTGGCTAAACCATGAGCACGAGCAGGACAACACCTTCATTTCAGCTCCATCAGCTCTTTTCGTATTCCTGGCATTTGTCAGGGAACGTTGTTACTGATCTATATCTTCCTTACTTGGCCAAAATTCACTTGCAGCCATCCAAAACATTCTTGTTTAACACTTAGGTAACAAAATGCACATATACTGTCACCAAAAGACAAAAAGCTGTATGTCAAAGCAACAACAGATACATAAACTACTTTTCAGACCACTAACAACCGTAGTCACTCACTTTATTAGTTTTGGAGGATGGAAGAAGCTCCTGCCTTGCACAAAGTGGGATGGGTCCAGACCCTTGTCGCTCCTCTTCTTCCTAGAACTTTGTTACACTATCTTTTTGTCTCCATATATTACCTATAGGAAAATTAATTTTTCATAAAATAGTTTGAATTCCAACTGTACTTCCACACTGACCACAAATTTCAGGAGGATGTGGGGGAATACAGTGCTTGCAGGTTGTACAGTAAGCAGCCTGTCTTCTAAATTCTGAAAGCAACATAGACTGTGGAAGAAACACATCACCTCCATGGCTGAAAAGCACATCAAAAATGCATCATGAAATTCAGAATGTTAATTCCTTTACAGTTTGGTTTTTAAAATGTTAACAAAAAAATCCATTATTACATAAGAAAATGTCAATTCCTTTCTAATACATGTCACTCTAGCTATCTATATAGCAGGATACTGTACTAAATTTGACATAATGAAACTATCCTCCACTTGCTTCAGCTCTCTGCATTGCTTATGGGGTAAATGATACAGCTGATAAGGTAAAATCCGCTTTTAATTAAGAAAGCCTGCATACTGAAAACTACTCAGCTATTGCTTTGAGCCAGAAGACCTACAATGGCTTCATAAAAATCACCTGTTTTATTATTCTAATACTCATCCAAGTATTTCTGTGAGAAAACAAAACGTAATGCGTTGCCGGCTGCCCTAAGCTATCACACTTGAACACTGGCCACAAAACGCCATGCAGCAGCCAGCCGAGCTGCGTGACTACAGCAGCACAGAAGCATCGGCGTGCCTCTAGTGTAACACAAGCTGCTTAAACACTGTGTAAGAATTACCATCAGGAGATACAGCATGGCCCCTTCCACCCGAAATTCACAGGATTTTAAAGACCCTGGATTAACTTTGTGCCTGACGCCCTTCCCAACCCCTATCTTTTCCCATTTACATTTGTCCACACTGACTTCAGCATGGATCTGTCAAAGGGAACTATAAATATCCATCACTAGGTCCCCTCTTCTGTTGTTACTAGCCATCATAAGTGTTTTGCAAGGGGATGGAGTAAAAATTCATCATTAATCTGTGTGGCATTTTTATACCATAGCTGAGTGAAAAGAGATCCATAATCTTCAGCCTCCTGCAGCGTCAAATCCCTGGATTCCTTCAGGTCCTTGACCTTGCAGTGCCAATGCACAGTGTTTCCACTAGATGGGGCGGGATACGTAGGACTCTCTAAATTATTAGTAAATATACACGCAGGAAAAAGCTTTTCCCTGAGTTTCAGTTGCAATTCTCTTCGCTTCCAACGGAGAGAATTAGTTTATAAGAAAACCAGAACGCCTACCTCATGAAGCGTTAATTCAACCCAGGATGCATGAACATCGGTTCCCTGGGAGAATAAAAGCAGTAACCCTGAAATCCTATTATCCAGTGAATTGCCTTAAAAATTAAATGCACCAGTTCATTACTTCAGTGGGAAAAAAAATCAGTCATCTCAAGAAAAAACTGCAAGATGTCTCCTTTTTTTTTTTAAGGAAAAAAAAAGAAAGAAAGAAAACTAGGAAGTCCAAGAGACTGAAAAACAAAACAAAGCAAACAAACAACTTGGGGTTTGATCAGCCCAGTTTCAGCCTACATCTGAAGTGGTACTCTGGTCTGAAGCAGTTCTGAGGCAGTGACTATGAGAAGACAGCCTCCTACCTGGGAGTCCTCTGCTGGGGACTCAGTGTGACAAATTAAGTTTTCTATGGCCCTCAGACATGTCAGCACAGCATAGCCCCATCCCTCTCCCCACAGCTGCAATGGCATGAGCTGGGTAAGCAGGGGGGAAATTAATTATCATCACTGCTACGCAAATTTCAACACTTGTTCTCCTGTAAGAATTAGTCTCAAATGATCTAAACGGTTATTGCTGAGGACTTGATAAGACTTGGGTACTATATAACTGTTAATTAAGACATAATTTCTTCAGAAAAGTTTGAATTATTGAGTGAGAAGGAATTAACTCAGCTTGACTCTGGGATCACTGAATGAATTTGTAGAGTGTGGAATAAATAATAATAATTAAAAAGAGAAAAATCATAATACTCACTTATTTTTAACCTAAGCACATATTAAAACAGAAACCATTAAGAATAACAACCATTACATCCTACTGACATTTTTAGGCAATTTTTGGCACTGAATAGCATGTTAAGTCTATATGCTGTTGAAAAAAATTTGAAGCAAGCACACATGGTCTAAAGCAGAAACAGATTAACTCCCCACTGACTAATAATCAGAAACAACTGAATAAATTAGAAGTGGCATAGACTACTACACTACTCTCTGCTGAGCATGCTCTATGGCACAGAGAAACAAAAAAGCGCACATGTCACAGAGGCCACTACCAAAATGCAGAATCTGTTTCAGGAGGGAAGGACATGGAGCAGCTACATTTGCTTTCTAAGGGAGTTTGAAGATTCCCCCACAATCAGGCAATGTAAAACACTTACAGTGCAGTGCTTTGAATGAGCAGGGTAATATTTTTATTTTCAATTTTTTTTTTACTTTAACTTCACCTGAATTACAGGCATATATGATGATAGCCCACTTTGAAAGGTGCTGCCACAAGAAGTTCCCATTCGACTAAACCGATTTTCCCTTGCAACTAGACTGATTTGCTGCCATCGAATTCCCCTCCTACTCATGGATCACTAGCAAACAATACTTTTTCCAATAAAAGATAAGAGTATAGAGAGAACGAGCTTCAACTCCCTTATGAGCTTGGTCCACAGCCTCACGGACATCTTACCATCGAAAAAAAAAATCCCAATTTCTCAATTTTCCCAAAAAGCATATGATTTAATCTCTCCTATACTCCAGATAAAAAATTAAATTCACAGGGAAACTGAAAAGGAAGAAGTAGCCACCTGAGGATGAAAAGACATCCAGAAGACAGGATTGCTCTGAAAATAGCCAGCATTCACCAACTAAAGCGATTAGGAAATAAAGAAAAAGAGAAAGGGAGGAGAAAGAACTGGACCCAAAAGGAAAACATACTGGAAGCAAAAGCAACAACAGGAGAAAGACTACCGTGAGAAGAACATATACATTTTAAAACTTCTTTCCAACCCTTGACAACGAGGACATGAATTACTATGTAAAAGAAAACAAAAAAATCTTATAAAGAATACATCAAAGTTTAAATAAAAACTGGAAAATCCATGTGACTTGTGTAACACAAGTAACATAATGCAATGTAAATGGAATGTTGGAACAAGTGCACCTATTTGAAAATGTACTGTCTTCCTCACTCCATGAACAAAAATGACAGGAGTGTAAAGTTAAAAGGTTAGGAAAAAAAAAAAAAGGTTCAAGTGATTAAAGTTTAAGGTGACAAAAGCAGGTACAAAAAAAAAAAAAAACAATAATCAAAGGCTGAACATTCCTGTATTACCACACTGAAAATTTTAAAATTAGGCTGATTTGATAGACTACTACATAAAACCGATAATGCATTACATCACCTCTGAACTGCAGCTTTCCATAACAAATTCCAGTTACTCCTTCCAAACTTGAAGGTGCAGAGACAATACTGAATTCAGTATTAGTGTGAATTACACTATCATCTAACTTTTTCTATGATAAAAACACAAGAAAATATCATTACCATATATTTATGATGTTGATAAAACAGCCTTTTCAAACTTTTATGATCATGAGGAAACACTTCCTTGCAGTTAAACTAATTCACCCCTTCCTTCTAAAGAACAGTGGTGAATAAAGTTGCTCTCGCAGAAAGACATTCTCTCTTATTACTGCTCCTGTTCTCACTTTGTTTTTTCCATTTTTGGGTGTAGGTCATCCTCCTCCCTCTCTTATTTTCCTTAGTTTCTAACTCCCTTACTTGGTGACTGCTGAATGTCTCCTGAGCTTTGCTTTTTCCTTGCAACTTCCCCAGCAAAATGCCTAAGTGTAGTAAGCAGTTCCCCGGGAATCTGATAACTGCTTTATATTGTATAATTACTTTGGAGCTATGATTGAGGGTATTTCATTATTGAAGGCCAAACAAGTCAGTTACAGAATCAAATGAAGAGGTCATTCAGCTTTATTTTTAAAAGCCCATGTATGAGACAGTGATACTTAACGGAGCCAGACTATCTGGCAGCAGATGCACAGAATTACTTTATCAGGAATCCTTATCAAGAACTGTCTGGAGTTCATGATTTTATACATTTTTAGAATTAACTATTATAAAACAGGTAGCTGAGATGAAAACACAAGTTTAAACAGAAGCCCTTTGGGAATAGTTTGTGCAGCAGTCTAATAAACCATTACATGCAACTTTTGAAGAAGGAGGGGAAAAAGGTCGGGGGTGGGGAGGCAAAAAAGCCATTTCATGATAAACTGGTTTTGCATTACTGCAGGCATCGTCCATGTTTACCTCTGGAGGGGGCTGATGTTATACAGTCATCCAACCGCCTCTCCAGCTGCGTGGGACTGTGGCACGCTGCCCCGAGGCACCAGCTGTGAGAGGAGCATCCTAAAAGGCCACCCACAAGGGCCTTACAGCAGAGACAGAGCTGCCACTGCTGTTACAAAGTGTTTTCACAGAGAGATTCAGGAACAGCAACTACTATTTTTATCCTCCTCTGTGGTACTCTTTACCACATATCAAGTTTAACCTGTCCTTCCTTCTATCACACCAAATATACAACTCTCTAAAGGGCTTCTCCTATGTCCCTCTGTCCTTGACTATTGCTGTCCTTCATGGGGACATCAATTACAGCAGAATTCTTACTGTTCTGCATACACAAAGGTTGTCAGGCTCTCCTCTGCCTGTGTGACCACTGCTCCTTTAGCTTCAGTTTATTGCAATTATCTTGTTTGCCTGTGAAACAGAAGCAGATGTATTCTTGTTTTTAAAAAATCGTATATTAAAAAAATGAGAGGTAGCATGACCTCGCAGGGCAACCTATGGTCTGCTTTTTCAGTTCCTACTACATGGAAAGTTTATCTTCTAGGGCCTGACTCTGGCACCATCACCCAGTGTGTGGGTGAGAGCAGATGACAACCTCCAACAGAGGACAAAAACAGAACTGGCGCGTGAGCAGCATTAGAGAACATGGGACTCCTGGGTGAGCAGATTTTCAGATAAGATTTAAAGGACACTCCGAGAACAAGAAAAGAGATTATTACAGGGATGACATGATACATAGGACATACGGTGACCGGGAGGGAAGAGATGGGCAGAAGTTTCACCACAGGTTGGTGAAACATGGGAGGGAGCAGGGTAAGAGACTAGCATGCAGGGAGCAGACTAAAGAGAGCTGTAAATAGAAGTACCACAGCACCAAGATCAGGACATTTGCGACAACTGGATAAAGAACAACTCACTAGGCAAGCCCAACATCCTCTTTATCTCCAGCACCATATTTAGCTCCTTCTAATATATTTGTCAAGTTCCATATCAGAAGCATTTACATTTTTGGCCCTTGACTCTTTCATTAGAAAGCTACCCCCAAGTTTTTTAGGGATATTCTTTTCCATTTCTATTTTTAAAATGTCAGTCAAATACAATGCTTTGCTCTCCAAAATGTCTCCCTTGGTTTCAGATATGCATTCCAGATTTGTACTATTTCTGATTTGGGAGAGAGAAAAAAACAAAACAAAACAAAACAAATCAAACAAACAAAAAAACAACTTCTATATTCAAGCTGCTCAGCCCAGCAGACTTAGATAAACTAAGGGATCAGATTAATGAAGTCTGTCCTTTCCAAACCCAGAACCTTACTTACATATATGTTTGTACTTACCTT
Source organism: Chauna torquata (assembly GCA_013399475.1). Taxonomy (NCBI): domain Eukaryota; kingdom Metazoa; phylum Chordata; class Aves; order Anseriformes; family Anhimidae; genus Chauna; species Chauna torquata. Next base: position 98,502 of record VXAL01004767.1, read on the forward strand.
TCCACCCATTTTAACTTGTGAGAACTCAATCCAAGGCTATTTACTAGAGCCAGCTGTTTTAATGGCCTCATTACTTACCCAAACCCACATCTCAATAAGCTTGGGGAAGCTGCCAAAGGATTTGGCTGAACCTCTTATAAGGCCCCATGACAAATGGCAACTATCATTTTATTATCTACCTCAGAGATATGAAGGTCTGGTTGGATTCTCCAGTTCTGGATGATTAAAGAACAGCAGCAAGTTTCTGCTTTCCACCTCTCATTAACAAGAAGATTGTGACTTTCTGGACATGCAGACATTACCGCTACAGCATATATCCCGTCACCTCCAGGTTCAAACCCTGGAACTTGCCCCAAATCGAGTAAAACCCCTGGGGTATATTCAAAAGCCAGGGCATTTGCTGCCTATTACTTTCCTGAAACAAGACCTCCAACACATGAACTTTGAAATAATCTGGGACACTGATGTTTTTCCTCCACAGCAGCTAAGTGGAGACACTCAGCTCCGCTTAGCTCACACCAGCCACTGTGGTACAGAAGACAGGCAATAAAGGCCACAGAGCCCAACAGGAGCACCCTCAGGCTCTGAGCTCATTTTCCAGACACCTGAATCCACCTGGTTTACTTTCAGAGAAGACTGCAAGAAGTCTTTTGAGCAGACAGATGGGAATGGCTGAAGTGCTCCAGGAAATCCCAGGATGGGATGTTTCAAGGGTAAAATATCTTCTTCAGTGCCTGCCTTCATGCTGCTTTTTGCTTTGCAGTGACTGTGACTGCATTTCAACAGAAAGTGCACCCCACCCTCACATTCAGTTGAGACAGGAAGATTGTTCTTTGTCTTTATTACTTATTCAAGGCCTAAAATTAGTATGTTAGGAGACAGAAGGAAAATTATGTATTAGAATAACGAAGTTTGAGTTGTTTGACAGCATCAATTTGCTCCAGCTCTGCTTTTAGAAAACAGCAGTCCCCACTTAATCGCACTAAAAAGGTGTCCAAATTATGAGAAGTTTGGCCTAAAAGCTTTATTCTGGACCTTGGCTGAAAGACAGCCCTATCTACACTACAGGCCTCCCTGCAGCCTCCTGTTTGCTGACCCTTCAATTGCATTTCCATCACTTGTTACGTTCTGGTTAATAAGCACTCAATAATAAGCAAATGCTATGTGGGATGGGAGAGAAGAACAATCAGAGCAAGTAAAAAAAGCCACACATAAGGCAGGGGGTAACTGAATGTGCAGAAAAATAAGCAACTGTGCTGCTGTGCAGAACGGCTGCTGTTACAAAGGTGCACATAACTACTACAAAACCTACCCAAGACACGCAGCCTGGTGATTCTCATGAGATGACTTCTCCACCTGAATTGCTCCTTCACCTCTGAAAAGTAATGTCAAGTGACTACAAGTGAAAGAGGTCTCTAAAGTTACTCTTCAGAAGGGTGGAAAGCACTCAGACAGCAGGATGCAACCAGACCCACCTGAGCGCAGAAGCTGCACCTCTGGAGTTCAGACACGTCCATGCAATGGGACATGCTACAAACGCAAATAAAGACAAAATGGAGTTTGAAGGATTAGGGAAAAGAGGACAAAGTTGCTGTGCAGGGACAGCTATTTAAAGAGCTGCAGTTCCATGAAAGGTCATTGCTTTTCACAGGACTGTACCACCGACAGGTCTCCCCACCCCACGCCTGCATTGGTGGAACCTCTCCCTCCTCACCAAGGAAGGGCTGCCCAGGATTCACTGCTCCAGTCTTTATTACTGACAAAATCAAATTAATCCTTTTTAACACAGATCAACACAACAGCTGAAGATACTACCTCAACAATGCTGTCAAGTTCATGACAGTCTCCAGCTCAGTTTTTATGATCCACTGACATCTCACCAATGATGCTATGGGTGTCTTGCATATTTACCAACTATCCACATTCCAAGTAATGTTAACCTTTAATTTTTTTCCTAAAACAAACAAACAAACAACAACAACAAAAAAAAAAACAAAAAAACCCACTTTTCATTCTCAGGGTGCTTTCAAACATTTGGCCAGGATTAAAACTTTGAATTTGCTGCTCTTACTTATGGGGTGTTTTCCTGTCATGCTCCTATACTAGACTGCTGACACGTACCAACTCATAAATTTGTCTCCTACCATGTTAGTATTTTCCACATTTCTTGTCTTCACAAAGGTTCAAAAGTTCATTGGTAAAATGCTGTGTCTCTCTGCTCTCTGAAAAGTCTTATGACAGAAAATATCAAGGAATTTAACACAATTGACAACTAAATTACATAGCACCACATAGATCTGGTAAGGTTGCAGAAAACACTTGTAAGTAATTAACTGTTGTTAACAGGTTTATACTGAATCACCAACACATACACAGACCCAAACCTGAACTGCTAATAAGTATGTCAGTAATTTCTCTAAGCAGTCAGACTGAGTAACTCAATGGCAGGTCCTTACTCAGTTTGTTTATTGTCTTCCTAATGGAGCAAAGAGGATTACAGCTGATTCTCCACTCACCTCTGCATCCTGGTGGACTTCCTAGAGGCTATTTTCATAGTACTAGAAGCCTGCATTTCCTTCTCTGCCCCAGCAACATCCACCACCAGTCACAGACACTTCTAAAATAACTTTCCTGGGGGATGACTCATGGCACAAAAGGGAGCAGGTATAAGGTTAGAAGCTGCATGTGAAAGAAGTTATTTTGCTCTGAACTAAGTTGGAAGGTGCTACCTGGAACAGGGGGACTTTTAGTGTACACAGGAAAGCATACAATGCATGGGGAAATGGCATAGAAAGATCACCATTTAGTGGAAAGCAATTTACCTATGTGGAAATTTAAAAGGGTCCTTAATTTACAAAAGGAGATATATGAATGCAATTTACTCATAAAAACAGGCTGGCTGTCTCTACTGGATTCCCTTCAGCAAATGCAGTAATTAATTTCTGCAACTGTATGCAGAAATGAATCCTATTCAACACTGCTTTAGCTTCCTAGTACTTGCAATGAACCTGTGCAAGGATACTGAACAAACAATACAGCCCCATGTGTTTCTTAATCTAAACAAAGAACAAATTCAAGTGCCACTATCAATAGGTCCCTATAATCACATTCCTCCTTTTACATTGGGCTAAAAGACAAACACTCAAGCTCACATAGAATATTTATTCTGAAAGTAAGCTCCAAACCACTCTATATCCTCATAACACTTGCATCTCTGAAACTCCATGACCGACACACCAGACAGACTTATGCTGGTAACAGGTGAATGGTTTCCAACTTACACTCCTTCTGGAAGTACTGCCAGCATGTACAAATGTCCTGCTGCTTCCTGGAGATGCAACTTCATAAATAGGAGCCCATAGCCAGTACAGGCTAGGTAATGACAAATACCAATTAAAAGAATGAAACAATCAACTCTCCTAGGATAAGAAAAGGGAAAGGAAAAGGGAAAGGGAAAGGGAAAGGGAAAGGGAAAGGAAGAGAGGAGGGGAGGAGAGGAGAGGAGAGGAGAGGAGAGGAGAGAAAGAGCAAAGAGCAAGATATTTATTGTTTCATATTAATCAAGCTGTCACAGTTCTATTCTTTTTTCAAAAAATGAAGTCCAGACTTCATTTACTGGAAAAAGGCTGTGACAGGGTGTTTGCCTCAGCATTTTAAAGTTCTCCAGAAATCCTACAAAAGGAAAGGGAACAAAAACCTCAAAAAAATGTTCCCAGTAATTTTAAATTTATGACATTCCCTCCTAGAATAATAACTGAAATGAAATTATGGTTCAGACCTATGGAAAGACAGGATAGTAATGACTCTTACATTTCTTTTTAAGAACAAAGTGGAAAAACAGCGTAACAAATGTGTTTTCCCATTCACAGAAAGAAATTGAAGCTAAATATTATGTAAAAAGCCTTTTCAGCAGCATAAATACAAATATTTAGTGAGGTTTTCAATGACATTTCATAGGATTCCACAGCTAATAGAACAGCAGTTTCAGTAAGAAAATATGGCCTTGGATAATTTAAAATCCAATTTATCTGGTCAAGCTACGATTGAGGATAGAAAAGTTCATTTAAATAATACATTCACATTAAAAGAGAGCATGCACATGCATTTGCGATAGTGACAGAAGTGATCCTACTCTGATTGAGATAAGGAAACATGATGATGGAGTACTCAGTAAAACTACCATCATAGTAAAAAATTACTGAATGTCAGAAAAAGATCAAGTGCTAAAGCCATGTGCATACGTACAGCTCTAAAAGGAGCAGGAAACGGTACTCAAAAAATATCTGAAAAAATTAGAAAGCACTCAGTGCATGTAAAAAACACTCAGTGCATGTCCATTAAAAAAGACAGCATGTGTATTAGGATGAACTGAAAGCCCGTAAGTTTCTAAATGAGAGCTTTAATGATTTTCCAGTTGCAGGTGAACAACATCCCGAACGGCAGCAACTGCTGTGCGTGCAGTGATGGGAACCGCGCTCAGCCGAGCCTCCGCCCTCCAGCACAGAGCGCTCCCTTCTTGTTCGCAGTGGTCAGCTCGCTACTAGCAGGGTTGAAGCAGCAGGAAAAGACAACACTCCAGCACCAGGCAGCCATTTCAGAGTTAGTAAATTAAGCAATTTGCTCCATGCTTGCACAGGAAGCCGGCGTCAGCAGAAACTCAGACTGCAGCCAGTATCTGACCCTTCAGCGACAAATGAAACAGTATCGTGCTGCTGCATCTGAAAAACATTACTTAGCACCAAATCTGGTTTGAAATTTCTCATCCTTTGCCTTTCTCCATGGAAATACAACCCAATTTCAGGCACAGCCCAGTGCTTCCCAGGATGTTGCTGGACGTGCACAGAACTAGCACAGGCCACGCTGGCTGCTGCCCCAAGCCCAGCTGCAGGGACTGTCTTGATGCTCCGTTCCCTCTTCCATGGCCACCAGCAATGCCTCCAAGTATGGCTTGCAGCTCCACCTTCACCATGGATTTCCCATTGTAAAAACAATCCAAAATTTAAAAACAAAAACAACAACGACAAAAAAAAAACCAGGACTTCCCTTGCAAGCAATTCACGCACCTTCACTTCACAGAACATATCCTTTTTTCCTCCAGAAAGTCTTTTCAACCTATCTTTAAACAGCACTGAACATTGCAGACACCTATCAATATACATAATTCCACTGGCTTTAAATTCTTCATATCAGAAAGTTAAGCATAAACATACCAACTGATGCAGTGTCTTTCTGAATTCAGGTTTGTCATTTTTACCCTGGAACATTAAATCTTTGTTAGCAATTGTTTGGGATGGAAAAGTTTGTGCCACCTGCAATGCCTCATGCTTGGCCTAACTTTGCTTCCACAGGATCCTTCTTCATGAGCTTTTATTCTTTTTTTTTTTTTTTT
>VXAL01004767.1:103968-145580 GCA_013399475.1 Chauna torquata
TTTTATTTTTTTTTTTTTTTTTTTTTAAGCATCAGAAGAAGGTGCTAAGTTTCTGATTTTCTCATGTTCTGTGATTGGATTAGTTGCTCTCCTCAATGTGAATTAATATTTATTCAAAAAAAAAGTCTCCCAGAGTGCTCCAGAGCTACATGCAGATGCAAGTTTCTGACCAGGGCAAGGAGGCAGTCAGCAGCTCCGTTTGACTTGTTAGCAGCATCTCGGGTCATGTTGTCTCCCTCTGCCATTCCTGTGCCCACTCCTGCACAGGCAGCACTCTTAAATTAACAGACACTCCTATGAATCCCAAACAGGAAGTTTGTTACATACAGCTAATTATTTGAGACACATGGTAACAAACCACCCATCTGAAGTCTGCCGCTGCCAGCGGAGGTCAGAGCAATGACAAAGCCACCAGAGTCAGCAGCACAGGAGCGGCTCCTGCCCCGCTCCTTCAGGGGATGGGATGAGCCCTGCCTACGCTTACACAAGTCGTATCCTGATATTGTCCAGCGAAAGGGGAATTCACTTCACAGGGATGCAATTTCACTTTAAAAGTGTGATTTTGACACTTTAGCAACTTTTTTTTTTTTAAATCTTCAGATTAGTAACAGTGTCAAACAGAAAGGTTGGGCAGAAAATCTGCCCCAAAATCAGCTTCCGCAGAGTCACAGCCAGGGAGAGAACAAGCGCTGTGCCAAGGGGAAAACAGCTGAGGAGGGGCAGTTGAAGCAAGCAAAGCAGAGCAACCCAGCTGATGCGCAGCTTTGCAGCCCACCGCGACCAGGAGGACAGCCGCAGCAAGAAGCCACAGAGCCACGACCCAAAGCCAAGGGATGTAGAACATCACACCGAAGGACAAGATTAGAGCAAACAAAAAAGTCATGAGCTCTAACATCAGGCACCCAAAGCAGCCTGTAAACATCATCATATTTAGACTGAAGAGCTGCAGTGTGCCTGGGTTCATGAGGACTGCAGGACCTCGTCACCACCTTCTCCGGCTGATCTTACCTCTTCCCTAAGCCTCCCTAAGAGCAAGAAGATCCTTCCTTTGCATGTTTTTAAATGCAGCTCTGTTTCTCTCTGTCTGACAATTTCTCCACTCACAGCCCTTCATCCTCCCACTAACCCGCTCCCCTGAGTGCTGCCATTCGTAGGCACTGCTGTTTGGAAACAGACACCTACACACTTCCTTTCATCATTCACTCAGTCAGCTTGACACCCTGCCTACCACTTGCCTGAGGATTTTATTCCAAGTATTTTTCTGCTTTCTGCTGCATGTTGTCAACTGCCTGCCACATCTCACAAAGTATCAGCCTCTGGTGATAAAGTAAATCCTCTCACTGGAGCCACTGCCTCTGTGAAGTCCCACCAACTGAAATGGAAAACCCATTGCCTTGGCCCAATAAGGCTGAGCTACAGATCTGCATGTTTTTGTAAGCTCTCTGTACTGTTTGTGGACTCCAAAACACCCAACAGCATCCTCTTGTTTGCATTCATGGAAACCTATCCTGAAACCAGAACAGGAAACAGAAGCCCAGGCTGCAGGTGGCACCACGTTTTGAGAAGCACTGATCCAGACGCTGCTTTGGAAACAGCCTTGGTTCATGGGGCAGTTCTGCTCTCAGGCGGGCTCAAATCATCGTCTCTGACCTCGGCAGCACTGGAGAAACAGCACGGCACAGCTGTTGGGGGACAGTGTGGATGCAGATGGCTACGCAGCCCCGTACATTATTTCACCTGCTTTCACACCCCTGGGAACTGGTGGAACAAACTGTAGGATGCTGCAGACTTCAAAGTTAGGTTTCTTTCCTCGATCCGACCTTTTTCTGTGGTTCTTCAAAAAGATGGGCAAGATGAAAACCTACACACAGCACAGGCCACCTCTACCTCATTTCGAGCAAGACTTTCTTAGAAGAACAACCCTGGTAAAGACTTCAGAGCAGCAGCCCCACCTACGTACATACGTACATCCGTACACCTACACAGCAGCAGTTTCAGTCACTGGATTGGTGGCAGGCGCTTCCCCAAGAAAGCAGGTACAGCTATACTGGGAAACACAACCCAGAGCTCACGAATGTAGATTTCAGCTCCTAAATCTCTCTCATGCAAAGTCCCTCCATACTCTGTACTTCAGCCATTTCAATAGCTTAAGAAAAAACTCTAATGATCTGAAGCACTGAAAGGTGTATCAAATCAAGAATATTTCAGAGTACATTGTAAGGCCTTCATCAGTGTGTTTTGTACAGACTACTTCATATGCATGAAATTAAAAAAATGCTTCCCTCTGTCCCCCCCCCCACTCTTTAATTCACAACAGAAATATGGTATACAAAAGCATCCTTATGCTTTTACAGTGCTGGGCCCTAAAACACTGGCCATTGCTTAGCAAGATCTTCAGGTCTCTCATTAACAAGTCTTTAATGAAAAATAACCTGTATAATGAACTAAAGATCAACAAAATTACAGACAAATTCCTGTGGTTCTTTTGTTGCTTTTCTTTTTTAAGCTAATTACTAAGCAGAAGTTGTACACCAAAAAAGCCCTTTTTTATCTTATGAGCTTTTGACAGTAGGACTTAATTCATAGGAATCTTCTACATAACCAGATGAAATGTATTTTTTTTTATGTCTGATATACGTGCATTGAATGTAGAATCTTTCAAAAATAACATGTGCACATATCTTGAAGTCACAGAAAAGGAAATAGCCTTTTATCTTTTCTGTGACAATCAAATGAAAGCTCAAGCAAAATGAAAGGAATAGCTATTGCTCAAATCACTTTTCACCTGTTTTTTTAGAATGTATCAAAAAAAAAGAATATCAAAATATATCAAAGAAAAACATTATTTCTGTGCAAAAACTCACAAATAGGCTTAATGCACTAAAAGTGGTCTTTATTCATTTGTTTTTATGAGTAGCTAATTCCAGTGAAAATATCATCTTCCTTTCACTGTATACACTCAGATGAACTAGGATCACATGTCTAATTCTGGGTTCCATATGGGAAAGAAGCCTATAGATACATTCATGCACATGGAAATTCCCCTTGCAAATAATGGAACGTGAGTTGCGTAAGGCGTAAGATTAGTCCTAGTATACACTGGGCAAACAAGAACTCCTGCTGCTACAAAATTGACTGAAGAAGGTGAAAATACATGAAACCTCAAAAACGTTACATTACAATAGTTTCATTCAAAAAATTAATTCAAAGTTGGGACAGTTTCTGAAAACACATCTGAAGCACATCAATAGCCAAGAAACAAAGTTTTATGCATCTCTCCAAGTTTCTGCATATTTTTTAAACAATTTTTAGTGTGAACATCAAGAAGCACTAGCAAATTTCTTCAGCCAAGGTTGGAAAGAAGAAAAAAGTAAATTGTGCTTTAACTTATCTGCTTTGTATACATAATGCTGTACTTGTATGCAGAATATTCAGTTTCTTTTTGGATCTAATTTATTTAGAAGTCAGCCCCAAAGGTGCCTAAAATAACTGCTTAAATCAAAACCATATTTAGGAATCTATGTGAATGTGACAAGTTTTGCAGATCTACGAGGCATGCAGAATTCCCACCAAAGAAGTTGCAGAACTTAATACAGTTTAAACAAACTGAAACACAGACATATAATGAGGTACTCCATCCACATGCTAATACTGGCCATGACTGTACAAACATGACATATATTTCCTTCTGTTTCCAGTTTTTGTATGAATGCTCCTGAAATAAAAAGGAAAACTGAACCAGATCCTGAGACTTAAAAGCAGATCACAATTAACAATTTTGTTGTGGATACAAGTGTATCTAAGTTAATGGAAATTCCACAATCTTTTGGACTAAACTCAAATTTGCCCCACAGAAAATCATATGTGCTTTGGATGGGATACGATTTCCAACATTTTATAAAATTCCTTTTTCGGCATCACTTTCCTCTTAAGTAAAAATCACAACTGAAAACTGCCTTGTCTCACATTTAATAGATAGACGAAAGCATATTTAAAACCATGTGCCATAAAAAGCTTTACAGTCAAAAGGAAAAAAAAAAAAACATTAGAAGCTCTGGAAAAAAAAATAAGGCACCTAAGAATACATGGTAAGTTATTTTGGTTCCAAGTACTATAAAATATTAGTAAGTTCACAATCATTCACCTATTTTAAAACAGGCTGTTGCCGAATTCCTTTGGAAGACAGAAAAGCTAAGGACACCACCTGCTTCCACTCATAGTCCATCCTCCCAGCCTCATATACTGTCATGCGCTGCTAGAAAAAAACATTTAATGTGTGTGCGCACAACTTTAAAATGTAAGAAAAATAAAAATATTGGGTTGGATATGTGTGTGTGTGTGTGTGTGTGTGTGTGTGTGTGTGTGTGTGTGTGTGTGTGTTAAAAAGTGTCATTGGACACTTCATTTGTTGGGGGGGGAGCTATCTTTTAAAACAGCAGAAGTTTGTTTGATGGAAAATAACCTTTGCTGTTAAATGTAATTTTAAATCCACAAATTTAAAAATAAACTGTTAGATAATACATATGCACTAGCATGTTGTTTGTGCAGTGTATGGAGAAAATAAGGAAAATTCAGGAAGCAATGTTCCAGGTGGTACAGTGTCTAAGCTATTTTGGATCTCCTGCTAGGTTCCTGGATTTGCAGAAGGAATGTTACTCTTCACCTTCCATGCATGAGCAGCAGCAACCTCCGAACTTCTCAACACGTGCAAGGGGGTAGCACCAGCACAGCGTTCATATCATGAACACAAGCTCCAGCATGGTGAATTGTTTTCTACCAAAGACCTTCAAAATTCCAGATTTCACAAGAACTAGTCTCATGACCAGTATCCAGTGGGTTTTCTTTCCCTTCGTTTACTATTCTAATATTAGTGACCCCACTACTAAATACCCTTTCTCACTCTTGCTAATACCTTATCAGTTAAATGTCATAGGCATATTTTCTCACCTTTAGTAAGAGCAACAGAAGTAGAATCATTATAAATATTTTTATCTGGAAATGGCTACAACTTTTAAAAATTACTCTAAGATTCAAAGATGTATTTTTATAGGAAAAAAAAAAAAAACAGCTTAAGATGTCCTGTAAACCTGTCATTCATTTAATTTAGGTATGTCCTGAGGTCTCCTGTATTAAAGCAAAGAAGTGGAGTCCATCACAGAATTCTTTCTCAGGTGATTAAAGATTATTAGATTTTAAAACTGTACTTCTCTTTTGTTACAAATATTCTTATGCAGTTCATTACCTACACAGTACCTAAGCTTACTTTACGCAGTTAAGAGAAAGAAGAGTCAGCTCTACCATTGACTGACAGTTGCATGTAGCGTAGGACATTTTTCAGGCTTTTCAGTCGTACTGGATTTACCTTGGAGATCTTTGACTATACACGCTTTCTGTGAAGTGTATTAAATACTGGTAAAATAAGCTAGAACTAAATCTGTGTTTAAAAAGAGAAAAAAAAGAAAAAAAAAAGAAAAAAAAAAGCTAACAATGAATCCCATGACTGGTATGCTGCCGGCTATCAGTTTTTAAGCCTTTTGCTCATCGTTACTCTAGCAGGAGCATCCCTTAGCCCAGCTCAGCATGTGCTCAGGCAATACTGAGCGTCTGACAAGCCATTCTGACAATAAACAAATGATGTGGGGACAGCATTACCACATTGCATTCAAGGGACTCCAAATTCTTGCCAGGTGGTTCCAGCAACTTAACCCCTCTGCTTCTTCTGATACTCTCCTCATTTGCAGACCAACCATTTTCCATGTGTGCCATATGAGAAGAACAGAGAGGTTCTGAAAAGTGGTATCACAGACACCGCAGATTTTCTGGAAAGCTTGCCTTCAATAGGAACTCAAATTTGATCCTGAATAATTAAAATGTTATATAATTTAGGAGGATCTCAGAAGATTTTTAAAAAAAAAAAGTCAGGTAGCACTTTTTATTCGAAACATTTATGGTTAACACAAAAAGCAAAGAAAATACCAGGATCCTCTGAAATTTAAATAACGCACTTCCAGAGAAAAATCTAGGAAGAAGCTAGGAAGAGCAGAAACTCCTCTATTTGGCAGAAAGATGAGAGCAGAGGGCCCTCTGCGATGGGAGCTGGACTGCACTCAAGCAGGGAGCTCTGTGGCCGCCACAACTATTTGTATCTGCTGCACCTTCAGAGAATAACAATGCTGCCAATTACAGGAATCATTTTTGAAATGTGAATATGAGTCCCCTGAAAACTGGACGGAGCCCAATAACTCATTTTGCAGACCTCTAGCTAGTTATTCAAATGCTAATGGTCTTCAGTCACTACAGTCAAGACTGAATTTAAACCAGCATCTTAAGAGAGAATAATACCATTTCCTCACTACCTATCCCATCAGCCATCTAATGCTTCCCAAAGCACTAAGCATTTTCATGTGCAAATATTTCTATACCTATGACTGTTGCTATGCAACACTAGATCTTATATTTCCTAGAAATATGTGAAGGAAATTGGACTCTTGATCCTTAACTTAACTACTATTACTCACCACCATATCTGCTATACACAATTTGGATTAATACTCATTGAGGAAACCAGGTTATAGTCTTCAACAATTTACTTTAAGAATCTGGGCTCTGCTCCAATGTATTTCCCCCCATTTAATATTTAATTCTTTTTTGAACATGACCTGCCCTGCAATTTTAAGAGAAACCATCTGAGCTTCTCATTCAGCTGTGTTACAGTCATTTTGCAACAGAATTGTTCTCAAAACAGTATCAGGCATGTCTTAGGGATAATCTTGTTTTATGGTTATAAAAGTTAGCATTGCTGGAATGCGACAGGACTAAAAGCACAGCACACACAAGACCCTTTCGTACCCGCAGGAGAAGGAATCCCACCCCATAAACAACCTCTCTCCCCAGCTCCTCATCTGTGGGCGTTCTGGGACAACAAATCACCATATCAATCAACATAACTTTCAGAAGTGAAAGCAGGATTTTTTGTGTTCCTAAGGCCAATTATTTGCTCCTTTGTAGACATGCAGACGTTTTTAGTAATAGTTCTGGATAATCAGCGTTATCAGCCAGATGGTACATTTTTGTGGAACAAGAGACATGGGCTGTTTGTTTCACCACAAACTGGGCCAATCCATTTTGATAAGAATTTAACTCACAGTTAATACAGATTGTTGGCATCTGTTTTTATATGAATTGATTGCACAGAGAAATCAGTTCAAGATCAGCTCTGGGTAAGGAGACCAACAGACCTAATGGTGAACTCCTGTTGCTGTGTGTCAGCCTGGAATTTGGCTAACCAGAAGTTCTGCATGCTTCAGCAAAACAAAGCATGTGTTGCGCATGCACCCCATCAATGCATTAAAGAAAAAAAAGCAAGGGAGTGGGGAACACTGGGGAACACTCTACCACTTGGGCACACATGCTAACAGCAGGGTCCTTTATAATGTGACATACAGCCAAGGCTTTTTAATACATTTTTATTCACAGTATCCAAGTTGAGATGAAATTGGTCAACAAGAAGTAATTAGAAGACACAGAGTTTCACATAACGTACACATTTCTTCTCTTAAAGAAAACAGTTTTAGTATAGTAGGTTCTTTTTGTCCAAAGAAAATCTGCCTGCACATGAGCTAATCAGGACCACTGAAAGTTCTAAGAACTGCACAACATTTACAGCAATTTCCAGAGCAATTTTCAGCAATTTGGTTTGCCTTGTTTCTCATCCAGTCAAGAATCAGATTAGGCCTTTCTCTGCTGTGCTAGAAAGCTTGTAAGTGAAACCGTCTTCAGGAAAACATCGTTCCAGGATACATAAGTACAGCTCAGACTGCAGACTTATTTTGAGAATATGAGCAAAATTATGACCAGATCTCAAAATGTTTAGTTTGAGATTTGGCATGTCCAGGGTACAGGACTACAGAACTGATTGATGTAAGCCACAGAGGAAGATTTTCTCCTTTGTGTAATAATACACTCGATACAAGTTCTATTTTCAATTTAGATTATTTTACAGTACCTGAACTATATCATTTATAAGCAGAGTTATGAATCTAATATGAAGAGGACATTTTCCTGCACATCTCAACTGCTTTCTAATAGACTCTACTAGAGTCACAACTAAAAAGAGAAATAAAAATGTTCTTTTCCCCCCACCAAGTGTGAAAAAAAAAAAAACAGATCCTGTTATGCAGTTTCATCTTATAAAGCTCTTTATTCGCTGAAAATGAAAGGAATCAGGTTTCCAAGTCAAAAACAAAAACAAAACAAGCATGTACAACAACATATTTATGCTGTTCATGGATTTTAAACGGTGCTCCCAACCCTAAGCAGTGAAAAAAAATCAACCCAAAAAAAGATGACTCATGGTTATTAGAGAAGGAAAGTCAGAGGTTTGTTTTTTTCTTCTTTTTTGTCTTTTTTTTTAATTTGATCTTAGAAGCTTTTGCCCTTTTCACTTCATATCTTCTTGTTTTTCTGTAATGATGACAAGGGCAAAGGATTATTGGCATTTGAAGAGCAAAGGCTGCATCTCCCGCAGTCACAGGACTCGGAGATGAAGCTTCAGATAGCAACAGAAGGCAACCAGATAAAGTCTCAACAGCTTCCAAAAATCAATCAAAACGTTCCAAGATCCTTGTCACAGGCACTCCCAGCAGCCACCTGCAGGTGATACCACACTCCTTTGCAACCCCAAAGAAGTTTGCTACTGCTTTGCACAGCCAGCTCTCCCTCCATGGGTCCCACACAGTGGACCAGCTCTTGTTTCAAGTTTAGAGTAAAGCGCAGAAGAGCAGGAAGACACATGCCCTTTCTGCTGCATTTGGGAACAGCAGAGGAGATCTCACACACGTGCACAATAAATAATAATAATAATAATAATTTAAAAAACAAACAAACAAACACAGGAAAATAGGCCTGCAAAATTTCTTGTTGACTTCATTTGAACAATGCAAAATGCAATGCAAAACACTAGGAGGTTAAAAACAACCTCTGGCAGATTGATTCTGAGTCTTCAGTTCCATTAAAAACAGTGTCTGGCTGATGCAGCCATTCCATTTCGGCAGACTTATGGCAGGATAAATCGAGCCTAGAAAATTTGGTGCTTCTCTCCTGTGATCCTCACTTTTTTTGTGGAATTTTTGTTTGTTTGTTTTTTAGATGTGGAAGTACGAACTTTCACATAGTTTAGGATCTAACTCCTACTGCACAGAGGGCTCCATTCAGAAGATTTTTAAAAGGGAACATTAACGCAATCTTTTGAAAGAACACCAGCAAAAATTGGAGATGGCATTATAAAATCATGTCTGTTTGAAAAAGCATTGAGAGAAAAGAGTTTTAAATCACTATTAACTACCAAAATTACATACTGTATGACAGTAGGCTACAAAACCTAAACTTGAATTTTTGCACAAGCACTCCACAACTGAGGAAGCAGCACTGGCTTTACGTGGGAACTATAAGGACAGGAACTGGGAACTCCAACCAGTACCCAGTGCATTAAGAGAGATGGGTCCTGCTCACCCTCACTTCATACTGGTTGTGCTTGCAAGCAAGGTAGTCAGTACTGCATTCCACAGAACACTGCAATGAATGTGCTAACGTGAAATTTAGCCAGCTCATGGAATTTTAAGACACATAAGATATATTACTTCCTGCATTTGTTAGTTTTACAGTAAAATAATAGCAAGCTGTAGTTAATAACTTTTGGCATCTGATCAAAGCACAATTTGGAACCCTCCAAAATCTTTAAATATATACTTATATATCGTAACAACAGCAAATAATCTCATCAAAAATGAAAGGCTATGTACAGCTCTGACAAGATAGATTTGCAAGTTACAAAGCAAACTGTAAAAGAGGCAGATGGGGGGCTAGGTTTCATTTCAGGAAGCCTTCTGGCAAATCTTTCAGCAACTACAAATGGACAAGGCCCATTTTATTCAATCTATTTTAGCATTCTTTGAATACCACAGAAGGCCTCTAATGATTTGTGCAACTAGTAATTATTGCATCCTTCTCGTTAGCTTGGAAAATGCCTCCAAAGTGTGCCATATCCTTCTTCTGCAGGCCATGGCTCTAAATAAATCAGTCCTCAAAGTCTAGCCCTCAGGAAAACAGCTCAGCTATTTCATAGAGGTTATGGCCAGAAAGGACTGCTAAATCATCCAGTTGGATCGTCTGTATTTCACAAAACATTTCATTTCACCCACAGTCCCACATGGAGCCCAATAACTCTTTAAGGCATGTCACGAAATGTTTGTTCTGCAGGTCAAGTACCTGTATTACAAAGATGGCACTAATGCTGTAACATGACGTAGAACTGACAAGTTATGACCAGAGTCCCAGCACATAGCTGAAGATGCCAGTACGCCTAATTTTGGAGGAGAGGAGGAAATTCCCTCTTGCGCCCAAATTTTATGACCATGTAAGAAACACCACATCTCCCTCAAAAATAGAGGGCTCTGATAAACCTCCAGGCTTTGACGCCCTACAGAGCCTCTCCTCTGCTGTCGAAGATAACCTTTTCACCTTCTGAAAAGGGCAAAAAAAAAGATAAAAATAGGTGTCGGGTTTTTTTTTTGTTTTTAAAAGACAGAAACCAACTCAAATATATTTGGCCAACAGCATCTTCATTGCACTAAATCCTGCAGCTCAATCCACACACATAGGACCCAGTCGCAGGCACCAAGCACAAAGCTGGGAGGGATGTGAACACATTTGTGGAAGCACAGGCAATTCTGTTCCCTCCACGGCCCATCGGAGAGCGAGAGGATGCTCAGAGGCACAAAAGCCCACAAAGCCACTCACTGCCCATGAAAGAAGGGCCACAGCTACTGAGCTCACAGCATCATACCTAGCAGCCCTTGCAGGAACAGGCCACAGATAGTTAAGGCAGAATTAAGCAGCCAAGAATGCTGATAAACAGGCTTATTTTAAGAGAGTGCATGTTTGATGTTTGTGTGTTATTTATGTTGAACCTCAGTGGAAAACTGCAAGGGAAAATGAATTAAGAAAATATATATATATATGTAAATGTAAATGTGTAAGCGTATGTATAAGTCTATGAAAATGTAAAAACTTTTATGGACTCTTCTAAAGATTTCTTATAATTTAAAATAGGAAAAATCTAAAACATAAAGAAATCTAAACCAAAAGGCATGTTTCTTCATGGACTATATACAACTATTTTCTGACATTTAATATGCCCCTTTAAGAGGGGGCTTGAAAACTGAGAGGAGCAGCTGAAGCAGTGCGTGCAGCTTCAGTTCAGGAAGCTAAATGGCAATCTGCCCAATTATTTCCTTAACCAGAATAAACACGTTCTTTTCCTCAGACTGTTCTCTCATTCGTCTTGCAGTTCATGCAGTATTGCGGTGACAATCATGATTTCTGCTGGATGAAAGAGCAATCCAGGCTATTACCATTAGGAGTATGAGACAAAAAAAGAAACCTTCCAGCCTCAAAACACCCTTCTTCACTTCCTTTTCAACACATTGCACACATCCCTCCAAACACCCTGCCCTCTCCCTTCGTTTTCCTTCAATAGACAGACAAGACCATTTACCCCAATTACCAGGTTATACAGCATCTTCTTCCACTCCTTCCAGCTATTTATTCCCTCTCCTTGTTTGTGGGGACTCTTTGACAGAACCCAAGCATGCCAGCGTATTATTTTCTCTTAACACTGTTCTTTCTCTCATTCAGTCAGCATTCCCTTTTTCAATTCCCACAGCATGGTTAACATGTGGTATTATGACTACATATCACTTTATTATGTTACATTACAGCAAAGAATAATACCGTAAAGTTTTCTTGCCATCCCATTCACAGCTCCCATCTCTGCACTTCCTTCATCCCTCCTTCTGAATTGCAGCTGGAAGGTGACAGAAAGGGAAGTTTCGTACAGCAAAAAGAAATGCGTGTACGCAGCACGTTTCTAGGATCAACGCCATGAACCGGCTGGGAAAGGACAGGTAGATACTAGCATGAACTTGCATTTTTTCTGCGTCCCTCATTTTGGGCTAGCAGCAGCAGCCTGTTTCATGCCAGGATGCTCACATGCTGCAACAGGAGCAACAAGCAACTCGCCTTCCTCCATGCCTGCCTCTCTGGGCAGCGTTGGAAGTGCCCTGCAGCTCCTGGCCACGGAAAGACGCGAAGTTCACAAACATCTGCCACTGCTGCCCTGCAGCTTGAGTGCTGCCAAGGTGCGATGGAGCACCACCATCACGGCTGGGAGCAGCCGCTGGCTGGTTCTGCACCGACCGTGGGGAAATCCCCACCTCGCCCTCCACCACCACAGGTGCTCAAGGTGCCCCGGCTCTGCCCTCAGACAGAGGGACTTCATCCTCCCAAATCCCTTCACTGCAACACACCCACCCTCTTCCCCATTTCTGCATCCAGTACCTTATACCTCCATCTTGTGGGCTAGAACAGCTCTAACAGTCAAAGAAATGTTTTGATGCAGATGGTGGGAGGAATGATAAAACAATAAGCACTGTCTGCCAAAGAAGGAACAGAGGGTTTGTCTTGCCCACCCCTGATGTGCCACAAAGGGACACTCGGTTGTGAGCTTTTGGAGCCCAGCTACTTTTCGGATAGGAGATATTTCTCACTTTACATGGTCTTTGAAAGAAAAATTAAATAAATATTTCAACGATATAAAAGGTCTTTATATTGTAACTCAATCTTTTCTTGCAGTTTTCAATTAGTTTTAAATAAAATTGCTTTGAATTGTGTCGTAGTTAGTCAACAGCATTTTTGAGGTTAACAAAAATTCCCTTTGCTGCCAAAGTACCAAAAAAATGTCTACATGCCAGTACTCAGAACAAGAATGGTACAAGATAAGTATGTAGAAACCAGATCTTTAAAAAAGAAAAAAAAAGACACAATCACCCTGTCATTCCCAACTGAGTGTAGCCAATTTGTGGCAATTAGCACATTGCGCACAGCACAACTCATACAGCCATCCACTGCGCTGCCAAAGAAATTCTGGGTGGCATTTCAGTCTGTAGCTTATCAGCAGTGCTGATGAGGGATGCTGGAGCATCATCAGACACCTTCTAAAACACGCAGTGGTTTGGCTGCTGTTTCTACCTGCCAGCCGCTTTTCAGTGAGTTGTTATCAAGAGGGAGAACACTTAATCACAGCTCTCCAGCCGATAATATTAAAGAAGAGGGCAGGATGACTTCTGGTAAATTAAAATCAGCTGAAGCTATCACCCTTTCCCTCCCTCCACATGCCCCACTGCTCCCCGGACCTGACGACCACTACTGCTACAGCAGGCAGCTTTTTTCCACTCGTTAAATCTGCAGACCACAATATTAGGGCAAGCAAAACTCAGATAGCCCACACTCAGGGTCAGTACCGAAGTGGGATGACCAGTTTTGGGCAGCAACAGCCTTGGCTGTCTAATTGTAATCCATTGCTGTAAGAGTACCACAGTTTTTGTTTTCTTCCATTTCAACTGCTTTTTGCACAAAAGGCTGGGGCTTTGCCAGGACTGAGCATGCAGAGCTTTGGTGTGCTAAACCAGGATCTAATTCTGCAATCTCTAACTTACACTGAAGACTCACTACAACGGTATCTTTGCAAAACACACAGCATATTTGAGATGCAAAATGTCCAAGTTCTGAAAATATTCACCATATTATTTACTTAGCACCTAATAATTACTCTTGGATGCACCAAAGACCCCACAACACAGAAAGATCTTAAAGATACTGTGTGTAATGGAGAAATAAAAATGAGAGATGCAGTCCTTCAGGGGCTAAGGTCACCAGACATGCCGACTTTACTGACGCCTTTTTGCTGATTTTGAAGAGGTTTCAACTCCCTCCTTGGGGCAGGGGGGGAAACACCACCATGACCTACAACTCATTTTCCTTCAAGAATTTCAGACATTTATTATAGCAAATTTGATTTATGAAAGATGCCTGTGCATTCTGCCTTTTTCCTTCCTTCACAACTCCTGTATCAAGGCTATAAGCCTAATCTTCCCTTCAAACCCCATTTTCCCACTAATATTTTCAAGAAATTACTGCATCAACAGCCTGACAAAGACACTCCTGAGAGGTGTGAAAGAGTACAGAAAGGGAGCTGGCTTCAAACACTTTGATAAATTGGTCTGAGCAGGAATACTCCACAAGACGTGCAGAATTGCAGAACGCATTTTCTTCTTAAACCCATTAACGGATCTTAAGAAATTAGTTTTAACGAACACAGCACATTCTCACTGACCACAAAGAAAGAGACAAGACTGACGTACGATCTAAAAGCACTCCCAGAGCTGTATGGAAATAAAAACAGTTTCTTACAGCAAGGTTTAGACTGGCAGACTGCATTGATGGAAAAACAAGAAGTTTTCAAATCACAGCACATGCATGCTCTGAATTTATTAGTGACACGGTTCAGCAGGAGGGCTGTCACAGCGTGCCAGGGACGCGGGTCCATGTCTGGATGGTGGGGCTGTGCCATCGTTACACCTCCTGACTGGGGCTGACGGCTGCAACCCGCAGCAGTGCTATCGGGCTCCGCTGCGCTCCTGTTGCACAGCCCTCCCACAGTGGTTTGCTTTGATTTATTAGCAGGGAAGCCAAGGGAGATGGAGGAAGATCATCTATCCTGGCAGAAGCCAAACTTTTACTATTATCTTGTCCTCAACAAAACCCACCACGCGTTTGTCACACAGCTGGCAGAGGACAGTGCTGCAGCCATGATCACTAACCCAGGCAGTTGCAACTCTGCTGCAGCTTACAGTGAAGAGCCAGTGAACTGCTATGAGAAGCAGAGCAGCACAGCAGCTCTACGTGTACAAACATCCCAAAGAGGAGCAAGATTAATTTTAAATAAGATTAGATTTAAATAATGTAAATAATCTAAATATTCAAACAAATGTAATACTTAAACAATAAAACAGACCATAAGAAAAACTGAATACACGTTAACGTATGCATGTGTAAACTCATGCTACACTGTGCCTTAACACTACACATGGAGCACTTCAATTTTTATCGTTTTTATTTGGCAGCTGTGTCAAACAGAAAGTAACACACACAAACTCAGGCACTCTCCAAGACAGCGTTTCACCAAAAAATTAAAAAATAAGAATCAAGTTTGAAGTGGTCTGTTTGACACAAAACAAGATAAGTCACTCTGGCATGGGGTTCAGCTGGAAGCTGAAGTCACTTTAAACTTCAGGATAGGGAATGCCCCTTACCTTTGGGGCTTTGCATTCAGATGTACGTACCCACTGGAACAACAGTTAGGACAGGGACACCTATTGTCACAGGCAGTGTCCCAGTGGTCACAACCCAGCTCCACGAAGAATGCAATCAGCGATGCCGAACAGGGCATCTTCAGTACAGCCCCGCACAGACTTCCCTGAGGGGAGAAACTGTGGTTCAGATTCTGCCGTGAACAGGGCAGAGAACGGATTTGGAATTGGATCCCTCCCCTCTAGCATCTTGCTTATCAAGATAAGGGCATGCCTTTCATTCTCTGGGTCAGTGAAACTTGACGACATGTATTAAAAGGAATTACTTTTAAAGTACATCAGTACAATAACCATGGAACAATAATACCAGTCCTTCAGCAGAAAACTCCACACTAATATCCACATCTTTTATTCATATATTTCCATGAGACTAAAAGCTCACAAACTTTAAAATTAATTTAGGATACAATATTGGACATGCACAAGGATGAAGACCGCAAGAGTCTGTAATGTTTTCAGGTTCCTGGATATAATGAAAAAGATTGATGGGCTCTGGAAGAAGCCTCCCTATCCACACAGCAGTGTATGTCAGGGTTCTTCACATCTTCTGGTCTAGATCGTTTGGCTAAAGAGACAGAAGAGGAAGGTACCAGGTCAGACAGTTGTATTCCTTGCCTTGGGGACTGTTTTAAGGTTGTCATTAGCTGTTTTTGTGACTATCAAAACATTTTTTAACTCATGTTGCATCCACGCAGGAGACAGAAAAACCCTGAAAAAGTACTAAGATAACAGTGGTAGAGAGGGAGGATGGCTCACTTAAGCCAAACCACATATTCACAAATTATACAAAACATTTCTGGTTGGCTTTTCTTCTATGTGCATGGCAGATGCTGCTTCTTTGGGCATAAAACTCATCTTGAGGGACTGCACACAGCAGCCCATTGCTTTCTGTGTCAGCCAGCAGCACCAAGCACTGCCACAAGGCAGCAAGGAGGCTTCTGCCCAGGAAACCCCATGACCCCATTCACGACCTAGCTCTTCACAATCACTTTCTCTCTAGTCATTTATCCGCTTTTTAGAACATAACGAGGTACCAATGGTGTACTTAACATTTACAAACATTTACAAACATTTACTTAACATTAACAAAACATTTGTCTTCACATTTCTAATACATTTTACAAACATTATATGGGCTTAAGACTGGACCTGAAGTA
This sequence comes from Chauna torquata, assembly GCA_013399475.1. Classification (NCBI taxonomy): domain Eukaryota; kingdom Metazoa; phylum Chordata; class Aves; order Anseriformes; family Anhimidae; genus Chauna; species Chauna torquata. Next base: position 120,392 of record VXAL01004767.1, read on the forward strand.
CTTAATAATTTTTCTGCTATAAAAGAAGATGCATCTGAGCTAGCTACTATATGTTTTACTATATTAGAGAGTTTCCCACCACATACTATTGAAAAGGCTGCTGGCTCTAGATGTAGAGGATGGAAAAGCTCTAGAGAGAACTGCTTGTGTCTGAGAGAAGGTTCAATGTGATTTTGAGTGGCCAGCCATCTGTAAAGTATTTTTAATAGCCTGCTGGGCCAAGTCACCTGCAAGAGCTACAGACAGCCTCCACAAATTTTGACTGCCAGGCATAGATTATGCCATCTGTGGCAAGCATGCAATCAACACTTGGGTTTTACTTATCCATTGCAGCCAATGAATCTGATGAAGAACGATCAGTGACCTAGGGACTCCTAGAGAGAAGGAGTCCCAGATAAAGCCATATGACTACCACTTCATCTAGATAAAGCACATATAACAGCAACAGGCAGAAAAACTTCTAGCAAGTAATTTGCTATCATCTAAGCACCATTAAATGATGGAGAGCTGGCATTATTTATCAATCAGGTTGTTAATTTAAGAACCTTGCTAGACTGCAGCAGTAAGAGCAAACACTTATGCATATGCATAGCACTAAGTATGGAGCTTTAGTTTGAAAGAGGTTTCTGTAATGCTAATCCACGATTTCCACTGTAGGAGTAAATCCATCCTATGCAGAGCCACTTGTTAGCAACACTCAAACTGCACTAAGATGCTCATCAATACCCACTAGGAGACAGCATCTTTCAGAAAAAGCACATAAAAGCTGTGCTCTAGGAATAATGCTCATTTTTTATGAGCCTGCACATGGAACTCAAGTCACCAATTTTGACCTCCGACAATCGCTACCGTATGCAATAGCATCATCTCCTTCCTTTGCTTGGACTGCCAGAGACTCCCCTACCCAAGGACGTATTTGCAGCTAGAGCCCTCCAGTTGGATGAGCGGTTCCCAGCACAGTGTTTCCCCTCTTCTCACAATGCACATTTCTCACCCTGCCTGCCAGAATCCAGATTTGTTTTAGTTACAAGACCATCTGCTTTTTGAAAGGCTTTTTTTTTTTTTTTTTGGATGACAGATGGATGAGGTTCAAATTCTTGATGTAGCCAGCCAGCAATGAATTTTTACATTTCATTGTCTCTGCTGCTTACTGTCTTGCTTTAATTACTTGAAAGGAAGAACTCTGATGGGAGAAGAAGGAGTTTTCCAAATACATACACTTTTTAAACCAAAATAAGCATATAAAATATGTTTCTAATGCTTTAACTAAACAAATAGTCTAGCTCCAGGTTTGTAACCTAGTTCTATAATCCTGCACTGGCTCAGGTTTCTCTTTCATGTCCCAGAATAAAGGGATGTGGAAGAAGCAGAGGGACTACTTTAAGGAGCTATCTCCAGTGTTATAAGCATTATATTTTTCCCCCCCAGAGTCTCACAATATCATCTGGCTCTTTCCAAGTGTTAGTTCTTGAAGTCTGGTGTTTGCAGAACAGCCACACTTCTAAAAATCTCACAAAAAAAAAAAAAAAGAAGAAGAAGAAGAAAGACTTCTAGCCCTTAATATTTAAGAAATAAAAACTTTAAAAGCTGGTAGACAGATTTATGTTTTTGCTTGAATTCTTTTGCGTTTTAAAACCTTGCTGTTTTTACTTCATATTTAATACCCTTTTTGGAGTGACAAGCGTGTAATAGCAAATAAACCTCCAAAATACCACTAAAACGTAGTAAGAGAGCCCCCACTAGTATTTTGCTGCCAAGCTGGCAAACCTTGGTCCGCAGGCCATAAATCATACATCCAGAAGCCACAGGCATCCCATGGCCATACTATCCCATACCTCAGAAGACAGGAGGCTTGGGGATGTGCGTCACGGAGGGCAGTGGGATTTGGGGGCCCATTGCCAACCACAGCTGCCATGGGTTGGCACCCTGGCTCCAAACCAACATCGCCACACTGCCCTCAGCCCTGCTTTGCTTACTGCCCCATGGTCAAGGGTTGGGACTGAGCACCAGCCATGCACACAGCCCCAAAACAGGATGCACGCTCAGACCAGAGAAACCTTCAGGGAGCAGGAGAGCCCCCAGCTCCTCGCAGTAGCAGAACCGAGCTATGTGCGAAAAGGGGACAGAGCAGAGGGCAGCCAAATAATTGGGCAAAATGTTTCAAAATCCTCTAGCTTACATCCCTAGGTTACGCCGCAGACTTGGTCCATCTGTGAAAATATTTCACAGTGAACTGCATGTCACTTTTACATTAATTTCTTAATAAACAAATGCTGCCGGTACAGCTGCAGGCACCAGGCTCACCATTGCACGTCCTGTGCCCAAATGGCCAGCACGCCAACCTCGCCACCATGCCACCACCAAGGGGCACATCTGTATCTCAAAGCAGGAACAAGTGCTACAGGCAAATCAAGCCCAAATTGACAACATTTGGAATCTCTGTCCTTTATTCTTCATTCACTGTGGAGCCTTTGTAGGCTTCAGTTTGGGTTTCAATGAAGTAACTGTTTCAAGAAAAGGAGAAAAAAAAAAGACGGAGGAAAGGAGAAAGTCCAAGGGGCGGGGGAAGCCTGAGAGCAGAAATAGAAGTGCAATCCAAGAAAAATCTATCAGGTTTTTTTTTTTTTTTGCTCCCGTTGCTTCTTGATTTCCCAGAAAAACCAAAAGCAGCTGTTCTAATTTACTGTTCCCATAGTACTGTTTAGCATGCCTTGACCTATTTCCTGATGTTATTCCCATTTTTTCCTCTCATTTACTGATTTGTGATCTTTCATTGCTTTTATAATATAGACAGGAAAAAGTGACAGATAGCTGAGGCATTTTTCATCATGTTAAAAATAATTTTCGAGACAAAGTCCCTGCTAGCCATGTTCTCCTCCAGCAGTAAATACAATCATCTACTCCTCAAAATCAGTACAGTGTAGTTGCTGACCAAGCCTTCTAGAACTACCTGGGTTTAGTTTTATCAAAAACAAAAATAAACAGAAAAAAAAAGACGAATTCTAAAAAGAAAAGAGCACATTCTATTTACAGAAATATTTTCTAGCACAGTGATTATTATTATCAACATTCACATCTACTTCTTTGTGCTCTGAAGCCATGACTATATTTCACACATTCTTTTAAAATCTTGATTAATTTAACAGAGAAAGAGTATGCCAGAAGGAAGCTTTGTATTGAAGACATTTCTCCTGAAGTTGCATTGGATCTGAAGTAGCCATGATTATACATAACAGGAGGGGTTTTTTGTTTGTTTGTTTTTAATTGAACTAGCAATAAAGATGGTACAGAGAAAAGTGCTTGCCAGTGCTGCACAAATTTAACTGCTTTAACCTTTTCCCCATATTATGAGTCTCACCATCAAAATCCCAGCACTGAATCTTTTTCCTCTTTGGGAATGGTGGTATATGCCAATTTAATTTTAAAAGGAAACACCCACAGAGGTTACCTATACCTGCTGCATTTTACAACGTGTTGTCTGTTCACCACTCCACTCCACCAAATGCTCTCTTGTACCTGAGCAGCACTGATAGTCCTGCATGCTACTCCTTGTGCCTCACCAGATATTTAAAGGAAAAAGTTGATTAATAATGTTTCCCCCCCAACACTCAAAGGCCAAATAATCCCTAGATAAGTCAGCAATGGGGCAGTTCATGGCAGAAACTGGGAGATGCAATCAAGAATCCTGCTGACCTGTGGAGGTTAAGTGATGCTACTGACCTCGCCTGAGGTGTGAACAGCAACGGGAAATGCATTAGCAGCTTCCTTGCAGGTCCCTGGGCCCTCCTGATAACCAGGAAGCAGCAGGAATATTTCAGCCCTAGAGAAAGGTGAAATGCTTAGGAGTAAAAACACAACTAAACAGAAAACCCACGGAGAAGCTGGTGTTCAGACACAAAACTGGGAGGGAGCTTTGACGGAGAACAAAAACGTTTATATCTTTGCTAGGGATTAGCACACTGCGGAGGATTGGCTGTACAGAACTGGACGCGTCCCGTTCTCCTGAAAATGGTGTTGGTGAAGAGGCGAAAACAGGCCTCAGTAGAAAAATGCAGAATTGAGGAGGTGGTTAAAAGGATCAAGTAACTGACATGTGACATTACATAAAATCAGATCAGCCTGATGTGGACAGACTGCTCCTGCCATGACAACACACTCACTGATTTCATCCCTGTAGATCCCCAGAAAACATCAACTGATCATCCACTGGTGGACAGCGAACAGACAAAACATCCTCACAGCAATAAGAAACCTCTCTATCCTCATACAGGGTTCTGCACCCGTGTCCCAGGATTAAGGGGATGGACTTAAGCTTCAGGTGATGGAAAGGCCCAATATGTTTCCTTAGTCACATTCCCCACTGCTAAAAATATGCATTCTTCAATAGTTCTCAATGGAAGAATTAGCCATCCTCCCTTTCAAGTTCATGAAGAACCAAAATTCATCCTCTCCCACTCTAGAGGAATGTAAACATCCTTCTTTGAAGGAGCAATCAGGTGGTCAGAGTCCAAGACAGCTTTGCAGCTAATGATGAACAGAGATGAAGAAATCAAGCAGTTCCTCAAGTCAGAGGACTGGTGGTGTTAAAAGGCAATGCTCCTCTCTTCCACAGAGAGTCCTGTAAGTCCTTCTGAATAAAGGAGAGGACAAGTGAAGACAACATCTTGGCAGCTCCTGCCAAGGTGGTAGAAATCAACACCTAGTTGGATGAGACTCCTCCCTGCTTCTCAGGCTACTTGCTGTGGGCAGCTTTTATCTCAATACACACCTGCCTTGAAAATGGGTGTAGATTCATCGCTTAAGGAACAGTGTAATGCACTGGGGCTCATCACAAGACTTCATAGGTTTATAGTATTAATATTGCCCAAGACATTCCCATGGTGAGTTCTGAGCCCAGCCTCTAAGGACAGCAAGGGCGTTAGATGGCCTCCCTATCAGGATTTCAATGGAAGACACAGAATTTCGACAGCGTGAGAAGGAGGGAGTGGAACTAATATCTCAGAGAAGATAAATTTGTGTGTCCAATTAAAATAGACATCTAGATGTTCTCATCAAAAAAGGTACTAGGGCAGTAGAACTGAGGCTCTAGTAAGTGGTAGAGTCTGCTCCAGCATGGAAAAGGTGAGGAGGAGCATGCAGCCTCTTCTTCAAGGCCGTGTCCAACATTTCAGGATCCAGGAGCTTTTAAGAGCTACATCCTGGCGTTCATAATAAACACAGAAGAAGGTAAAAAGGGTCTTGGAGTACTCATTTTTACAGACCATCTGCCTCTCTCAGGACCTTGCAGTGTTTAGAAAAATAGCATTTTGCAGATTTTATTAAAAAATATGAAGATGGCTGCAGAGATAGGGAAATGCTCTCAGTGCCAAGTCCCTTGACTTGCCAGCTCTGAGATGAAGTCCAGACTGACCAAGTAAATATGTTCACATATATGGGTTTTAATTTTATTTTTTTAAAAAACAATGTGGAGCTAAAAAGACCAGAAAATTGAGCATTTGCTCAGGATGCAGTTTCCTCTCATACAACATAATCACCTCATGTGAACAACTTCAAAATAAGCATCCCACCACAGGATGGGCCAAGTTCCCAGAAAGGAAGGAAGGAAGGAATACAACTTAATAAAAAGGAAGGAAGGGATAACAGAAGTGCCATATGACTAGAATGTTCCCTCTTGATTAACATTTAAAGAAAGGTGAAAGCAGAAAAGAAATGCAGAAACCACCCACAGAAACAGATGTACACAAAGAAGAAGAAAAGCAAGCAGCACCTAGACCAACACACTGGCAAAGGCAAAATCTGTAAAGCAAAAGAATTCTGACTCATTCAAATGACTGACGGGAACAGAAAATCATAAACTGGGTACCTCTGTTTTGCTTATGCACACAAGCAAAAGAAATGCAGTTTGCAAGTGCCTTACGCACGCTGTCAAGAAAAACCCATTTCCAAGTTGGGTGCTTGCAATTTAGACACCCAATGCAAATAGATACGTGGAGATAACGACTCAGAAGCAGAACCAGAAACGAGACATACCGCACAACCCAGGAACACACACACTGTCTTTTCCCACAGGAAAAACAATAGATTTAAAAAGCAGTAGCAAATGTGAAAACGCCTTCTGAACACACAGATTTGGTAAGTGATAAGCATCTAATGCAACTAACCAAACACATGTGCTGCAGCAAAGGTAATGACAATAAATAGCAATAAATAACCACAAGATTCCCTTCAACCTCCTCATCTTCACAGGGTTCTCCAAGTACAGGTCTGGGAGCAGTGTAGGAGGGGGAGAGGCATAGTAGTGCCAGGCTCATGAAGCTTGATCCCTTACCCCCAACTCCCCAGCCACTGCAACGGCTTCATTTCAGCTCCTAAAAATAACTGGGCTGGAATGGAGATGGAGGAAAACTCCAGCTCAGCAGTGGGAATCCAGGCAGGTAGGACAAAGGCTGGGAGTGCCGCTACAGCTCCACCCCGCTACATAACCTTTTCCATTTTCATATTAGGTTGCACCAAATGGACCAGTTTAGTTTGGTATTACCAAACCAGTTTTAACTAGTTATTAGTATAAGCAAGAATCACCCTGCTGTGAATACCAGTGATGGCTGGATGTGAATCAACTGACCCCAAAAAAGCCTACTGCTGGAAGGTGCTAGCACATAAAAGTGCCCTTAAAACAACTATGAGGCAGCTTTCTACCAAACTAAAACTATCCTAATCTGAATAAATAAATAAGTCAACAATCAACTGTCGAAAGAGTTTTTAAAAAAAATCTCTGAGAAAGATGTACTTAAAAAAGATTAATTAAAGGTTGGACTGACACTAACAAGATTTAAAGGGAGAGACGCCACTTCAAAGCCTTTCCGTCTCCCAGTTCGAGTTAATAGCAAAACCCCAAATGGGAGGTCACTTGCAAGTGCTAAACCTACTGAAAAAAAAAATTTGTTGTACTTCAGATTCAAAGAAGGTGCCTGGCACAGACTCAGATCCTGGCCCTCAGAGCTGCAGCCATATCAGTAAGGTGAATTTAAACTATCTACAGGCAGCCAATATAATGAATGCAAAACATGATGAACAGAAACAGTTTCAAATGCTTGAGCTAACAGCAGTGGTTCAGCCTCAAAATCCTGGTGACAAGATAACTCTGCTAACCAGACCTCAAGGTGAGAAGAGCAGGGGCTGCTGCCACTGCACTGCTTAGAGGCAAGTAGAGGTGCAATCCCTCCAGGGACACAGAGAGCAACCCTGGTCCTGAAGGCATCTCCCTGAACAGGACATAACCAGAGTAATCTTCTCTTACCGAGAAGATGGAACAAGAAGGGACAACAACTGGTTAACAGCATGACTTTGGAAGGGCATTTCCTAAGAGTTACACTATTTTTCAACATCAGCAGCATCTTCCCCCATTAAGTCAGACACTGACAATGGCTGTCAATCACTGCATAACTGAGCTGATACTTACTAAAGCAAGTACAGTAGTAGACCAAAACCACAAGTATTTGGCCTCAGGGAATTCAAAGAATCAAAATGCATTCTTGTCAGAGTCTAAATTAAATCCAAAGTGCAACAGTCCGTCAGTAATCTTCAAGTTTCCTAAACCAAAAGTCTGAAGAACCGTCCCAGCATCAGCCTGTTTTCTACATAAATCAGGATAATTTCTTCTCAGCTCAGCCTGGTATATTCAGGCTCCAGGCTATCCAAGAGGATACAGCTGGACTCTTCTTAGCTGTATAAAAATAAAAGATAGTATTTCTTTGCTTCAGATATGCATCTCTTTCCTGCCCATACATACAATTAAAGCAAGCCGTCAGATGCCAATCTGTACTTTAACTGTCCTCCCCTCTGACATAAAGCCCAGCCATATTAATTCCTAAAGATTCCCCATAGATCCAAGGGACTTCTTGCTAGGTCTATTAGGAGAAGGATCCAGGTCCAAAAGTCCACAGCTTTGTCTAACAGCTGATAACTGTCCATAAACCAACAACCACTGGCAAATATTTAGATTTATTCACAAAGACAAGAATCGTAAGCAGTGTTTGCTGTGGTTCAGCAAGACTCCCTAGCAAATATACTGATCTATACACTGATAAAACCACAAAGCGTGGCCCATTTCCAATTCAAGCACTGAAAATGGCCAAATGCCTTTCTTACAGGGAGGTTCCAGATACCCACTACACCTTTATTTTGCAAAATGGAAATGATTCAACTGTGTATTGCACAGAGAGTAGTTATTCCAAAACAGGTAGCATCACCTAACAGATTTTAGCAATGCATGGCAGATGTGATGGGACTCACAATGTGTGAAGGAAATCAACATTGTTCATGGCAGAGAAGGCAATGATTTTCCAGAAACTTGTTATTTTTAAGAGAGGGGACATTCAAGATACACCTCCTCTAAACTACCTTCCCCACCCTGACGTGTTCCTTTTGTATTAAAAAATGCCTTGATGAAGGGACAACTCATCATCCTCATCTCCAACTCCTACCAATTCAGCCTCTATATCCTTCCCATTCATCCAATATACAGCCACCTCTCCAGAGGAATATCTCTCAAGCATGTTAGAAATAAAAGAAAATGCATGTGCAACCATCTCCCCCAGCAGATCTTCCAACGTACACAAAGCCAGGAGAGCACAGTCAGAGGCGTACATACACAAGAAGGGGCTGATGAAAGCAGTCCACACCACCAGGTCTGTCCCAGCTACCAGGAAGACCTGTCTGAACACAAGAGACGCGGGCAGGCAGCGTTGTCCACGCCGAGGACGAGGTGTCACACTTACCCAGCTCCCTAGAGGGGAGTGCCACACTCCAGCGGGGCAGCCGGGGACCTCTGCCATGAGGCATGCCGGGGCATCACAGTACTGTGGCTTCAGGAAACCTAAAACATGAAAAAGCAATTTGAGAGCCAACATGCCACAGCCCCTTTCAAAACCAGCAGTTACATCCTTCCAGGCAGCTGCAGCATTGCCTCAGCTTTAAACACTGCACACAACATATCATCAAGGTTGACTAACCAAAAAATTGTTTGTTAAAATGCAATTAAAGCTGGAAGTATGAGCAATTTAGCAGCTATACACACCAGAAAATATTACAATAGTCTCAAAACCTAACATTTTTAACGCTATAGTGATGCCCTGCAACAGTTGTTAGCAAAGAGATGATCAGACTTATATAGCATCGGCTGCCCTTCAGAGTTTGGCCCCAAGGCTGAGTTGACATATGCCTGAAGAAACAGTGAACTTCTGGCATTTGTAATAGTATTTTTCAGCTTTATTTTCCCAATATTCATTTCCAAGCTTCATCCATTAGCAAGTTATTCTAGTCATTTCAAATAAGACTTTATATCTAAAAGCAAGAAGGCCAAAAAGAACACTCCCAAATGACTGAAAATGTTACTAACAGTATGGGTTGAACAATTAACTATGCAATTAATGCAATTTAGGTTCACAGCAGTAACACCTTGAAAAATGAGCATTTTCAAGAGTTCACCAAACAATCCAAATCTACCAAAGTCTGAGTTATAATTATGCAATTTGCCCTTTAACTCACATCTGACAGCAGTTTAAGTGATATTTCCCAAACTTAAGGCTGACAGTCCATATTCACAAAGTTTTGCAGATTGATAATCACAGCTTATTTTCTCTCAGAACTTTAAAACAAAAATATTTTTAAGAACACTGCTTAACAGTAGGGAATCATCAGTTCTGAGCTGGCCACATCTGAAAATCATCGGTTGCAAGACTCTAACCATCCAAAAAGAAAGCAAAAGGCAGAACCCCAGAGCCTCCTTGCTTCCATTTCCCAGCAATATGGAGCAGTGGGAGGATGCATCTGCACCGCCTGACACCCACGCCAGGACGCACAAGTGGCATTGTTCAGAACAAGCCCAGACAATCCATCCACCAAAACCACGGACTCACATCTGGGATTCACAGGGCTGATGTCCTTGAAGGCACACAGGTCAGCAAGCCAGGAGAAGGAATGGCAGCCAGAGAGGGTTGCTGATTTTATTTCTTCCAAATTGAGAATAGCAACATTGCTTATTTAAACCTGAATGCAATCTACATAATCACAACTGACAAAATCAAAATCTTTTGTATAGGCTATATTTGATGAAATTAGGATAATTTTCCACTATAAGGTTCAGAGAGACTTGCTGGTAAAAAAAAAAAAGAAAAAAAAAAAGAAAAAAAAAAGAAGTAAAAATCAGATAAAGTGTTCTTTATCCAAAGATTGCTACATTTTGAAGAATGAACTGTGTTCTCATACAAAACAGAAGTGGCTAAATTGCTTGAACACAAAAGATAACTCAAATTCAACTACAGAGCTGTGCCCAGCAACTCTGTAATAATTGCATACAGAACATAAACATGCTTTGTTGAGAACTCATAATATCTAATCAGCTATAATTGTAAATTTTATTCTCCATTTGTAAATTACCAAGGGAGCTAACTAAAGAACAGGAGATGTAAAATATTCTAGCTGGGATATTTTATTAACACGTAAGCCTCTACCCACCCCTCTCCTAATGCCTGCAAGGCTATTCTGCTTCTGAACTTCTTTTAATTGTTAGCTTCTCTTTGAAGGTATTTCAACCATAATGCAAGCAAGCCTCTAATGAATTCTCAGCGCTGTACTATTTTTCCAAACAGTTCTTTTACATCATCTACAAATCTGGATGTTGAGATACACTTTTTCTGCCCACATGCATTTCTGTTTCTGAGGAATGTCAATATTCTCACCAAGTGACACGTCTGGAAGTTCCTCAACTAATTAACTAAATACATCACATGGGTTTGTTATTTTCTTGCTTGAACTTGTTTTGGTGCTTAACCCAGCTCTCCCTTCTCTACCTGCCCAGCTTGAGCAGCCCTGCTAAGCCGTGCAGCTCCACCAGCGAGCACAGCTTCTGGAGCCAAGAGAGGTGTTTGCAGGGTCCAGCCAGCCAGCGCCGTGCCAGTGCACCTCACGCCGCGCCTCCACAAGGTTCCTCACTAGGGCAAGCACATTTGCTAATTCACATCCCCTTCCAAACTTATAGCTGCTAACACTTATTTCTCAGATTCACACATAGGTACCCCCATTCTGGACTCCCAAACCACCACCAGTAACCACACTAAAGGCCGGACGTGCCGGGTACCACAGCGGAAAGCAGACGGTGGTCACTTCACTCTTGAAGCATCCAGAAACCACAGCTCTTAAAGGACACTTCCAACATTGTCCCACATTGTGCCTTCCCTATGACAGCATCTGATGACATTTTGCCAATGTTTAAGGTTTCACCATGACAAGGCCACATCAGTAAGGGCACGTACAGCATGCAGCACAGCCCAGGCCTTGGCCTCCCAACCCAGCAGTGATGGGCAGATATTTCAGTGAAGGAAAACTGCTGTCAGCTGGGTCTGTAAGCTGAGCGATCCAAAACCAAATATAATTTCAAAGGGGAATAATATAACAAGGGAAGCAAAAGATACTGGCCTCCCTTATAAATGGATGTTGGAGGTTTTTGTTTTGTTTTTTAAATAAGTTTAAATGAGCTTGTTCAAGGCCAGCAGTCAAGTGAACCAATACACCGCACTTACACCAGCACTGTTGTGAGAGCCACACCAAGCTCATTGAATATACAAACAAGGAGAAAACGCCAGAGATTCACTCTATTCCATAGCATCCTGATTAATCATCTATAGATGGGGGAAAGGGAAACAGTCTTTGTTAATGCATTAAGCCATAATTAGCAGTCTTGTTGACCCAGGTATAGGTATACACCTTGTGCTTTAAAAAAATGGGTTTTTACAACGCAAAAAATGCTATGACAAAATGGAAAAGAAGGAAGTGTCACTTTTCTGACAACAGCAGCTGACAATTTTATACAGCAAGGAAATGCTATTTTATAGTAACAAGTGCAATGTCAGCAATACAGTAAAGTTAACATATTAACACTGACAGAGATTATCTCTGTTCTCCATTAATCTGCATTCTTTACAGATGGTTATTTATGAAAATTAAGCATGAAGCTGAAAGGTTATCTATGGCCATATTAGCAAACATCTGCTTGTGATTCTGATTCCATGTTTGCGTGCTATTCTTGGAAAAAGCATGCATTTTCGAGAAGTACCAGATGTGACCGAGTGTTCTTAATCGTAAAATATTCATTTTAGCATGATAAAAGTTCATTAGAAGACCAGGGCCAGGAAAGAAATCACATTCTCTGAACTCAACCACTGCAACTGCTTTTTACTGCTATTGCCACTGAATGCTCCAGGGGAAAAGCATTTCTGAAGAGGAAAAAAGTAGTTTATTTAGTGTGCCACAACAGATAATTACACTTCATTTTTAAATATGAAACACTGAAAGGAAAAAGCATGAACTCGGTTTCAACTTTAAAGCAGAGACATTGTGCATTACATGAGGTGAACCATCCACTTGCTGTCCTGCCATGGGATTTACACAGGAGCCTTTAGTCTCACGTGGTGGGAGGTCAAGCAGCAAGCAACCTTCAGCAAGGTGACTTTGGGGACCTCGACTTACTCCCAGGTGACCTCACCAAGATCCCCCGCTACCCGCAACAAGGAAGAAATGGTTAACTTTGGGCTGGGAAGGTGCGTAGGCAGCAAGCTCTCTTCAAGGGAAGCTATACGAGGAAATTGAACAATTGGTTTAATTCTTTTAGAGCCTTGATATGGTTAAGCTAGTTCCTAGAAAAAAAGTTTCTGCCCCTTCAAAAGATTTGTTATGGTTGACAGCTACGCTCTTCAAGTGAGTAGTGCTGTTAATCCAAAAGAAATTTGTAGATAAAGGGTCAACATGACTTCATTTTGTATTGTAACACAAATATGTATGTATCCACATAGCTCCATATATTACACACACACACACACACATAGACGCACACACACGCACTTACACACACATATATATAGATTCTGTTTATAAACTACCACAGGCTCCTTTCTTTGTTGAGACAGCACTTCTGAAATTAAAGAAAAGAAAAAAGGAATAACTAAATGTTAGAATGAGGGATTATGATGATGGATACCAACACTTACTGCCCTGATTTGGAGACCTTCTTACCAAGTGGCATTTTAAACAAGGGGTTCTGAATAACAAAAAAACCACCACAGCCACAACCCAGCCACCACTCCAGTGGTTTAGAATGCCTCTGCTAGGTTTGAAAGTTTTTCCGGTGAAGCACTTGTGCAAAACTGTCACACTTCACTTACATTCCTCATAAGTTTTCAAGGAACACAATACCACGTAAATATTCAAGTGCATTTATTGAAGTAGCTCAGCTTTCCCATATACTACATCACAACAGAATGTTGCACTCCCAACCTTATCTTCAGTCTGCAATTCTTCTAGGATTTTTTTTTAATTAGTTCATAGATTTAATTTAATCCCAGACTGCCTAAATGACAACTCTCATACCATTTAAAGTGAAACTACAAGTGACGATCACAGATGTGTGTTATTAGTTGATGCTGTTCATACATTCTCTAATGTGAGGAACATTGATTATCACAAATCCCAAGTATTACAAAAAGTCATAAATTATCTCTTTAACTACAGAAAAAGGAGTTTGATCTGGAAGATTACTGTTTCCTAAAATATCAACTTAGATCCTTTTCATATTCTAATAGTTTGGGGCATTCACTGAATACATGATTCTTATTCCTCCAATAGAGGAAAATATTTCTTTAACAAGTAAAATTCTCATATTACATGGCTCCTTGTGCTGGAGCTTCAAGACTACAAAGACAATAATCCTCACAATAAGACTGAGTTAAATTCTGTATTCTGAATCTCCACTGTCATTTTTAAAATTAAACTATTCATTTAGAAAAGAAAATATATGTTGGCACATTTTTGGTTTATAGTATATATTTTCTATCACTCTCTCACTGCATATCTGATTCCCCTCTAAAATACTCACCTTCAAGTTCATGTGGAATCCAGAAGCTTTTTCCCTGCAAATAATTATCAAATTATTTTTGATACTGTGTTTCTCCTACCTAACTGACACGCCAGTCATTTGGTAGGAAACAGAGATTCTAATAACCTCATAGGTTCTTAGATCGTATAACTTCTTGATATGATCAATAACTACATGTATAGGGAACAGAAGTTTCATTTCAAATAGGAAAACTGGGAAACTAAAGTGTGCTCAAGGTGCTGGCATTTTGGTATATCAAGAAAATGCAAAAGGACAATAGAAATACAGTTATTTTAGAATTATTAGGCTTTTTTCATTAAAACACTAACAGATTTCTGAATTGCATTTAAGAAAAAGCAGAAGTCACCTTCCTCTCATGATGTTGTTTTTCTAACGCAATTTAGAAAAACAATGGTAAAATAAAGAGATTATCAAACAAAATTAAATTTGAAGGGTTAAAGTTTCTTCATGCACCCCAGAAGACATGAGCTGCCCAGCTCTTCTTTGGCTCAGCAATGCTTTGTGTATGTTTTGCATCTCACTCTGTTGTCCCATCAGTTCACGCATGATTTTAGGACTCAGTTGAAGGCTCCCAGAAGGCAGCGTGCCATCCTCCAGGCAAAGCCAGGGAAGGTGCACAGGTTGGACCGTGGCAGACAGGAGGGAAGCAGAGCCCCAGCATGCTCACTGTGCCCCCACGCATCCCATTCATCACCTCCTGCCCTTCTTTTCCCAGCACTGGGACGGGAAGGTTTGGGTGTGCTGCAGGCTTTTAATATTTGGGACCTAGAGAAGATTTCTCCCCACCACTACAATGAGCAGGAAATAAATAAATAAATTTATTTCTCTCCTCTTTGCCTCCACTTCCCTGAAGCATAAGAACTTGCACAGAGTGCAAACGGTGCAGAAGTCTGCCAGTGCACATACAAGAGGCAGGTCCAAGAAGGGGACTCTACTGAGGGAGGAATTATGCCACATTAAGGTATGTAAAATTTACCTAATTGAACTAAACAGCACGTTGTAAGTTGGGAAGAGCCCATTTCCCCTCCCATCCACCAGGCAGCCACAGAAGATGCAGAGCACACCTTAAGCAACCCATGCAGGAAAGCAACTGCTCAAGGGCTTTTTCTGGGACAAACAGCAGCAATGATGTGGGGAAATCTAGGAACACAGAACAGCAACAGAGGAAAGGCAGAGAAACAGAAACACCAGAAGTCATCCATTTAATGCAAAAGCACAATCAGATCTGAAATCCTTCCAAGTCTCTTCAGCAATGATGTGTGTGTCTTTGGAAACAAAAGTAGCTCTTAGCATACTTTCTGCTTGAAATGAATTCATCCAAATGGAAGAGTAAAGCAGTACAACTTCATTTTTGGATACATGAAGGCATCCATATGCTGTTCTTTGCACACCTCTGCACCCTTGACATCTTTTCAGGCATAAGCCAAGGGGCCTGACGCCACAGGCAGACGCACAAGTCGCACCCACACACAAGTGGTACATTAGCTACAATGCACGAGAACATCTGCATTTATCTATGGTGCCTTGAAATCAGAAATCTGGTCAAAAGAGCACTGTATTCACCAACTGGATAAGCTATGAAGCTATTATAAACTCGCATGGTTTATGTCTCTGCTATTCTTTAAAATTCTTCAGGATAAAGGAGTACCTTTATCGAACTCCTCTTGCAGAAGAAAGCAAAACAAAAAGTTAAACAAGTGCAAGAACTGGGGTTCCCTTATCTGGGATGTGGGGGAACAGCATATGAAAATTTTTTTCCATTCAGGATCGTCTGACCGGCATAATCTACTAAAGAAGGGAAATGACAAATGCGACTAGTGTTTTAAATATTTATACAACTCTACTTCATATCTTTGTATCTCAATAATCTTCAGCTTACTCAGTGCCCTTTACAGATATTTGCTCAGAATTTTTAAAATGTCAACTGTAAAAATAAAGCTAGCAAGTAAAATTTTCTCATTCATTAAAAGTTGCCAGCAACTCCAGAAATCTGCGACATGCCGGCAGACTGCACAAGAAAGAGGCTCTTGTTCTGGCCAGGCACACAATGTCTCGCATAACCTTTCAAACTGCTGGATGCATAAAACAGCATTGATCCCAGCGCCCCGAGAAACAAGGCGCTGCAAATGGGAGTTAAGCCACAGATGTTCTGCAAAAGACAAATCCTGTCTTCTGTGCGCAGCCTGAGCCAAGCGCTGCGGGCGGACGAGGGGCTCTCCCACGGGGGGCTGCCCCCACCCCGGGCCCCCCCTGCCACCCCGGGCCCCAGCGCGGAGCTCCCTCCTGTGGCTGCAGACGGACTGCGGCTGCAGCAGCAGCAGCACCCACTCGCATCCCTCAGGCACGAACCCCCAGCTCGAGGGGCAGCGCATGCCGACCTCCTCCCTGGGCCGCACGCCTCGTGCCCCAGCTTCTTTCCCATCTGCCGCTTCTCTTCTAAATCCTCCTGCAAACGTGAGTGGGATTTGCTCCTTCGTAGGCAAAGAAATTTAAAACGATTCATTGCTGCGCTGGATGCTAGTGAATGGCCTAACTTATTGTGAATGATATAAAGCATTCAGAGGTCTGGTCTTTATTGAGCAATCCAGAGACCAAGCTCTGTGCCAGAGACCATAAAGAGAATCCCATAAAAGAATTGGTTAGAAGCATTGTGAAATTACAAAAGTACTGTAAGTAATAGGAACTTAATATCTACCCATGGAGACACTTGGTTGCAAATTTTCTTTTTAAACATTTAGCATAAATGAGACAGCACCTTGAAACTGGTAAAATAAAATTATAATAAAGCAGTTAACCTCCCAGGAAATCTGCAACTACAAGTAGCCAAGAATGGCACAGTGACCTTTGTCAGGTAGACACAGAAGAAACACTTCTTGTATGTAAGGAAGACACTTTTTAAAATCTAAACAAAGTTAAAATAGAATTAAGATGTTCACTGCATCATTTAGAAGCTTTTAGATGTCATATTGCAATTTCAACAGTAACAACTACAACATCAGAAACTAACAAACTGCCACGGGTGGCTAGACTACTGGAACAATACAGCTCCAGACAAACAATTCCAGTGCATGCTAGTGCTCTGTTAACATTAAACAAACATCACAAGGAAGAATCTCACACCTTGACTCATCTGCCTCCAAGTTTCTGCCCTAGCATTTCCCTTCATTGAGCTCCATCCCTTACAGCTGAAAGAGGAGCTCAGACGCGCGGCTGTGTGCAACCCCTGGCTTTTCAACAGCTGTATCATTTACCTGCTTGAGGATAGTTAATGTTTATTCGCATGCTGACAGCTGAAGTATTCATTGTTAATACCATCAGCGAAAATGGCAGCAGTGAGAAACCTCATAGTAATGCAGATAAAGCCATAGAGACTGTGCATCTAGAGACCAAACTCAAGCTCAGTGGCATACACTCATCAGTCTATTGCTATCAAACCAAGAAAACAAATGGCTTTATGCTTTTCTGCCCCCATGAACTTTGAAGTATTTTCCTCCAGCTGCAGAGTTTCAACAGCAGGCACACAAACAGTCCTCAGCAACTTAACGGTTAAGATACCAGGGTGCAGTAGATGTGGGTTTAAACCCATCTAAGCTGAGGAACTGCTGTTTTTCCTACTTTCATGCCAAGTGAACTCAATGTTGCATAAAATGGCAGGCATCTTCACCACAAATTGTACTGCCCAAGCTATCAACGCTAACTAGGAGCTGAAGAGTAGCAATTCCCTAAATCGCCACTCCCATATGACACCTACTACAGAAGAACTGCTAGTTTGAGGGCAGCAACATACAAGTCAACTTAGAACAACTTAAAGTGCTTCCAACTCACCTGCTTGTCTTTGACCTAAAATGACCTGAACTGCTTGTATCAGGTCCCATATTTCAAATGAGTAGAAGTAATTCAACAACTAAGCGTTGGCTCTTCTAGCTGCACAGTACAAAGCGACAAAGCTTCAGGACCAAGTCCTGGGCTCAGTCTCACATATGCTTTGCAAATGCTAGACTTTGGACTTCCTGCACACCCATTACTTGGCATTGCCTCAAATGTCTAAGCGCCATGGAGACACGATATCAAACACAACCCCACACTAAGCATTTCCGTGCTCTCTGCACCTCCTGTGCCAGGAAGTGGCATTTTAGCTTGACTTCTGAGGCACTGAACTTCCCTTATGCACAAAGGGGACATCCCAAGCACTTCAGCGAAAGACCTAAGTTAGGGACCTTGCTCCCTCCTAAAATCAAATTGCAAAACCTCCTGTTAGTGACAAACAGTGAAGGCAAGATCTAACACCAAAGCACAAAGCAACCATACAGGTTGGAGAAACCCATAAAGCTTTTTCCGCTGTGAGCAGAGCGAAGCAGCAGTGCGGGTTGCCCTGGGAGGCTGTGCATGCTCCATCCCTGTAGGTTTTCAGGACCCGACCGGATCAAGCCCTGACCAACCTGGTCTGACCTCACTGCCCCTGCTGTGAGCAGGAGGTTGTGATGGAGACTTCTGAGGTCCCTTCCAGTCTAGTTTATCCCATGAGCCCTTATGATACACAACATCAAGGTCCAACTGCATGACATGTTATTTCAGCCTCTGGAAAATACTATGGAATTAAGTACAGATTAGTAAAACTGATTCCACGGATAAGACTTTGTATTTTAGGGTTTAGTTTGTTTGTTTTTGTGTTCCAATTTGGCCCACAATATTCTTTATTATTGAGAGGACGTAATGCAAATAATTTTGACAAGAGCAAGAGCATCAGCTGGATACTGTTGTTCTCCAGTATGATTTCTGAAGCAAAATGCTTGAAAAGCAATTTATATATAAAATACACTTTGTCTTCATCCAGATTTTTGCCTAGCACCAAACAAAATAGTGAACTGTTCCTACTGGAAACCAACCAGATAACAGACCACAACTCTCTTCTTATTAAGAACAGAAAAATATTTTTGTTTGCAAAGAATCACAAAAATACAGTCTAGGTTTTATGATTTTGTGATAAACATTAACTTTGCTAAATAAAAAAGACTGCATTCATTTCAAGCACCATATTAGGGAAACAATGTTGCCTTTTTATGGCTATCTATTACATACTAGCTGAATTTCAATAATCAATTGTAATTCAGCACCATATCATCTCTTTATATCTGCTGTTCTCAGCCAACGGCAGATTACTCTTGAAAAGTTTGGCTAGGATTTCAGTAGAGTTGGCAAATGCAAGCTGGCAAGCTCTTAGCCAATTAAAGTTTTTATAATGACTATATCACCACGTATGAGACTGTTAGAAATGGGACTGGACAAGGTACAAAAATCTTGTATTCATGCTTATAATACATGACTCCTTCACGCTTCTCTCCAATTTTGCTTTGCTGATATCGCAGTAGCCTACTACAACTATCCCATCAGTTTTAAATTGAAGATGTGTAAGAAGTATTAGCTCTATGTTCCAATTAATGTTAAAAAAGGATTACCCATAATAAAACATTGTTTATTAGAACACAAGTTACAACAGAAAGCACTTCCTTACCAGATGCATAATAAATATTCAGCCAGAGTGCTAACTGCATACTCTATGACTAAGTAACGAATACATATAATCCACGCTTACGGATTTCAAAGTGAAGATGGGTAATTCTGCAAAACTTTTTCCAGCAAACATTTCCAAGCAACCTCCATATATAGCCATAGCCATAAAGGATAGAAAATATTTCCTAATTGCAGAATTTAGACTCTTGCCAGACAGAATGCAGTTTCCAAGGAGGGACTCATCATTACTAAAGCAATACTCAATCTTAACTGTCTTGACAGTGCATGGTCTGTTTTATGCGGCCCCAAGAGAACCCTGTAGTTTTTCCCATTGCCACCCCAACATGCAACAGCAACATAATGCTAACTCCAGCATGCTCATAGAAGGTTCTAGTTCCGCAGGAAAACTGCTTCTATTATTTTGTGTGCCACTGTGAGAAAAAGTTCTTAAATCAGTGAATAGTACGTCAATGACGAGAAAAAAATGATACTGCTACATTTCACTTTGAATAACCTTCCTAGGTTAAAAAAAAAAACAAAAAAACACACTATACACAATTAGATTCTAAAACAATTAGTAAATGCCTAATTATAAGCAATCTTGCATATTATGCTGTACATTATACTTGAGTTATGCAGCAAGACTTCTCATTTATGCGATATAGTTTCAGTGAATTCCAAGGTAAGTACAGAATTAGGTAACAATATAAGTCATGCAGTAACTAATTTCACAACTTAGAATTTCAAAAAACATTGCAAGAAGACATCACAGATTGCAAACGTATAAGTAAATACATATTTTGTTCATTCCCCAGCAGATCTCCTCTGAGACTTGGGACTCCAACTAGAGAGAGGTCTGTTTGAACTGCATATCCAGACATGAGAACAGAGAGGGAGCAAACACAGGCACGAGCTGGGACTGCCCTAACAGCACACCTGCAGAGATAAGGAGAAAGAGGGATGCATGCTGTCCAGAACTCCTAGATCAGACAAAACTAAGCTACATGCTTCCAGAGTTAAGGCATCCTATAGCCAGTAGGGCAAACGCACTGTAAGAAAGCAGTGCTTCATGCGCTTGTGGCATCACGTCCCAAAGAGAAGAAAAGAAAAAAAAAGTTGCATGAGCAAGCTCCTAGACCCCACACATGCTTGCTGCAGCTTTTTTGCTGCTCTTTTACAGAGACAAGAGCCTCGGGCACCTCACGCTTCTCACCAGGCAACCTGGCACTGCTGAACGCCTCTGCAGGGGCTTCCTGCTCAGTCCTTGTAAAAAGAAACGAGCATGAGCACAAGAAACATTGAAACCCTCTTTGGGCATACAGATCACAAGAAAACTGAATGAAAGGTAAGCACCAGGTAGGCAAGCCAAAGAGTCAAATGCCAACTTTTGTGGGTTTGGGCAGCACAGAGATGCATATAGCATCATAACAACAAGCAAAACCCCGGAAGTTTTTTTGCTTGTTTTTTTTGTGGTTTTTTTTTTGGTGGTGGTGGTGGTTTTTGTTTAAGTTGCATTTTTCATCAAATACTCATCCACAGTCACAAAGCCTGCAAGGACTCCACTCCCAAAATCCACCACAAAGAAACCCAATCTTTGTTAGCAATCCTGACTAGCACTGGCGCAGGTTGCCCCCAAGAGGATGCGGAATCTCCCTCTTTGGAGATATTCAGAAGCTGCCTGGACATGGTCCTGGGCAACCTGCTCTAAGTGGCCCTGCTTGAGCAGGGGGTTGGATCAGATGGCCTCCGGAGGTCCCTTCCTACCTCAACCACTCTCTCAGCCAAAGTCACTGCTTCTAGAGGGAAACCATTTCATGTCTCTCCATGCTAAAAGAAGAAACATAGAAGAGTAACAGACTCCCCTGCATCTCCTAATAGATGAAAACTGATTTAAGTCTGTTAAAAACAAACAAAAAAATTGCTCTTTAAAAACAAGGTAGTTTGGGGCCTAAAGTAAAAAGATTAGGAGTACTACAGGAGGAAGGAAGAGATACAAGGAAAGGAACTATATGGTAACAAATACAAAAGCTACAGTGTATGGCAAAAAAAAAAAAAAAAAAAAAAAAACCCCCACCCAGGGCCCACAAGATTTTATACACCTACCAACAAATTGCACAAAGTGTATCAAGTGATTCCTAGATACTCCAGTGGGTCAATGAAGCATTTCCCAAGAAGTTTTCAACATGGAGTTAAAGGAGGGTTTCTTCCCCTCCCTTCACACAGGGAAGCTTCAGTAAAGGGCATAACAACAGATCATTTTAATATCTCCTTCAAAAAGGCAAGCCTTCACCATCAAGCAAGCCTTTACATTGCTCTGTCCCATTCCACTCTGTCCATGCCACAGAATCTGTTTCTTCTCCTGGCATTGCCCGCAATCCTGGCACAAATAACATTATTACCCCAAGATCTGGCAGTGTTAGCAATGAAAGTCTCAGTATTTTCCTTGAACCTTTATATACATTTGGAGTTAATTCATTTCATGCTGGCTTGGAAAACTACCGTTCCATTATTTAATGAATTCTGAAGCAAAGCATCCAAGAATATAGCCAATTCCAGTTTATATTAGGTGAAAAATGGAAGAAACACTGCTATTCAGCTGGCAAGAAAAAAATAATAGGAACAGTTTTGCATATACAAGCTATGTATACAAAGTTCCATACATCTTTAGTGAGTCCATATCCACAAACCAAAAGCTATGGAGACTTACAGATAAACAATGTCAAGCATCTGTACAAGTCTCCATTGGATGACTAGTGAACACTTTTTTTTCAATCAGAAAGATTTAGATGTCTGGTATGACACAAGAATGCTCCTTTGCACCACAGTATAACACATTCAAGAAACAGCAATTTATTTTTTTGCAGAATGAAAGAATCAATGATGCCTGCTGGAAAATGATGTTTTGAAAGAGGCCCAAAGACCCACACACTTGTAACGGACTGGAAAGACCTTCACCACCAGGTCAGCAATGTATGTTCCAGCCAGGCTATTTACGAGGGAAAGCAGTTACCACCAATCGCTCTTTGAAAGCTTGAGCCGACAATTTCAGTATTGTTGCCAGGGAGCAAATACATAGAGATACCGTGACAAACCAGTCACATGGATGACTTCAGTAGAAGAGCCCAGGACTGAGGCAGCGCACAAGATGAATCAATCAGTTACCAGAACTAAAGGTAACCAAGCCAGGTTTGCAACACAGCTCTTCTCTACAGGCTTTGAGCTTCTGCCCACCACTACAATAATGTCAAACACACGACCAGCGTAAGAAAAGGTAAGTAAAAACAATCTCTCATCCTGCATCAGGTTGTTACAAGCAATGAGTCAAACTGAACAAGAAAGTCCCCATTTTTTCCTCTTTCCCTGCCTGCCAGCTTTACTTCCATCCCACTTTCCCAGTTATTTCTTCAGCTGCCTCCCCCTTTAGCTTGTTTCGTGTCCTCTGCTTCTTGCTTCACTGTCGTCCATTCTCAGTGCCATGTTTACCACCCATTCTTTCTCCTCATTGCTTTCTTCACTGCTTGTAATGACTTTTAATAGTCCTCTGCAAACAATGATTAATCCACATAACAATTAAAGATAAGACTTGCATATTTTTATAAGACTTTTGTTTCTATAAAACAGTCTGTAAGTACTTAGTCTTTCAGTACATATGTATGGAAAAATCTAGCAATGCAAAAGTCCCAAGTCTCATAGGAATGCAGTAGAATTTCCAAAAAGAGTGAAAATTCAACTATGGCTGAGAGTTAGAAGAGGAACTAGAACTAAACATCCTCATTTTCAGCTGAGTGACAGATGAACTTCAAAATCATTAACTGTCTCCTTTTGCTTACAGCAAGAGGTCATGGCAAATGTCAAACACAAGAGAGCTGTTCAATTAAGGGCAACCTTACAAAATCCAGAGTGTTACCAACAGCAGCCTAGACGTCATCCTTGCCCCAGCAAAACCACTGCCCAGACAGAAGCTATTACACAAGAGTCCACACGTGAGAAGTGCCAAGCTTTAACCTTCGATAAAGAGAAATTAATGTATTCTCTTGAGAAACAACTGTGCCATACCAAAGTAGTGGCTTCCTTAGGACTTTGGGGGGGGNTGGGGAAAGAGGCAAGCTAACTTTTCCCACCTTTTCCAATAGCCTAAACCAAAAGCTACACGTATGGCATAACAGCACAGCAATTTATCTCAAAGCAATAAACAGGAGATTGCTATTTCAAATAGAGAAAGTAGGTAGACAACGGTTAGCTATTCAGAACATCTATCTGTTTTCAGGAAAAGAAAAAGATGACTGAATACAAAAGCAGTGCTTTCTGGGATGGGGGGGAAGATATTCTGCAAAAAAAAAAAAAAACCTAGATGCAGTAGTTTTCTTCAATGGCAGTTTTATTGCTGTATTTTGAATGCTTTAGAAAACATACTGGTTTAAACTACAGTAAATTTTCAAAACAGTTTTAGAATAATTTATCTGCATTACAGGAGGAGGGAAAAAAAAAAAAAAAGGAAAAAAAACAACTGTATATAGTTCCAGGCACAGTAGCATTATAAGTGCTCAGTACTAAACCACCTCCTCTAATTTTGCAGTGATCTGTGGATAAAGGCTGCCTAAAACCCACTAGGCTGAACTATGACATTATGTAAAAGTCTTTGGGCCTATGTACGTCAGTCAGAGCTCTGGGTCCGTACAATACAGGGTCAGAGCAGCTTTCTGGCTGCAGAAGGAGCTACGCACTATTAGCACTGCACCCTGCACGGTGTACATACACCAGGACCAACTATGTGCACAGGACTTCCTGCATGCATTAGTTAGGCTGTTATCAAAGCCTACGTCAGGAA
Source organism: Chauna torquata (assembly GCA_013399475.1). NCBI lineage: Eukaryota > Metazoa > Chordata > Aves > Anseriformes > Anhimidae > Chauna > Chauna torquata. The sequence goes on from VXAL01004767.1 coordinate 144,679, forward strand.
TTTGAGTTGAGGTTACATTTCTTGGTAAACATAGAGCTAAGGAGAAAAAAAAAAAAAAGAGTTGTTATATTTAGTCGGAGATCTTCTAGCTTGGTCACTATATAAAAATTTAATTCTTGGAGCCAAATGATACAGACTTCTACGCACTGCATCCTCACTGCACTTTGCTTCACACAGTTCACAAGGTCAGAAGAAAAATAAACAAGGCTTTAATTTTCATCTCTGACTTGCAGAAAGGCAGCTTATTGAAACTCTGCAAGTTTACATCATCTTAGTGTTTGATATTATGAAATATTTTGCCGAAGAGTCTAACTACTCTTTCACAGTAAGAAGCAGCTACTGTCCACACAGCCCTTCTGAATAACCCGAGACATGCAAATGATCAGCTGGCGATTTCCCTGGGCAGTATGCAATGCTCAGCCGCAGAGCTCCAAACAACTATTTTGAAACTATCAGGACATAGAAAGTCCAAGAAAATGAAACTGAATGACAATTATCGATTTTAAACAGCAGCACAAAAAGTATGAAACATGACGTTTAAATATTCTCAGAAACTTATGTCACCATAGCCACCGACACTGCATGCAGCAGCTGAACTTTGCCAAACACAGACAAGCCAAATTCTGCTGTTCTTAAAGTTAACAATAGTTTTGTGTTAACTCCAGAAGCAGCAGAAAGTTGGCCCTTGGCTGACAGCAGATCCTACCTCTGGGCACACACACGGGCAAAGACAGCCGCAGAACACCTCCCTGAGCATCCTCCACCTTCATCCCCACAGCACCCGCGAGCGGAGCAGCGAGTTGAGGCTTGGGGACCCTTATTTGAGGAGCTGTACTTTCTGTCCTTAGAGCTCAAAGGGAAAGCTTCCAACAGAAATTGCACATTTCCATGCCCCCCCCCCC
>VXAL01004767.1:149205-224122 GCA_013399475.1 Chauna torquata
CCGTGGGCTCCTCCACGGGCTGCAGCGTGGAGATCTGCTCCATGTGGTACCCCATGGGCTGCAGGGGGACAGCCTGCTCCACCATGGGCCTCACCACGGGCTGCAGAGGAACTTCTGCTGTGGTGCCTGGAGCACCTCCTGCCCTCCTTCTTCACTGACCTTGGTGTCTGCAGGGCTGTTCCTCACTCCTCTCACTCCCATCTGCTGTGGCACAGCAGTTTTTTCCCTTTCTTAAACATGCTCTCACAGGGGCGCAAACAACATCGCTCAGTGGCTCAGCTCTGGCCAGCAGCGGGTCCCTTTTGGAGCCGGCTGGAGCTGGCTCTTATCTGACCTGGGGCAGCTTCTGGAATCTTCTCACAGAAGCCACCCCTGTGGCCCCCCCTGCTACCAAACCTTTACCACGTAAACCCAGTACATCTGGTATTTAGGATCTATTTAGGTGTCCAGAGAGGTCCTGGGTGATTTCTGGTCTCGCTGACATCAGCAGAGTCAAGATTTCTTTCTCATAGGATGCTCCCCAGGCCTTGCCAAACGGGACAGAAGGTCCCAGTCCTACACAGTGCAGGGCAAATGACTTCGTTTTATAGGAAAATCCCCATGATGTCCCTCAGGTTTAGTACAGGCCCAAGAGTCTGTCTCTGAGGGACTACAAGCAGATTCAAAGCTTTGTAAACATGTACTTGCAACAACTTATTTACACCAGTGGAGCTACGCTGAAGAAAACTGTGTTTGGGGTTAATCCAAACCCATTATTAATCAATTTAAGATGACCTTAAGAAAGTATATGTATGGTCTTTTGCACAAGCATAACTAAATTCTCATGGATTAGTACCTTACATTAAAATAGTGCATTTCCATCTGCAGACAAGTATTATTTTTTCAGGTACTCCTACTGAAGTAAGCAATAATCATTCCTACAGGCAGAATAAGAGCCTTAAAGATGCTAAAAGTACCATCTTCCCTGTTCAGTGGGATTTTTCAAAAGGAATCCCTTTTCAACATTGTCTTCATGTAAAGTTAAGTATTTGATAATTTTGTTAGCTGTTAGCTACAGCTTCTGTAACCATAACAAACAGCAAGATACGGATATGCAGCTATTCACAAGTGGAAGGCAGAAAGCAAAGCATTGAGTCAGCTGGAGATGCTCCATTTTGAGATGAAGATCTACATTTTCTAAATATTTGGTATTGTCGTAGGATTCTTGTGAGGATGTGTTGTGCTATAGTATATCCCATTTATAAGAAAGTTCTCATTCTCAATTGCACCATGAGAAATGAAGGAAATTGTTGTTGATGTGATATCCGTAAAACTTCTGCATTCACTGATTTTATTGCTCTATTGTCTTCCTGAGACAAACACGAGGTCACTCTAAGTTACTGTTATATCTGACTGATGTTTTCCAAAATTCAAGTAGAGATGGGGAGTATTAAAAAAAAAAAAGCAGGAAAGCAAACAAACAAACTTCCCTGAAGTTTTATCACCTTACAAAAGGTAAGAAAAGTCTGATGCAATATTTTCATTCTTTCCTTCTTCCTTCTGCTCCCCACCTTCTGTTCTTCTGAAGAAGGAATGTCTGGCTTTTGTGAATGGGGACCGAATACACATTTGCTTGGTCTCTGAGTCTGTGCAGTGATGTTCCTGCTGGGCAAGGAAATATTTTAAGGTACCTGAATTGATTAAGTATAGTATTGCACTGCTGCAGATTTACTTAGCAGGGGAAGGTGCAGTTCCCAGAAAGCGCCGTTCGCAGCAACACAGAGCCGCTGCAACAGAGCCAGACCCCTGGGGAGGCTGTGAGCGTGCAGTTCAGGTTCAGGGCCAAACTCATTCCCCTTGCAACACAACCTGGCATCCACATCAATGAGGAATTAATTTAGTCTTTTACATTTTCTGTGGCTATAGCATGCATTTGTTGACATTTCTTTCTTGTGGAATGATCTTTAGACTTTATTTATTTATATTTTCCTGGGTTTCATTCAGATCTCCGAGCAGGGAGCTCTGCAGAAAAACTGTCCTCCAGAAGTTTCTGCATTTAAGAAGAAAGGAATACTGCAGGAAACTTTCTCAGCTTGGCAGCATTCTCACCCTCTTGCAGCATACAATCCTCCTTGAAACTATAAGTAGCAGGGAAAAAATGTTTTCTTAGAAAAATTAAGGAATACATACCAAGCACTGATGTATATCAAAGAGTATCACAGGGTTTTGTAGTAGTATGTGGCAGAGTGCTCAGCCAATTTCAACAAGGTTTTAAAACAAGAGAGGTCTCAAAAAATGAAATTCCTACAATTCCTGTGAAAATCAGCTGCTTGAGTGTCCACACCCAGGACAAGACAGGCGGAATCCAGCTAATCTGCCTCCAGTGCAGCAGCTCTGCAGTGGCTTTTTCCTGAGCCATGGGCTTCCTCCAAATTCTCTGTGAACTGGTGGAAAGTGCAAGGTCAAGTGTGCTGTGAAAGCCCAGATCTGGGTGTGTAAAGGAAGGGCCCCACAGTAAGCTGAGGGGCACAGGTAGCGCTTAGTCTGGTGGGTCAGGGGACTACCTCCAGCTCTAGCACTGTTATCGTCAAGGCCTCTGGCTTGGGTGTTTGCAACAGAGTCCTGGTTCTGCCTTGTGAATCTAAACCCAAGTTTGCATTTTTCTCTGCTTTTTCTGGAAAAAAAGTTCCCAACTAAATATTTCATTTCAACCCCAAATAGCTTTCCTGGATCCCTTAAAGAACCGAAAGCTTCTTTTTCACTTCCCCCATCCCCAAGTATTGACTTGTCTTTGAGCCAAAAGATAACTTCTCTGCCCACTTTAGCACTGAAGTGGAGTAAGGCATTTTCTGCCGTTCATAGCGATTCAGTTTCACTCATTTTACAGTTTCATTTAGTTGCATGTTTTCTGTGCATTGCTGAAGAAGACTAGTTTTCTGATGCTACAAGAACATAATGACCTTGGAATCATCTGGCTTTGAATAAAATGTATTGAAGAATATGTTAGAAAACAAAAGCTCACATAAAAAAAGTTTTTAGGTTTAAACCCTGTACTGGACTGTGTCCACTGAAATTGCATTAAAATGCTGGAAGTCATAACATTTCAATAAAATGGAAATAAACAATGACACACCAGCTTTAACAGGAAGACAAACCAAATATCCTCAGGTCTGTTCCCAGCTAAGTCACTCATTCTGTTGCTGAGCAGTAGAAGTTCGTAATGTGCAACTACAAGGAGAGTAATAAGAGGAATATGTTGGACTATCAGCCAAACTTTTTTGTAGGGCATTGAAAGCTCCTGGTTATCAGTCTTCAAGGGGAAAGTGGGAGGATGGGGACAAATGCTGTATCCTTGTCTTCACTGCTGGCAAGTAGGCTCATTAGATCCTGCTGAAGCATTGCCAGACATGGTTTTGCAGCAGCAATGGACCAGGAGCCATTCTGCAGTGTAGGCAAGATGCCAGAAGGAAAAGAAAGTGTGTATATACATACTTTTGTTTTATATGTTTGTCATTTATGTGCCTGTTACAAAGGAAGGACAGCTAAATGCTCAATATAGAGTGAGGTTATGAAGACCAATGCGAAAAGGGAAGCTCATCCTCTCCTCACCTCTGCATTAAGGATAAAGAAATGTTTCAGAATTACCTAATACGTGAACGTGTATTTGTGCTGTCAAATTTCCTCCTGGAAAAAAGAGCCATGTCTTTTAACTATGTTTTTTTTAACCATGGGTAACTTCTAGTGGGAAACTAAAATCACTTTTAACTCTTATTTTTAATGGCTTGATTTCAGAGGTGCTGAGTAAAGCTATAGGTAGTTCTTAACACATTTTGAAGCCTATTAGAGCCTGAGCTGTAATAGAAATCTCACAGAGAAGATCCCACTGAGATTTAAGCCTCTAGTAGAACAGCTTCTGAACGGTGATAGAACAATTTCTTTGCAAAGAGAAACTAAGAAAACCAGAACTCCCCATTCTGGAAAAGAGGTAAATGGGAGGATATAACCAAGGTATTAAAATCTTGAGAAGTATGGAGCTGGCAAATAAGAAAACATTATTTATTCTCACTCATGTTTTAAGATCACAGTTGATACCCAATTTCAAGTTTAAAATAAAGAAATTGAAGCACTCAATGAGACAAGGCCTGACTCAGCCTGAAATACAAACCTTTTCAAAAATCAATTAAATGGATTTCTACAACCAAGGTCCAAGAATGGCTATTGAATACAGTGCTGTGGATGCAATATTTGGCACAGAAATCCCTAAACTGGTGACTGACAGAAACTGGGTGAATTTTTGCTTGTACTTACTTCCTCCATAGTGATTTACCACTGGTAACTCTTAGGGACAGCATATGGAGTGAGGTGGGCCTTTGGTCTCATCCAGTATGGTTGCTCTAACTATACGATTGACCAGTTCCCAACAAGATAGAAGCACCTGTGATAAAATGCTAAAACTGCTGTTGTCTTTCTAGACTTAAGGAAACCTATGGCAGATACATCAGGCTTTAAATGATGGGATTATGCATTTCTTTATAGATTTATAGAATATTCCAGTTTATATTTAGAGTAACTGAGCTAATGTTCTGTGCAACAAGTATCTTAAGATGTAGATCCATCGTGAAATCATGAAATCAACACTTGGAACTTCCAAAAAATAAACTCCTGTAAAACTGGTTAATGGTATGAACTTCATTTTACGTATTCAATGGTGAACAACTGTTAAACGTTTCAAGACAGATTATGAATACTGACAATACCTTCTTGGTTTATAGGGATTGTTAGTTCCAAAAGACTAAGGAAAACGTAGAGTATGTCAAGACTGTGTGTGTGATTACTACATGAAATGAAGTACTAAAGCTATGTTTCTACGTAATCCAGACACAACGCCAAGATGACATGCTGCCCTTTGAATGGTGACAGTGATGACATAATTTGAAGCCAAAAAATGTAGATCACATTCATAACAAATAGTAACTCACCAATGTAGCTCAGAAGGTTCTGTGCAGGATATGTCTTTTAAATAGTATTCACACATGGAGGTAAATAAGCAGCACAGCATAGCAGTGCTCACACTCTAATAACTATACTGCATTTTTTAGTGGTCTGCAGTTTATATGGGTTCCTAGCTTTTTTAATGCATAGAAATCAGTAAATGTAGCATTTAATCATGCCTGGAGAACTGCATGGGCACGTTTGGTGCCCAGCAATGCACCATGTGTAATCAGAAGGCAACCAACAAACCGATCACAAACATGCAAGAAATGCAATGTTTTCCACCATTTCAGGACATAGAATATCCACTATAAAACTTATTGCATGATTAAAATTTTACCTGGACCCACCCGCCCATTTCTCCAGCTGAAGGCTGCAGCAGCACACTGTGGCTGAAAGAAACCTTTCCCACCACCACGAGCTCCCGCACTGTCAGGAGCCCAGCTACCTTGCCACGGCTCCAACGTCACCTGGCAAATCAAGTCATTTTGCTGAGACTGCAAAATCTTCTATCATCAGGGCTAGCCCACAGTGCACATATGGTTTCGTGGAAGCACTGCATACATGCCACGCTCTTTTTAAACTGTAGAGGTTATTAGGTTTCTCAAGGCAAATTCTGCTGACACACAAGCTGCTTTTTCCCACGTTTTAAGCCTTATTTGTTTTGCCATATGACAATTGTGATGAATAAAGAAGTAATACCATGGCCTAGACAGGAATCCTTTAAGCACCAAGGATCTTAACCCTACTGAAATCACAATGACATACCCAAGCACTGGTAGCGCTGAAATTTTGTGCAGGCTTCCTAGAGGCAGCTAATGCAGAGCCAGATTTTGGCCACACCAGAACATTGTATTTATTTATTTATTTATTAATTTCTGCTGGAGAGTAGGCTGAGATGGAAAATCTTACAGGAAGATAAAGCCATTTGGAAAAAGTAAATGATGTTTTTAGTAAACAGGAAAGTGCTGTAACTCAGTGATTTTAAGATGACAGACTTGTAATTTCACTGTTCCATTAGCAAGAAGTTTTTAGAAGCATGCTTTTCCTCCTAGGTCTGTAGAGTTATTAGAATATACCAGAAATGTATGAAAGAATGGTGCACGTAAGGAAATAAGAACAGCTAATGCAAAATATTGAATTAATATTTTATTACAGACAAAAGAGACTTTTTTGAAGTGATGCCATCCAGTCAAGCACTCTTCTCAGTCTGAGAACACGGTGTTGTCTTTCCTGTACCTGTTGCAGGGGTTGACTTTATCTGTACAGTCTTTGCTTTTAAATGCCAATATGGTGGTTGCCTAAATAAGAAAACTAACTGATTTGAGGCCAAATAAAAAAATAAGGGGGAGAGAATATGTGAAATGTTTTTCTAAATTGTCTGCTTTACTTTGGGATTGCTATTTTGATTATGCACAAGGACTTGAAAAGCATGAAGCAAAGAATATGTTGCGCTGCGTAAAATGAAGAGCAAAGGCACAGCAATCACTCATGTCCTCTGGGTGCAGGATGAAATTCACTGTTATATGCATCAATCATCCTGGGCTGCAGAGCCTTCCAAGGGGTACTACATATCTTAATACAAAGGAGAGAGACATAACTATTAGTCTACTTCTTTATGTTCTGTTGGCTTATGGAGTGGCTTGTGAATGACAAAATTCACTTCAGTGCCCCACTGGTTTGTTTGCAGACTCACTTTGCCATTGTCTGTAGCAGCACACTGCTTTTAAAATCATCTCCAGACACAGATTGATATCCATTGCAATACCATGCATTGCAAATTCAGTCAAACATTCTTATGAGACTACTAAAAATCATGCAAATATCACATTTCTTCAGAATTTTGGAACCTGCTAAATCACTTGGATGCTGTCACAGTGACTTTTCCCCTAAAAGTATTTGTTCTACTATTGGAAGGAAGAAAAACTAACACAACAGGAGGTGATGTTGTTACCAAAGAAAAGCAAAACAAAAAAGACAATCTGTCCAAGTCCTGCTGCTTCTCAGGTACCCAGTCCGAGGAGATCCGCCACTAAGGCGAGCATGTGTTCCAGACACAGATTCCCTCCTGATTCGGGTGCACAGGTCATCACTCATGTCATGGCTAAGCAAGACTTTCTCAGCAGGAACTTTTATAAATATGGACAGCTTTTGTTAAGGGTGTGAGGCAGGCTGGAAACAGAAAAACAATGGCTACATATAGGTAGTAACTTCTACTAGAAAGAAAAGGATCTAATAGACACAGGTGTTGCAGCTGTAAAAACTTTGATACTGAAGCTGTAATTGCAACAGGCAATAGGATACCTTCAGTTTTCTGCTGCCATCATCACAGATTTTGGTGGAAACTAAAGCACATCCTTGTGTCGTCATGGGAGCAGTGGGGCCAGGAAGGCTATTTCTTACTCCATGGGTCACACCACAAGATGGAATCCAGCCTGAATGTTCTCCATCCCTGTGCATGGGACAGGCAAAGCACAAACGAGAAAAAATGATCATGGAGCTTATAAGTTCTGAAACAGAGAAGTCCTAACATCTGAGACTTTCCCGCTGAGCAATCTGCTTCAGCCAGACTTACCTGGGTCTGGCATGAGATTTCCTTGTACTTACAAGGATGCCAAATGGCCTGCAGGAAGACCTGGAACTGAATATTCAAAGGCTTTTGCTTTCTTTACCTCTGCAGCATAACCAAACAACAGTAAGAAATTGAAAAGATGTACATCTTTACCATACTTGCCTCTGAAAATCAAACCCCATTTTAAAGTCACTTTTGTCCCAATATTAAGCACGGAAAATGACAAATTCTTTATACTTGTAGAATATTTCAGGAAATTTTATACTTCTTGCCTTCATTTTAACTTTAAAACACAAGTTGTTATATTTTGCCAATTTCTGTCCCTTTTATTCACTTATTCTCTGTCCTTACTTGGTAACTTGTCTGCATTTAATTTTTATTTATATAAAGTCCTACGGATTAATATGTAGAACAGCCAGGAACAATACACATGGCTTTACTCTAAACCTCATGTCTTCACAGCTTTCCATATTAAGCCTCCATCTAGTTTCTCCGTTTTATTATACCAATTGATTTGTGCATATTTTAAATACAGAATTTAACGCTTTTAGAGAAATTGTTTATCCAAAGTTCATTTTAGGAGAATATTCAGCAGTCATTGGAGATGCTGGAAAAGGAACTTGATCCTATGACATTAAAGATAATGAATAGTTATTCCAACCTAGAATTTTATTAAAGATGCACAAGGTTTTTTAAATGACTTTATTTTTTTAATAAAATAACAAAATGTGGCTATTTTTGTCCATACAAGTGTCTACATTCTTGTTGTTTGGTTAGGGTGGTTTCAAATGATGATTGGCCTCATTATATCTTCTAGGCTCCTATAAGTACCTGAAATCCCATCCGTTGTTTCATCGTCTCTGGTTTAACTCCTGACAGTCTCTGTACAATACCAGCCACATTATGTGTGTTGGTATTTTTCCTATGTTGGCTAGTGTCCCTAACATGACAGATGAGCTGTTTATTTCATAGGTTTTGCAAAGCCACTTTCAGGCAGTAAAGGTTCACTGAAACTACTGGCTTGGAATGTATTTGAGCCAATTAAATAAAAGCCAAATGTCATTGCCAACTCCTTCACCCATCCAGCTCTTCCTGTAAATCAGATTATCCAATTTTATACAGTTTCTGCACTGGCCAGTTTCAGATTTGAGTCCACAGAGAGAAATGAAGGGATTTATTATTGTTGTTATTATTTATTTCCAGACATAGAAAATACTAATATCTTGAGAAAGTATTGCACAAAGAGTAAAAAGATTTATACAAGGATAGCGCTAAGATGAATACCACCCCTGAGATGTGCCAGTGTTTATTAATAATAGGCTACTTTCAAGCACTGAATATATTTTCAGGTGACAGAAAGTGCCTTAGCTGAAGACTGCTGCCGTGCAGAGCAACGTACTTCTGGCAGCCTGTTGTCAGAGAAGGTGAAAAAATGGATGGGGCTCGTCAGATAAGGCAACTCTCCACGACTGTCACGAGAGGCACTAATTCAGCGTTTCCAAATTATTTGCAGATTCTATTAGCTTAGTCCATTATTTCCAATGTGGATTATCAATTTGACTGAATTTGTAGACAATGAAGCCTCATTTTTTGAAGCGCCAGGCACCCAAAGCATTATTTGAAATGAATGGGCTATGGGAGTGTGCTTAGTACCTCTGCAAATTAAGTCCAAAATGAATTGCAGATGTAAAAACAGTGGCAAATAATTAGTTTAAGCCTGCTTTCAACAAAGCCAATGACTATAGTTTTATTGATGTTATTGAGCATGAATTAAGATCCCTATCATAAGCATATCCAGCAATTTTAAAAAATGGTCAATTTCTACAAGATTCTGAATCTCATTTAAAGATGCCCTGCCATACATTCTTAGACCTTACTGTGCACTGCTTCTATCATGAGGTCTTTGTGAAATTTTCAACGTTAGGAATTTTGCATACCAAGTTGTTCCAGCTTACTTTTGCAAGTAGGTAACAAAGCTATAGTTTTGTTTTAATAAGCAACTGCTGAATAAGATTAACATCCAGTATAGTAACTTCAAGATCCGCTGTTTATAAAAATAAAATAATAAAAAAAAAAAACAGCAGGGAAATGCTAAGAAGGCAAATTGCAAAGTTTTCAAGAACTACCAAGAATTTTGTTCAGAGATAAACATAAAACATACTGGCAACATCTGATATGAAACCTACTGCAAGGCATGAACAAGTTTCAGCTGCTGCCTTAGTCCTTATTCCTCTCTATGCACCACCCCTAGCAGAAAAAGAAGATACATGTCTCAAAGGGGTATACAGCCATATTTTCTTCCATTTCTCCCAAGCCACACTTTTTAGGAGCAACACATGGAATTTGACCCTTGGATTTGAAAAGGACATATTTCTAAAAGTGTTTATGTGAAAAAATATTTTACGGTCAAGATGTGATAATGAAAATACCCGAAGTTTCTGTTTCACACATTCAGAAACTCAAAATACAGCAAGCAATACAAGTTTTTAGCATTTAGCTTTGGGCTGTAAAATAATCACATCAAATCTTTGTCTGGTTCCTTGCTACAGAGGAGCAGGCTGTCCTTGAAGCCTTTAAGGGCAGAGCTAGGCACAGGCTATGGCTGTTCTGGAAGAACCTGGGGGACTCGTCGCAGTGTCAAATGGCCCTGTTCTCAGAGGACATCTGGATCTGCTGGTAGAGCCGGTGGGAGCTGTGGTGATCCAGCTCTCCTAAAAGACAAGCCATGGGAAGCTGTTAGTGAGGGACTGTGCTCCTGCATTTTGTCATGCCCTGAGCAAAAGCCAATTTGTCCTGGTCCTTGAAGTGCTCATTGCAGTCCTTAGCAGCGGTGTCGGAAGTTACTTGTTTATGGCTTGAGATTGGTTTGAACAAGGATAGAGATGGTAGCAGTCCTCTTTTGTGGTATTAGCTCTGAGGCGATGTGTTTTTAAGTGCTGAGGAAGTGCCACACGTTCACAGCTTGTCTGCTGCGTGCTTTCCGTAAGAAGCTGACATACGTTGAGAAGTTGCACGGGGTATCGTCTTGCTGCGTGACCCAGTGCATCACTCCTGCAGCCCACTGCGTCTCCTCACTGCCCAAGGTAGGCATGCCCAAAGTCTTCTCCCATAGATCACCTCAGAGACCACCAACAGCAAGACCTGCGCAGAAAGCCACAAAGCGTCTTTTGGTGAGCCACTTCTCCTGTTTTCTGCGTTGAAAAGCAGACACGTGTGGCAGTAGCACGTGCATCCTCTCATCCCTACCTGCAGCGGTCAGTCTCAGGGAAATTCCTCTGGTTAGTGCTGAGACCTGGTCACACAGCCTCATGCTGTGACCAGGAAGTCATCCCTTGCTTTTAGGGTGGTTAATTCAATTAACTCTTCTGTTTCCTCTTTCTGGTTTGCAGTTTTCTTCTTTTTTCCCAATCGGTTTTCTTTACTGTTTCAGGTCATCTTAGTTTAGTTAAAGTTAATTTGAGAACATAAAAGGCATCAAATCTTACAGTGCAACTCTGGTTTTGCCTCAGTTTGAAGAATAACTTTCATTTTAGGAGAGGAAAATCAGCAAATGAAGCGTGTGACTGCTCCTTACACATCTTCTTCTTATGGATCTATGAATTAAGACAGGCTCATCTGAAAATGTCTTCATAGACAGTAATAATACCTTACACAAGGTAATTCAGGCATCTTTATGCAGTGCAGGAACCTGGCTAACACTAGCATTCATCCGATGATGACAGAACTCATACTGTTCCGTATTCTGAAATTTTTTTAAGATATTCAGTCTGTAAATAATCTGACTCTTCAGTCTGGGATAATTTTATTACTTGTATTTGAAGGATTTGGTTTTCCACTTGCCTTCAGTTTGAGGGGAAAGGGAAAAAGAAAGTCATTCCCAGTTTCAGGAGAGAAGAATCAGACTTTTTCCTAGCACTTACTCAGGTGACCACCAAAGAGAAGCACGGGCATAGAGGAGAAGCACATAAAACATTTTTTGTCCTGGCAGCTGAATATTTCACTTCTGAGCAGGGAATGATTTTCTGTTAAGAGAAAATTCAGGTTATAGTTCATGACATACAAGAGTTTCATGGGAGAATGAACAGTCCAGGAATCTGAGAAACAACTGGAGTGTAAGGTACACTGTAGAAATATCTACCCTAACATTGCTAGAGTAAGATGATCAGCAGCACTGTTTCTGGCAAATTCTTTACAGTGATTCAATGAAAATAACTATGAAAGCCTATGGTTTTTTGTTCTGAAGGCAGCATATCTATTTGCTACAGCCAAAAATCTTGACTGAGAGGTACCTTGCCTTTCAGCCTCGTGCATTTTGTTACTGATAGATCAGTGCTCGTTCTCACATAGGTTTGCTTCACCATTTGCTTGTTTAATATCCAGCATTTCAATAAAAACAATCCCCTGCCCCAAAACGATACAGTAAAATAGAAACACAAAATAAAGAACTCTAGCTGTAACAATGGTATTTCCCAGGTTTTATAGTGCATGGTAAAAAATCAGATCCTTAAAAGACGTTGCTGTCTGCATCTTTCTTCTGCATTTAAATCCTCCCTCCCCAGGCTCTTCCATGTTTCACGTAGGACTGGCCATGAAATAACTAACAATAGTTACAATTTGTTGGATGACTTCATGCTACTTCATGTAAAACTGACTGACTCAGTTCTAAGGGAGTGATTTAACTGAAACTGATACCAGAAGAATATTAAATGTTAAAAGACCTGGCACTCTGCAAGCTGGATCCGGTAATGCAGCCCTTCTTTCAGTAGCCGTCCTTTGCAGACTGTTTACAGAGAAACTCGGTGGTTATATAATCTGTCAATGAGATGTTTGCTTTTTTCCCATAAATTTAATTAGGTTTTGATAGATTCATCAGTTTTCATCTAAATTATTTTCGGTGAATTCTAATTGGTTCCTGCTGTGGCTTGGCAGCCACATAACTGATCATATGCCTATTTAATCCACTCATGGGATATTTAACAAATTGTTAGCTATTTCACTGTGCACTGAAGTGTAGCTCTACCAATTCTTTTTTGCTGTCATGCTACTGGAGCTATTATGACAGTCCATTACGTGATTTATTTTGTGAAATAAATGTGAGTGTTGCAAAAACAACAATACATCATAATCTTCACCCAAAATATAATAAGGCCAAGAGTCAACTCTAAGCTCGTACATGCAAAACACTAATACCTTTCCTTCCAACCTGTGGACAGTAGTTTGCCTTTTCTGACATTAGTGTACTAAGAAAGACATATTGCAGTGAAATAGTTACGTGATAATTCATTTTATCCTTCTAAAATAAGTACTTAATTGGTTACGAGAAAAAGCAATAGGTCTATTTATCAGATGTTTAGGCTTGTCTACCTGGGGAAATAGCTTAGAATAGTTATTGCATACTAACTCTTCACGTGGACATTCTTAATCCATAGTGAAAATGTCTCTCTGTTTGGCTTAATCTGCACTGGGCATGAGTACAGACTGGATGTTACACTTTAAATTCACTCCCAAAACTTATTCTGCAATAACTCCCTCATATAGACAAATTCTTAATGAAAACAATTTAAGGAGTTCAGCAAAACAGCTGTAAACAGTTCTTCCCTATGCAGTAAAATGGTTGTTCTCCTGACCATGATGCAGCTTGTTGGGCAGGACTACAAGAGATACCTTGGGAACATGGAAAGACACCAAACAGGAGTACCTGAGGTACAGGTCCATACATTCCCTCTTTTCCCCCAGCTGCACAAGTCATTTAGCTTATGTGGTGTCGATCCTTCTCTTCTCTTTTTTTTTTTTTTCCCCCTACATCATGTAGAGAAGAGTACAGATGATGCTCTGGAATTAATGCTTCTTGCTCCTGTTTTTCCTAGTGGAAGGTGCACTCCTTGGGTGCTTGGTCTGCAAAACAGTCCTGCAGTACTTCAGCTTTCTACTGGAGATGTGGCACAGAGAGTCTGAAGCAGTGAAGAGGATGGTTTCTGGCCAGGCCTGCCAGTGTGAAATGGTTTTTCTCTCTCTCTAAATTAAATATCAGGGTAATGATGTCTATAAAATGGTGTGAAATTTTGAAAGACAAACTTGATAGGTGTGCAAAATATGATCAATCACCCTCTCAGTAGAAATATCAAGTCTTCTCAGAACCTCGTAATTTCAGCATGCCACAATTCACACAATATCAGGCTTTACAAAATCCATAACTCGGATATCAGAAAACGACAAAGCAGAGCTGCCAGTACGCTACTCCAGCAAACTACCTAAAGTATTATCAAACTTCATTATAATTCACATGTTGTAGGAGACATATAGCAGCTTCTGCATATCTGCATTTCCTTAACAGAAGCTGAACACTCACTCTTGGCTGTATTAGGTGACTAAACAAGTGCAGTAAAGCACTTTCAAACCAAACCATTAGGGATGACAGACCCTGGCGGATTAAGTCACGATGGCAAGGTCAGTGGGATGTGAAACCTCGCTAATTATGTCATGCCCTTGTCAGCTTGTATTGGCAAAACATGTTAAGGTTACTGGCAAGCCCTATGGCTTAGTGAACAATGCTAAAAGGAATTTCAACCTGAAATAGGCCAACATGAACAGAATACAAATGCTTGTGCCCCAAAGACTCCTGGTAAAAGTCTGGCGCTGCTGGAGTGAATGGGAGCCTGGCCAATGACCTCAGTGAAGCCAGGATTTTGCCCTTTGGCTTTCACAGATATGACATTCAATTAAATCCCTTTGCCTATATTTTGTTGATTGGTCTTCATTGTATGTCATAAGGCATTTGTAGATTGTAAACTGTGTAGCAGGAAACTGCATCTCATTAAAGATTTGTACAGGTCCCAGGTTAATGGGGCCACCCTGCTCATGCTGAAGAACAAAGCGATAAAAGAAAGCTCAACTGCACTGCAAGAAGGATCATGCTGTAGGAATTAGATAACATTAATCACTTGAAAATTCCTGCATGTGATACTCTATGTGGACAAGCGGAGTGGCATGGGTAGGTCTGGAGAGAGCGACAACCACCTTCCCCCTGTCAGAAAACACTACAAGCATGCTGGGGCTCCGCGGGAGGGACATCTCCCGGCTGAGACCGAGCTGCTCTGACAGTGCACCAGGAAGAATTTGGAAGGGGAAGGGGGCACTAAGACAGGGGCTGGACAACAAACCAGCATGAATGTAGGCTGCACCTCTTCGCCAGGCAGATCAGTGGGGCATCTGGTGCTTCAGACAAGCAGTCAGCCTTGAAACTCTGGCTGCCTTGCAGAGGGGTCAATTGCATTTTATACCAGTTTGGTTTGGGTTTTGAATCAACACTCAGTGAATAAGCACTGAAGACAGTTCATCTGAACAGTTTTCTTTACTGCTGGGCATAGGCATTGGTAGGCTTTCCAAGAGAGCAAAGCAAAAATACCCCTCGATAGCCAGAGGTACAAAGGCAAAGGAGCAAACATGCTCGCCTCTGAGAGGCAATCATGAGAGACTCTCAGATAATACAGAGCAACGTTTGAGGTGCTGTATGGGCAGCATCTTCCTCTGTCAATTCATAGAAGCACTGGTCTCCTGAGCTCTGCTTAGCACGTCCAAGGGCAGTAGAAGAGAAAGAGTGTGTATTTAATCCCTCTTCAGAGGGTTCTGTTGTCAGAAATTTCAAAGAACATCCTTAAACCTCTCCAAATTTATCCTTACAAACGCCTTGACTCAAGAACCTCAAAGTTCCACAGAATCCGAATGGCAGTGGTTATGAAAAGTCTCATCCTAACACACAGATCCATGCCTACTATCCAACACAGATTTTTTTTTAATTGTGGATATGCAATTGTTTAATCACAAACATGGATAAGTATTTAAATTGTACTTCATTATTTACATTAGATGTATCTGCATTTAAAAAAAATGGTTCATTATTTTCTCCTTCTAATGAAATAAATAAATGATGATGATTGACTAATTCTAAAACTAAAAATTAAAAATTAAAAAGAAAAAAAGTAGGAGCCAAAGTCTTAAATGCATTTAGGCAACTGAAAGTAAAGAACCATAGTGAGACTTTTAGAAGCGCCCAACAGGCCTGATATCTTACTTTTGCTAATGTCAGAAAGGGTTTTACTGTCAAACTGCTAAATGAATGGCAATCTGAAAAATAAGAAATAGAGTATTATTAGTGTCAGTACCAGAAAATGTTAATGTGGGTGATATTGCAGTGAATGAAATCAGACAGAGACAAGTACCTAAGAACAAGCAGGTTTCAGAGAGGGAAAATCATACAATGAACAAAAAGTTATGTTATTAAGAATCCTGGAAGTGCAAAATATCTCCAATAACAGTAATTTAAGAGACACTTCATGGAATATAGTGGCCTCAAAAGATAGTTAGAATTAGATGGGAGTAATAGTCCTCCAGCAAGGAGGCAGATGTTTTTAGCCATAAAATCAGAAGGAGAAAAGAAGAGTGTAACAAGTGAAAAGTAAAAGGTTTGTCTGTTATTACCACAGCTTTTTGGGCTGGCCATAGACAGGCCCATGAGACAGCCTGGGCAAGGGACACCATGGAGGTCCTGGGACTGAACATCTGAAATGTGAAGAGCTGTATTTTGTTACTGACTTAACCCTCCTCCTAGTTTCTGTACACACACAGATAAACCTCCAAAGCCAGGAGTAATGCAGAAGACAATATGTTTCAACAAGAAGACCAACTTTGGCAAAATTTGAATGATTGTGAATAACAAAGGAGATACTAATGACCACAAATTGTCATACTGAACAGGGACTGGGCATGTACAAAACCAGAAGAAAGTAACTTTCAACAATAAATATCAGCCAGAAGCCAATATAAGAATGTAAGGGAGGAAAAGCATCTTTGGAAGAACAATGGAGCAACAAACTGGCATAAGCATAAAGTAAGTAAGCTGCGAATCAGCCAGGCATAAGCAGATGAATGGAAAGGCATCCATAGCTTTTCTTTAAAGGAAATAAATAAATAAATAATGAAAAGCTGAATAGTCATATTTGCCTAAAGAAAGAGAATGCCAAAATACTGGGGTTTTTTTTGTGTTTTAAATTGAAATCCACTTTCCATACAGTAGCCACTTGGCACAATCACAAGGGAGAAAGTATCTAGTTATTCCGTGTAGAGAAAACGTAAAATGTTGTTACAGAGAAAAACAGGTTATGCTGTGTAACTGCTGTAACAAATAGATATGTAGGACCAAAAGAGGAACAAATTTGGTGTAAAAGTATATTCAGTTGCAAATCTGTATATATGCATGATTATGAAAATCAATAAGAATTTTCTTTTCTTTTCTAAAGTACAAATACAAAAAAAAAAAAAGATCAAAATGAACGCCTTTAGCAAAGCTCCCTTGTTTCTGGTTTCAGGCCAGTAAAAAAGAGTTTGAAGAACAGTTTTCAGAAGGCATAAAAACCTCACAATTAATCATTTCTTCAAACACATCAGGAACAGGAAGCTGTAGAGTCTGTAGGCCCATTAATTGATCAAAGTACAAAAGGAGCTCTCAGAGAAGATAAAGCAGAGGTGGAAAATTAAATGATTTTTTGCAGCCTTGAAGGAGTTTAGGGAAAATTCTGGGCTGGAACCCTTCTTCACACATCAGAGGCAATATGTCAGAGGAGCTATCTCAGAGGGAGTTCATTAGAAGAATCTATAGAAGAAACTGTAAAAATTAAGGTAACAAATTGCTAGGCCCAGGTGATTTAAAAGCTGACCTACTAAAGGAAGCTGCAAAGGCATTTAGAGCTGCCATGGCACTGCTGGAGCGGAAGGTGGCAAATGCGATGACAAATTTTTAAAAGTTGCAAGGTATATCTGGATAGCTACCATCTAGGATCTTTCACAGATGTACTAGGATAATTCATAGAAACTAGATCAGTGGATACTGGGAAAAGTGTAGTACCCTGGAGAAGCAGCTTTCAAAAAGGGAAGGCACACCTTGCAAACCAGGCAGACATCTTTGAAGGCATCCAAGAAGAGACCCACTTAGGAACCAGGGCACGAGGGGAAACAACAACAACAAAAAGAACGGCTGTGATGGATTTGCTAATGGCCCAGTGTCTTGTCTCCAGAAGTGAATGCCTGGGGAAGAGGAGAAGACCAAGGAATATAGAAGTGATGCTCCCAATGAGTACTCTCGGGGCCTCCAATCATCCTGCCTTCCAGGAACTCCTCAGGCAGACTTGATTTTGGTGCATTGAGTAACCCTAAATGGATTTGTCATCTGTGAACTTGCCCAGTCTGTCTCTTGAATCCAGAAAAACGTACACTATCCAACTTATATGTGGCAATGGATTTTGCAACTTAACCACCCACTGCATGAAGAATAACCTTGCTTTTTGTTCTAAGTATGGCTTCTAGCAGTGCCCTTCAATGTCCCCTAGTTCACGTACAGAACAGACACTGAACAAGCAATTCCCCCCCCATTCTGCACACACTAAGTGGGATTTAATCTCTTGGGATTCCTGAAAGGTATTTGACAATATCCTTCACCAAAAGCTCTTCAAAAACCCGTACTGCCACAGAATAGGGGAGGAACTCCTTTCATGGACAAAAAAAAGAAAAAAAAAGTTTAAGATTTAGGAAATGAAGAACAGGAATAAACAACCAATTTTCTCAATGAAGGGAAGGCACCAGTGGAGTCTTACTGGATCTGTCCTGTTCAACACACTTCTAAATCACCTGCAAAAGGAGGTGAATAGGGAGATGACAATGTTTTCTGTTGTTAAAAAATTATTCAGTGCAATCAAAAAAAACAAAAACAAAAAAGCTGCGTGATACAGACTGACTGGATGGTTAAGTGGCAGATGAAATTCAAAGTAGATAAATGTAAAGTAGCAAGCTTGAGGAAAACAATCCTAACTTTACATATATAGTGACAGTCTTTGAATTATCATTATAATTCAGGAATAAGATCTTGAAAATATAATAGACGGTTTATGGAAGTGTCAGCTCAATGCTCAGGAGTAATAAAAAAAGCAAATTGAATGTTAGGAGTTAGTAGGAAGGGAAAGAGAAGAAGGGAGAGAATGTCATCCCACACTGCATAAATGTGGGGCACCCACACCTTGAAAACTGTGGGCAGTTCTGGTCCACCCATCTCCAAATTGTATACCAGGTCTGAGATAAGTGTTCAGAGATGGGATATCAGTATGACAAAGGTATCTCGTGGCTTCTGCATCAGAAATGATTAAATAGATCAGGCTTTTTCAATCTGAAAAGAGATGACTGAATGAGGCACTAAGAAATGTCTATGAAACTGCAAGTGTACAGGGAACTTAAATAAGGATGTTGCATTCGTCATGTTTTCTAATACAAGAACCAGGAAGTATCAGACAAAGCTGATGGCAAATTCAAAACAAACAGAAGAAATAATACATATTTAGCTGTGAAATATCTTTCCAGAGACTTTCACCAGAGTTCCCTGGGCTTCACAATGTGATTAGGCAACTCAGGGTAAGAAAAATCCATCCGGATCTATTAAATATGAAGACAGAATCTGTAGCTGAGGAATAACAGATCACTAGAAGCTGGGACATCACCCTGGGGAAGTGTTTTATGGCTGCCCTGGCTTCGTACTGCTCTCCTTGGCTGCTATCAGAGAGAAAATAATGGAGTAAATGACTATTTAGCCTAACCATATGCAGCCTTTCTCATGTGCTCAATCAATCCGCTTTAGCTTCTAAGATTGACAGCTAATAAAATACCTTTATTTTTTATTCTAGTAAAGTAAACTTATTCAGTATGAAACTCACTACAGATGGTGAGCACGGAGCCCCACTGGACTATGAAAATGATCATATTTTTTCAGTGGTGCTTCAAAGTTTCACACTTGAAAGCTGCAAGATCAGCCGTGAAAGAAATAAGTGAACGCAAGTTGTCAACAAACTGACACAGGAGCAGTGCTTCAGCAGGAGGTCTAACTATAGCACGTCATCATAGCAACTGACTATGGCCAGTTGTGCTGGGTTGACCCTGGCACACCAATTTAGGTGCAAATGAAGTTCATCTCAGTCACAACACTCAGTCTCAACTACAACAAACACTGAGATGGTGGTTTAAGTCCTAGTTTGTGAGCTTTTGGGAACTACAGACTGTCAGTCATGGAGGTCAGAGTATGAACCTTGCTTTGCTTCCCCTGACTTTGGGTGGCACTGACAGTACTGACGTAATTGAGTCCCTCTCCTTTTCTGGAGCTCCAGCTGGGAGAAACAGTCAAGGTGTTTGTGAATGTGCACATCACGTGACAGAGGCACAGCAAGTCTGAGGACAAGCCTGAGATTTTGTAGTGGTCTCGTGTCAATAGGCATGACAGAGAGACATGCTTGGCCACCAGCCTCTATCACATTCAGCTGAAGAAGGAAGCCCTCAGCTCTTTGAACAAAATAGTTTCAGAATCTTGCTGTTAAATAGACCAGGCTACACTGAAACTGGGCAAAAAAAAAAAAAACCTCCATACTTTTTTTGATCGAGGTAGTTAAAGATGGGATTTAAAAAGAAAAAAGAAGCAGCCTCTGGAATACCACTACTGCTTACTTCCCAATGCCTTCTCCCAAAAGGAAATCAAGACCTGCAAAGCATCCCTGGTTTCACACGGCTTTTGTTGTTTTCTGTATGATGTGTGATGGAGCAGGCGCTGCTCTCCCTCCACAACAATATGTGCCAAATCACCCTACCCCACTTCTCTGGGCAGGTTTGACAATCCAAACACCATCCTCATCAAGAAGACAGCACTGTTTCAGGTCTTCAGGGACACAGCACCCTAGCAGCTTCAACTACATTAAGCTGCAGTTATTAGGGTTAAGTGTTCTGAAAATCAGAGCCTTAAGGATTTGATTTGGGTTAGTTTCATCTGAGATCCAGCTGAAAATGCTCAGCACATTTATCCCATCAGTGGGAAAAGGCAGCCCACCTGGGGTGGTTTTGGAAATGAAGGGAAGCTTTGCTGGAGCTTCTTGACAGATTTTAGCAAATATCCCAAATTCCCAGTAATTTAAAAATTCTAACAACCAGTGGTTCAGAACTGGCAATGCATAGAGTCATACAAAAAAAAAAGAACTCATGTAAGAAATCTCCATGTGCACTTTGCCAGATAATCCTGCAAATTGTTATGGTATGTTTTTGAACTTGCATTTTATGAATTGATGCTAAGCTGTGACCCTTTGCTGGGCCATTTGCAAATAGGAAGATTGTCACATTAAATCATTATAAAATATAGTCACATTTATATGCCAGTTTTAGGCCGCATTTCTCTAGTGAGACAGACAAAACAAGAGGTTTTTTTAATTGAATTGACTCCTCAGAATGCTAATGAACTTTTGGTTGAGTTTGGACATTTTCATAATTCTGATGTTCTTATTTTGCTGACAAATTCAAGGAGACAGCCGACCTCCTCTAATATCCTCCTGTTCAACGGAAGGAGGCACACAGGGAACTGTATTGTTTTTTAAAATTATGAAGATAGTTCCACTTGTCTGGAGATTGACAGAAGGTGATAGGACAAAATAGAAGTGCGAAAAGTTGTTGCACCTTTGTGTTCACATTTTGCTTACTGGTAGAACACTTTTATGAGAGCACAGGCTGGGCTAGAACTAGAAAGCAGAAACATGTAAGTTCGTCCATTTATGCCATAGCATAAAGTTGGCCTTCCTTTCTGTAAGAGGCAGACCTCACAATAAACAGATGCAAAAAATGTGAAGATTTTTCAGTGCAGAATTTTGTCTTTACCACTTGACAGATTTTGTTTTCAGCACAAACACAGTCATTAGGCCGAATGCTCCCTCTTCCATTTTGTACAACGATGTACACTCATGCGGAGCACGGCACGTTACAGCAGCAGGACAGGGGCCTGGACCCTCACTTCGCACAGGTGCAAGTGATCACCCGAAATGAAAAGCAGATGACAACTCATCTAACACACTTTGCCTTCCATGAGAAATGCCAAACAAAACCAAAGCGTTTTCTACTGATATTTCTACTATTTCAAATGTTGAATGGAAAGGAACACGGAAATGGGCATGGAATAGGAATAACAGTTGTGAGGGCAGAACAAACACGGCTGAGAGAAACAAGAGTGGACACACGAACTTTACTCAGATTTTTAACCAAAAAGTTACAGATTCAGAAAGCTGAGATATTTTTCTGGTTTTGCATGCCCCTGTATTTCCCGTTTTCAGCTGGAAATAGAAGTCATAAAAATCCCAGACAGATGCTGCTTCACATCCCCATAATTAAAAGACAAGAGAACCATTGAGGAAAAGCCTGCTTCTCAAACTGCCAGCTCCTGATGTGACAGTCAGAGGATCTGCCCTGCGATTTAAGTACATATCCAATAGAATTTTGCTAGCTGTCCAAACACAGCATTTAAGCACCTGCTGATATTATATATAGGTTTTCAGCTAGGCTATCATGAATATTCTCAATTACAAAAGGAAAAAAAAAATCTTTTCTCTTCCAGGATTAGCCTTTTCTTCAGGCTTTGAGATACGGCAATGTGGAAACTTAAAGTGCTTTGCTTCCTTACTAAGTCATCATATGCATTAAAACAAGCAGAGAAAGTAACATTTTACCAATAAATAAGCATGCTGGAACAAGGAATCCCAACAGCAGCCTTCTCTCAGGACAGCACAGGAAGGACTTGCTGGTGTTGGCAGGCTCAGCTGTTAGCTAGGCACAAACCATAACAAATGTTTCAGTGTACTATAGTTAATTAAATGTTGAGGGGCTTGTTTTGGAGAGCGGAGCTCGCTAATTCTGTGCCTTGAAAATATGCTCCTAACAATGACAGGTTTTTTTTTAGTTCTAGCTTCACAGTCTCATGAAGTGCAAGGTTATATCACACTTCAATTGATTAACTGCAGATCGCCCTGGTAGACAGATTTGATTATGCTGCAAGATGAGCTTGGGGAGAGTAATTAGGAGTTTCAGCCTCATTCTGCATCTCCATTTCCACATTTAGATTATGAGAAGAGCCTTTCAGTTATCTTAATTTATTTTTACAAGATATCACAGATCCACAGCTGTTTGGCAGCAGACACAGAAGAAGGTATATTTCTGAAACATATTGAGCCCTTAATTACAAAGGCATTTCTTGTTTGGTGACCTCCATCCTTGTTCAACTTATCTGTAGCCACAGTCAGCAATAGCTGTGGGAGAAATGGAGCAAAGACAGCTAAACTGTTTAGGCAGCAGCATTAATGCTGACTTTGATTGGTTTCTTCACCTGTTCACTGTCTTCTATTTAAAATTTCCAGGTGGCTGGCAAAACATTCAGGAAAGTTTGCATTTGTCCAGTCATGATTTCCAGAACAGAGGTTTTTTGTCCTTGACTTTTCATCTTCTGTCTTGCAGGGACATAGGCACAAAACTGGGTTCTGAATTGCACGCTAGCCCAATGTTAATGAGAGATAAGAAAAGACACTAGTATCGAGGTTAGCTCTGTACAAAATATTTCAGTTGTTAGTACCCAGCAATCCACAGTATACATGCGATTTAAAATGGTGAATGAAAAAAAAGCATTTAAATGCTTTACAAGAGCAATAGGATCATAAGTAGCTCCCAAAATTGCTAACCAAAATGCGATATGCATAATTAGTAAGTAATTTACTAACTTCAGTAAATGTACTTAAATACCACAGGTGGAGTTGTTAATTGAAATACATTTATTAGGGTAGTACAGGATTGCATTATATTTCTACCAGTGTTTTCTTCCAATCTGTTTGGGGCTTTGAGTGCGGAACTTTGGGTCACTTCCATATTTCCTGGTCTTCTGCGTTTTCAACATGTACAGTCATAGCAAAACCTCTGTATAATGACTGCTCAAAATCAAGAATTACATACTTGTTTCAGAAATATCTTTCCTGAAGTTGATTTCTCTTTATGGAAAGCATCAGCTGGAAATTACAAAACAGGTTTGAATATTACTAAAAGCATTCTTGTTTAAAAAAGTCATGTCAGCAATGTGCCACAGTTCTAATTACTGCAGAGAAATTAGCAAATAATTATGTGCAAATAAATGAAGCTAATCAAAGTTATTAGCACATTTTGCTAGTCAATCATTTAAATTGCTTTGGGCTATGGTACAGCATTTGTACAGGAGAATCAGCTTTAAAAAACAAAAAAAAAACCACTATCACCACTTTATTGTGTGAGAGCCCAGCATTTGTATGAATATTTCAAATATTTCAAATTTCAAACAGCTAATCCATTCAGTATTAAACTGGATCGGCTCTGGTCATCCATATCACCTATATTATGAGAATGCTTTTACATGGAGGGGGTGTTGACAGTCCCATAGATCCTATTTTTCAGTTTCTTGTAGAATTGTGCCCAATCAGTTAAGAGAAACTTCTGTGCTGGATTTTTGCTTCAGGCAGCATTTGTTACTGTTGCTGTCTGTTTTGAATGTTGCTGCCCAAAGGTTCCTAGTATTTGAGGGATCAAGACTTGGAAAAATACGCGTCAACAGCGTTAAAAATCCTAATTGCAGCAGAGACAACCCTAGCTCTGCAGTGTTTTCACACAAACGTCCTGCTTCAGAGTTGCACTTCTTCTGCCCTGTGAAAATCTGCCAGATTTTACCAATTTCTAAACTTCTTGGGGGGGCGGGTGAGGGGGGTGGAGCAGGATAGCAGCTTGTTCTTGTTGGGTGGGGACTTGCATTTCCTCAGCACAGTTTCTAAGCATTCCCTTTCCTCTGGTCTTTCTCCAGCTGCCCTGATGATGGGGAGGGCATTGTCCCTGTGGCGTGGCTCCCCGGCTCGGGGCCAGGACATGCAGCCAAGGCAGATTTTTCTGTAGTGGGTGTCCTGGGCTCAGCAGCTTCTTTGTGCTGGAGCAGAGATGACTCAAATGGCAGAGGAAGGAGAAATAGAGGAAGGAGGATGCCAGGAAGGCTGAGGCTCATTGATGGTGGAGAAATCAGCTGTACAAATGGATAGGGGCTGGGACCAGAGAGAAAGCAGAGGCAGAGTGTGCAGCAAAAAGCAGCACAGAGGAAGGATGTGACTCATGGGTGAGGGAAGCAGAGCTGGAGGTTCGGGAGAGCAGGAGGCAGCTGGAGAGGAAGGGTGCGGGTGACAGGGGACATAACCAGCTGCTGGATGGGCCCTGAGAGTAGGGGAAGGCGGCGGCAGCACCAGGGTAAGCTGAGGCCAGCGAGGCAGGAGCAGGGCTGGGCAGGCAGGATGCAGGCAGTGATGGGACTTGGGTCAGCTTCAGCGCGAGAGAGACACAGGCAGTGCTGAGCTGTCTGCATTTCTCTGGTTTGCTATTGGAGTCTTGCCCTCGGGACGCTGGACTGTAATAAATGCCAGTGTGGTGGCGTGGTGAGCAGAGGTGCCAGGGTATCAATCCTGCCAACACTCACCACAAATACCTGCTTACTTGCTGTCCAGACCTTCGTTCTCCCCAGCTGTAGGACCAGGTTCTTGGTGACTGTGGCTACAGGGAATGACTGCAGGAATCAACAGTATGTACACAGAAAAATAACAAAAATGTTAGACTTCAAGGGTTTTTCATGGCTACATTTCTCATGCACACACATACTCAGCTATTATTTTAATATTGCCTCTTCTGTTGTGTCGATACCAGTTGTGTCAGCACTTTCAGGGAGTGTTCCCAGGCACTGGAACTGTCAGACCTCCTCCTCTCTGAAACCATTCCTAGACACATTTGGGGACTTAGAACAGCCTGGGTTTGTTCCCACCAGACAGGTTAGATGTGACACCTTGTCTGAGGGGCTGGGGAAATTCAGGACTGATGTGGGACACTTCATGGCAGCTGCCCTGTGTTCAGGAACCATCCTGGGCACGTTTGGTGATATCGGACAAGCTTTTATATCATACTGCAGTCAACTTGCCATTCCTCATTACACATGCTTAGTGGGGATTTTATTGTTATGGTTTATTTTTAATGTATGGTAAGTTTGAGAAGTGAAACAATTCAATGGGCTGACTTGTTTCAGATTCGCCCAGCTCTACGTAAACGCCTAGAAATTAGTTCAGATTGAGCATCCTCAGAAACTTCTTGCAGCTATTAGCATGCAAGAGCATACTATGTTAGTGGAGTATTGTACAACACCAGAATGGTGTCACCCTCAGAGTAGTAAATGGATTGCTTGTTCTTATGTCTTCTAGTATTTCTAGTATTGTCTAAAGTTACTATAAACATAGTAAACAATTGTGATGTTCACTTTTATCTTTCTAGGTTGGGTCCTCCGCCCATGACTTAGGTCCACAGTCAGAAGATCCTCATCCTTTCATTTGTGGGAAATCTGAATTCACACATTCAGGCCTCTCCTCATGAGCTCAGCACTCATAATGCTCCTACACTTTTTCAATAGGTCACAACTTTGACTTCATTTTACTGCTTATGGATCACAAATGACAGAGGAATCACTGTTTCAATATTCTGCAGAATCACCATATGTGCACATCAGAGAGTTTCTAACATTGCAGATATGGGACACCAAGATTTTTCCTGATATTAGGGCGTTTCCTCCCTGTGACTTTTTAAATTTATTTTACCTCATTATTCTATTCATGAAACTTTTAGCTATTGCTGGATTAAAAGATTGGTTATGTGTGTCAACTTTCTTACTACTCAGTGTTATTTTCTCTTTTTATTCATCAGACTTTTAAGAAAAATCTTTTTCTCTATTTACCTTTACTGGTTAATTCAAAGACATCTGAACAATTGATTTTACATATATTTTCAGCAGAAATCACAAGTTCAAAACACATTGCCAAACAGAAGAAGAATCAGGATATTTTGTGGCTACTTTAATGTGGGAAAATGACATAAAATCTGGAAAATGAGAAAAATATATGCATGAGGCATTACCACAACTGTTTGTTGGGTTCTGATTTTTTCTATTATTTCTCCTCTTAGTCATAGTCAATAACTTGCACACATTTAAATACATTTATATAGAAGATATTAGTCACATTGAAATGCTAAATAATTGCCTTGTGCAGCTAGAAAAATACTACAATAAGAGTAGAGTAACTACTCAGAGCATCAAGTCCTTGAAAAGCAGAAATATTTATGGCAATTGTGAGATTAAAGTAATTACTGTAACAATATACCCCTCCTATACGTGTCAAAGGAATATGTGCCTTTTTATATCAAGCCAAATGGCTGTATAGGTTATTAGGATCATTTTATGATGCTGCTATAGCTAGACGACATCTCACAACAGCTTAGATTTATGTGTCTAATAATGGTCTGCTTTGTTTAATATATATTTTTGATAATTTTGTGTGGCCTCTTTATTTTCTAATGCAGATTAGTGGCTGTGTGTTTCTTTTGGTAAAGAGGCACTGCTCCATACCATCGTTTGTGCAGACTGCAAAGTTAGCCACAAAGCGTTTACTGTATTCGGCACTAAAACTTAGATTTATGCCGCATCTTTAGAGGTGGTAGTCAGCTGCAGTTGCTATTACAACAATTCAATTTTTGTATAATACACAGTAAACCTCCACTGAGAATAGTTTTATACTCTTTTAATGCACTCCGTATGCTGAAAGAAATAGTTTGAGATTAAGGGAGGCTTATGGTAGATGCTTGCTAAACTTCTTGTTTTCGTTCAGAAACCCCAGAGGCCTGTAACAACCCTGTGTTGTCACCGCATCCCAATTTTGGGGTTGGCCTGCAGTCTCCCCGCCCCCATCACACCCAGATCTCAGGGGCTGAGCAGGCCAGGAGGGATGAAGAGTCATCTTCCAGCCTCATCCACACCACTGCACCGCACGTCTTTACCTCTCCTGCCTGTGTTCCTGCCCGTCTGATATGTTTCTTCTCATGCTGCATTCTCTCATGGCCTCAGTTTTAGACTGTTTAATATGAAAACCCACAATGGAGAAACTTCTGCTCCAATACTTCTGCTCTTTCTTGTACACTGGCATCCTTTTTACATACTGCACACAAATATGGATCTGTGCCATCTTTCTTGCCCACAGAACCCCAGTTTCTGTCTTGTTTTTCTGCAACTTAATAATGCGTTTGGCAGCAAAGGAGTATTAAGATTATCTGTGAAATTTTGACCGGAGAGAAGCCAAACAAAACCATAGTTACAGATGGAGTCAGAATCTCAGTGATGGACTTTAGAAAATTGAAAGGCAGTCGATATGTCTTTATAGAGGAGGCAAAAAGCATTCCTATGCTGGGCTAATATATAAAGAAATGTGTATCAACCTTTTAAAGACAAGCAGTTTCTCATGCAGATGAGCTTGTGTAATTTCCAGGCAGGGACAGTAACACTGAGGTTTGCAAGGCAGGTTTTGTTCACAGAAGAAGGGAATTGCTTGTGTTGATAGAGCAGTGTGGCTAAGAGTGACTTCTGCTAGGATGGGTCACAAGAAGCAGAGCAGTCTAAAGACCTCTGAACCGGGAGGGAACAGTATCACCTCTAACGGCACCGAAGCATCTCAGAAACCTCAGAGCTTAGACACCAAGGATTTAGGAGAACCATAAATGAAAACTGCAGTAGTCAAGACATGGTGACTGGGACATGATTAAGGATTTCAACAGCTGGTGCAGTTCTGGGTAGAGCTACCAGCAGCCCATCAGACAAAGCTGAGAGAAAGGCAGGCAGTGTCAAAGCTGACTCAAGATATCATACTGGAGAAAGAAGTAGAAGACTGATTAAAGGGAAGTAAGCATCTCAATAGGAAGGAAACAGTCAAAAAAAAAAAAAGGGTTTAAGGCAGGAGGAAGATCTTTCAGAAAATTAGGAAGCTTTTAGGGTAGGCTGGAAAGTAAGGCAGTGAAAAGAGGAGAGAGGATGCGGTTGAAGAGAGATGCAACTGTGCTGTTCAGGGCATTGTTTGAGCAGTGTGCTTGGAGATCACTCTGAGCAACATTAGATTTGAATGAAATTCCCCAGAGACAGTGAATCTCAGGGAAAAAGACAGGATGTGCCTCTCTTGGAAAACAGAGTACAAATAGATAAATGTTCCAGGAAGAAACTACATTACCACCGGAATTAACTTCTGTGAAATTTGTCAAGTTAAAAGCCTCGGCGTTACCAGTTTCACCATATGTTTGTGATTCTTTTCTCTTTCAGAACAGCCGGCATTTTCCTAGGATGTTCAGGTCGTGCCCCTATTGTCTAACCATGATGAGCAACATTAAAACATTACCCAACCAACCAGAGTCTGAATGCTGTTTCTTAACTGGCTGCACATTATTTTGTCTCTTTCTCTTTGTTTTTGGATGCAGTTCAGAAAACTATGGACTCCATTTATGAAATCAATCTCTCCTTAAATAATTTTGTTTCCTATTTTTCTTTATGTTTTTCTAGGAAAAAGATTGTGAATTGAAGCATCATTATCAATGATCTGCAGGAAAAGTGAAGTGCTTGAGAAGAAATGGAAGGCAGTGGGTGTTGCTACAGAATTACTGCTGGGAAAGCCAGGCAGCCTGTGTACAGCTATGTGGCCTTTTGGCTGCTGCAGTTTAAAACCAATGATCTGACAGGCTGGCATGACTGCTCATTCTCCCTGGACAACGAGCTGCTGTACACTATCTTCACTGAACGGGAAGAAAACATGAAGTTTATCCTGCACCTGAGAGGAACTGGTGAGCACTAATAGTGAGGACAGATCAGTAATATAGACTGAGTGAAGTGGATTAATTTATAATGCAGGTGGTGTCAGGTAACACACAGTCTGAATATGACCAAAGCAAGATAATACATCTAGAAATAAATAAATAAATAAACAAACAAACAAACGGTGGCCTGTATTATGCATTAATACTCTCTGGAAGATAATTGCCTCACAGGGGATATTGTGGATAACAGATTGAACATGAGCTCCCAGTGATATACTGTCATCTGAAATGTTACTGTGATTTTTGGATTGATAAATACATACACATATATGAGTCTGTGTAAGTCTTTGCTGGAACATAAGCTGTATTCCTTGTCTAGACCTGTTTGGAGGGTGAGTGCAGCTTTCCCCGTGACCAGACTGAAGGTACTTGGTGGCTACAGCACAGCAGTTTTGCTGCATCTAAAAGATTGGAGCATACGTCCTGCATGACAGATTTCATGAGCCCCCAGGCTTGCAATGACCTTTCTGTGTCCTGCAAAGCAGTATGGGGCTGAAGGACATCCGAAATGGGAAAGCTGACAAAGCTGGGGTAGTGCATAGTCCAGCACAAGTCCAGAAAGTGAACGGTCACCAATCTGGCACAAAAATAACAATTCTGCCACAAATCAGGCTTGGATGTAGGTGAATACAGTTAGACTACATCCGGATCTGTGTAGGCCTGTAGATAAGGCAGTCTGACGCTTTTGCCTCTCACGTGCCGTGCCTTGCTGTACATTTTCTCAGTGTATGTTTTTCTCAGGCAGGCAGACCCAGTCTGGCGATTTCTACCCTTGTGTGCCAGCTGCTGCTCCTTTCTAGCTTTGCCTGTTATTTTAGTGCCACTCAGCTGCCTAACGTGAGCCAAAGCCATGCCCTGTGGTGAGGTGCCTGCAGTGCAGAGCAGCGGGAGACACTGGGACACCAGGGAGGAGGTGGCCAGAGGAGGGGGAACCCCAGAGGCTTTGGTACTCCTCTTGGGCAGGGCTTACCTCAAAACCACCGCCAGTCTTCCTCTGGTGAAATGCCTCAGAAGGAAATCAGGAGGTCCCTGGTGAAAGCCCTGGCTCAGCGTCTCCTGTCACGTCTTTGGTGTGTAAATGGGACAGGTGGCAAACTCCCAAACCCATCTTCCCCCACCACATGGATAACATGAATGTCTGCCCAAGTTCACCGCATGCATCTCTAAACCAATGCTCCCATGTTCTCTGTTTAAGACAAAAGCAGATTTTGCCGCAAAGTTGTACCAGATGGAACTGCCACTGCCACGAGACCTGGGACTTCTGCAGTTCCACACCTTCCTGCCCAGGCAGCAGGTGTTCCCATCACATTGCCAGCTCCTAGGACCTGCTAAGGAATTTCCCCTTCTCCTCTGAGCAAACAAACCCTGGCAAGAGATAAAGTCAGGCTTTAAAGAACTGCTACCTTGCCTTACAAGCACAGAAATTTGAAGGGGCTTGTCCTCCTCAGTCTAGATAGCCTGATTACTCTTCAGAGTTTTGTCTGAACAGTACTCCTAAATCCTTCTCTGGATGCAACCACTGGTGATATGGGGTCTGCCGTCTCACAAGAAGTACTCCCGTGTTGACTAGAAGAGGGGCTGGTCTCCACCACCCCTTCAGAAGAGTCCCACATCCACCTCTCCTCCCGTCTGTCCCGCTCCATCCCTGAAAAAAGCAGCAAGGTAAGCGCTCAGCTTCCTTTCAGACCACACAGGCAGTAATGTGGAAATGATGCATATTTTTCTGGATCCATGCCTTCAGCGGAAGGGAGAAAATCCCTCTCCTTGGCCAAGCTTATCCCAGCCTGGTGTTTGGCTTCCTTGCACTCAGGCATGATAACAAACATCTGGCTACACTTCTCTCCCCATCTGGGCTGTTCCTGCGGTCTCCCTGTCCCAGCTGACGTTTCCTTCCTCTCTCACTTTGCAAGGAATTCCTATAATCCTCCTTACACATTTTTCAGAATTAACAAGGATTAATGAGCACCTGTCTCCATATGCTGTCTCTAACTATCTTTTAGCTTAATAGGCCCAGTGTTTCTGGTACCGAATTTAGGGGAAAAAAAATGAAATAGAAACATGACATATCATAAGCTCGAGGTATCACACAAAAATCACAAATACTAAGTAGGAAGGGAAGTCTGCAACTGAAGGCAAGGCATGTTCTCCTTGCTAAGGCTCTGGGGATCATTTGAATATCCTAACCTTCAGGAAGCACTAAAGACATAACATGCAAGGGTTTTTGTTCTCCTTTCTAGAGAAGAGCCCTCCTTTTCTAGACTGCGTGTGTGTTAAAACCAGAGAATTTCCCATTTTAATTATTTTTGAAGATTGCTCTGAAAGCATATTTTGGTAATCCAACTGAGAATAGAGCATGTAATGTTTATTTATTTATTTATTTTTGAATGCTACATAGCCTTAGCATCTGGCAGTTCTATTTAGGGAACGGAGAGCTATTTGAACGTAAAAGAAAACTTACACAACGTGGCATAAATCGGAATGGCCAATGACTAGAAAGGCATCAAGAATTCAACACAGAAAAGAAAGATGACTGTGGTTTCTAACCTGCAAGATTAGCAACAAGGATTTAGTGATCTGGACGCTCTTGAGACCGTTATATGAGAACACGGACAAAATGAAACATACTTTGATCTACAGCTCCCATTTAGAAAACCCTAAAATTAACTACAGTATATCTGAGGTGCTGAGTGTATCTCATAGACCACTGAGCAGGTCTGTAATTAACTTTGCTTCTTTGAGTGCAAAAGGACATGTGATGGATTATCATCCATACAGTAGGCCTGGAAAAGCACCTCTGTCATGGATATATGGGTATATAATGCTCCCTGGTAATTCTAGTTCAGTTACGTGGTACAGTATTTGGATAAATTGCTCAATTTCAGAAAATACTATTTTTAAGATCATTTAACTAGTGGATAAAAATGGTCTGGGGAACGAAAGTTCACAGCAAGTGCTGAGGACACACATGACAAAGCCCAGGATCAGAGCCAGGGTTTTCCGTTCACACTAGTTCCCTCCTGACCCCAGTGCAAGGATATTTTGGGGAATCTTCTCAAACCATCTCTACCTAAGGGCCAAGAAGCGATATGGCCCAAGGCTGTCTGATTCTCCGTGGAAAGCAGGCGCTGGGCTGAGGTGATGGGCTCATTAGGTGCACCCCTGCTGCCACTTCTGCCAAGCTCCATGTCAACACCTGACAGGTCGGGCTGTCCCCAAAAAAGCCCCTAGCGGGAAAAGATGCTTGAAGAAGCCTCAGCAGAGACCTAGAGCAGCCCACTGACAGGATCAATGTGAGTGAATGATGTAACTCCATGTTATTAGTAAACATTGACATTTTTAATGTATTTACAGAAAAAAAAAAACAGTTTAGGAAAAGAGACGAAAGGTTGAAATCAATACTTTTACACACATAAATAATAAATCTTCCTCACGAAATTTAAATATTAGCACAAGATCTTTATACAGTGCGGAGATTTCAACTCAGCTTGCTGAGCTTTCTCTCATTAAATAATATGTAGTTGCTGTGAAAGGTCCACAGCTCTTAGGCCTAGAAATCTTACCTCATTTATGTTACCACTAGGTGGCTCACAATCAAAGAGCAGAATACACAACGGCTCCATCAACGATCAGAACAAACACACACAGTTTAAAGATTATTATATGCTGTCTCATAATTGCCATACTTCAAAATTTTCTATAAATTGCCAAGTTCCATTGGTTAATGGTAAATACACCCTTGAGAGAGCAGATCTGTCATAGCTTCAGCAGTGTTATAGTTCTTAAGGACAGACATCGCTTGTGAATGTGCGGGAGAAAAACATCCAAATGAATAATTTGTATTTTTCTCTTTCTTAAAATCAATTGCTACTGAGTGAAGTCACCAGCAGACAGAGAGCAATAGAGGATGTTTAAATTAATCTAAAGAGCAGCCTTAACACCACATTATATTTTAATTTATTTTAACAAATCATCTGAACAAGCAACTTGTTTTGGGTCATAGTGATTACTTTTATTTGTAACTGTTAGCAGTTTATGACTTGAGGTCTAACTTTCTATTACATATTGCTTTAGATTAAGGACAAAGCTTGCAAATCAAACCCATCCTTAGTTGAAAGTAACTTACTGATAGGCGAGACTCCTGGGGATAGATATATATCTGCAATCAATCAAACCTGCTGGCTTACAGCACTTTGCTCTTTCCAGGTCAAGTAAAATAAATAGAAAGGACAGTTTCTGGAGAACTTTAAGAGGCAGATTATGTTATCTGCTACCTTGCAGTCAGCCATTATCCTACTACTGACATATAAATTGCCTCCTGTTGAGGACTGGGACTTGTTGAACAGGAAGACGTCAAAGAGAGCAAGAGAGAGACATAGAAAGGATTTCAATTTTCTCCTAATTCAAACACGATAAGTGTTGTATGCAAATCTCCCATTGCTTACACAAAGCAAGAGGGGGTATTAGCCACATGGAGTAGCTCCTCACAGTGGTCCTTGCATTTCACATGCAAATAAAACACCTTCACAGAAGCTGTAGTCTGGGCAATTAAAGCATACCTGAGCAACAAGCATGTTTTCATATGGTGGCTCACAGATGAGTTAGGTATCCACGTGCTCATCACGACCATAACTGAGAGTTACTGAAAGAGAGAAGTCTCCTAGGGGACAATATCCAGGCTGATACCAGCTCCACACCTACACGGTCCTCCTTGGCATCTCTAGAAAAAACACAGCATGTGCTTGTTTTGCTCGCCTTTCCTGTCCGACAGCCTGTGCTTAGACCTAGGGTGCTATGCTGTCAGAAGCTGAGGGCCCTGAGCCCGTGTCAGGCTGCAGGACCTCAGCTGAATGTTTCCTCGAAGAAGGGCTGCACATGCTATCGCATCTTTGGCCTTGGAAGGAGAAAGCTCCTCTTTCGCTGAGGAGACAGAAGGAGCCTGCCTTTCCCTTCCACTGAGAAAGACCTCCCAAAAGCAGCAATGCTGGCACAAACGGAACACCCAGAGTAACACCCCTCCCTCACAGCAGCCCCTTCATTGCAGGCCTCAGACTCAAATTATTTACACCTTCAAAACCTTCACACATGCCTTGCAAGTCTCCTTTTGGCAACTGTCCGCTGGTGAACAGGACAACATCTCTCTACAGGCATTGTCGTCACAGTGCCCACCAGGTTTGCCCCCAGCCTAGGAGGCACTGCACACTCAAATACTTTGTTCCCTGTAGCAAAGCTTCAGCCCAAGGATGCGCTGGGTGGCTCTGAATACAACACCCTGCTCAGCAGCAGAGGCTACAAGCAAGAAGGCTCTGTCCCCGCAGCTTAATAAACCCTATTAAAATCTTTCTCTGTCATTTTTCCTTAAGAGTGAAATTTTGCACTGTCAAAATGCAGTGTACCTTAACATCCATGGTACGAGCCTTATAGCAACCTCACAGGAGGTAGCTGCAAGCCTTCTGCAAACCAGTTACAACAGATACTGAGCTACAAGATGTAGCAACTTGCTACAACAAGTAACAAGTTCCCCTAGGTATTTGTTTTTACTAATGGTTGAATGCTTTACACAGCTCTGGTGTACCTGTGAAACCTTTGCAACAGTCCTTGGCGGGGATGTTGCTGCCTGTCCCCAGGCTTACAGAGGTAGGCATATGGCTTCCTGGGCTGCACACACGGGGCACATACAGGAGAGTCGTACAATGACCTCAATGCAGTGGCTACTTTTTTGTTTTACAGCATATATATCTGAATACTCTCATCTCTTTAATAGTATCTTGATAATGAATCACTTATGCTGTCCTTGTTCTGTACAATATTGCTGTCTTAAACTTCCACATGCACGTGGGCACACAGAGATTTGCTACACTTTTCAGTTCCCCACCAGCTAACCAGTGCTGGAGCTGCCACTGCTTGAAGGTATGTCTCGTTTTGATGCAGTGCACACTGGTGCGCTGGTGTTCCTGGTGCAGAGTCCAGTTCATTGTCAGCTTCCCAATTTTTAAAGCCCTCCATGTCTGCTTCTGCCTGCAGTGGCAAATGATTTGTCTGAGATGAGGCCTTCTCATGGAAAATAAACAACGCGTTATACTGTTGATCAACAGGAGCAGTCTTGTGCCAGGAAAGGTTGAACCTTCAGAGAAGCCAAAACAAGTCCAAAACAAAGCAAAAGCATCCTCTAACTGCACCAAATCCAAACAAAATGTCAAACCCGCCTTTGCGCTCCCACTGCCCGGGCTGACTCCCAGAGCAGGTCATACTTCCCAGCATGAGTCTGGTTCTTGCATCTGAGAGGGAAGGCAAATCTCTGTCTTAAAATGCTATCTAGTACTATGAAGTAGCACTAGGATAGATATTACATGATGGCTATAATCCACTATTTTTCTTCTGAGGTATGTGCATAGCCCCTCTACCAAACAGACAAGATTTCTTGCAGAAAGAAGGGATTTGGAAAGCACTTCTACCTGCAGCCCAGCATGGCCAAAATCTAGAGCTGAGTGGGATCAAAGTGGCAAAGAAAAGGATGGAGTTTAGGCAAACATAGTTTGAAGACTTGACTGGAATGAAGAGTTGCAGGGATGAGTCACAACACTTAACATTTTGTATAAAGACTGGTTGTTTCAGATGTGCTTCTGATAAGCTTCTCTCTGTGAAGTCCCTTCTAGTGAGCGTTAGGGGTAGATCTGTGAAAAGTAAATATCCTGACTCATCCGGGAAAGAAAATTGCTATAGTGAATGGCTCCTCAACCTCTCATCAATTCAAAAAATAGCAAGCCCGACAGCAGGTTGAGCACAGGAATGACTAAAAGGACCTCTGACTGCCATCCATTTTGTCACAGGGCCACCTGATCACTCTCTTTGACTGGGGAATTTTGACTGTCAATTCCAGGGTAAAAAGGTATATTTAGAGTTAGATTATCAAGCGTATTTTACAACCTTATAGGATTTATGACAATTTTTATTTTAGGCTCTCTGTTAAAATATGTTTCATCCTATCTACACTGGTACATAAGATACTCAGGTATGGACAGGCCCTTGTGGATATGACTTCTGCTTGGAAAGCAATGCCCAGAGGGACACACCAGTGGTATCTGAGCAGCTCAGTTTGCCACTCCGGTTGCAGCTCCAGGTGCTCTGCTGGCCATCCAGCCGCCCTGGGAGATCCGTAGCCTACGCACTCCTGTGTGTATAGGTGTGCATTCCTTCTGCAGGAAAAGACACCAAGCACCTGGATGCTCTCCTCAAAGCCCTCCTGCTCTGAGGAGAATGGATGAATATGTATCAATAGAAAAAAGTGAGAACTTAGGGGCAAATATGGTTCGTGTCTTACAATCTTCTCTTTCCTTCTCTTTTCAAAGAGGAAGAGGAAGCACATATTTACCATCTGTTTACTGAGAAGGGGAATGTCCATTCCTACAGTGCCACCTTCAGTTCTTTATCGCTTATTGTCTCAATTTTACCTGATCTGTTTCATTTTCTGAACTTCTATTTCTGTTAGTGAAGGCCCAAACAAAAGCATTACAGTGCATTTCTCTTGGATAGTAGTTTGCATCTCTAAAACACAACACTTCAGATCCAAGAGGCGTACTTGAAAATTTCTCAACAGTGTTATTTGTCTCTGTTGCATATGAGCACATTCTTGACTGACGAGGCAATCAGTTATTTGCTGAGAAGGAGAAGTAGGAGGAGGGATGGGTACATTGAAACGGTGTATTATGAAGTCTTTTGCCAAACAAATCTGGTAGGTGTCAGTGTATGCTGTATACAAGATATGGATCTGAATGGCTGTTGTGATAATAACACTGAACATAAACAAGAATAAGTACAGGTTTTTCTCTTGGAGGATCAAACAATAAAGTTATCAACCAATTATGACAAACATAAAATGACAATGGTTACACTGGAGACATTATGAGCAGCTTGACACTCCACTGAATGAGCTTATCTTCTATACTGGTAAATTTTATACCCAGATAATTCAGTGCAGCTACAGTAATGGTTTTGTTAAGAAATGTATAAATATAATCTACAACGACTATGAAATACATTATTATTCATTTCTGCAATCAGAGCTATTTTTTGTATGAGGATATGTAACTGATAGCTATTTTTAAGTCAAAGAAGTACCACACCAACACTTCCAGGATGAATGAGCATATAAATCTTGTGTCAAGCTCTTCTCCACACCACATGCTGTCACGGGGTATCTGCAGTAACTTCTCAGAAGACAGAAGTTTTTGAAGTTTAAGCACCACAGGCACATTCACATCAGCACTTGTGCTGTGCTTGCAGAGTCTTGTCCCTGGTTATTGAAGGTGATGGTGCACGGTCACTGGTGTGATGACTGCATCAAAGGCCGTGGCTGGCAGTGACAATGTGACCTTTGAAAGGCCACAGGAAAGGAAGTATCTACCTCATAGGTAAACCTCATGGCAGATCCTCACTGGGAGACTTTGTCCCTAGTGCAGGACATTGCCAGAGCCTGTGTCCTCTCTGGAGTGATGAAAGGAGCCACCATCGGCTCTCAGAGCAGCACAAAAGTCCTCTTGCAGGCCTGTGCTGACACAGGGGCAGATGCCAGGTCTGTGAGATGACCTCAGCCCAACACCAAGAGCAAAGAGGTCTGTTCCTCACTCACGTGCACGAAAAGGAGGTAGCAGTGGGTATTTGCACCAGGTGAGTTTATAGAGCAAGAACTGCCCTTAGCCAGGCTCTCACCTGCAGTGCTTTGAAGGAGAGGTGATGCAAGGTGCCCTTTCTGGATGATTTGGTGCTGTTCAGGCCCAAATGCTGCCCTATGGAGGCACAGCTAGTTCAAAAAGCTTTGTGAAGCTAGATTTGTTTTGAGAATGCCAATCTTTCTCACAGCCTTTGGACTGGAGTTATGGAGCTTTCCAGGGAGGCTGGGAAGGAAGCGGGCTCTATCCCCATGTTTTGGGCAGTCCCTAGGGCCAAAAGGGAGAGAAGCTAAGGGGAGGCTGGTTTTATTGTTGGCTGTGAGTAACTGTCTTTGGTCTATGTTCTTTGGGTGTTATGGGTGTAAAGTTATTCAGAGTGCAAAAATGGCTTTTGGCTCTTGCCAGAAACAAAGGTGGGATTCAGTGTGAGACTGAGTCATCTCCTTCTACATCTACATTTAATTGCAAACTTTTGTTTGTGAGCTGGGCATCTCTGTTCCTGTTGCAGTCAGTAAAGATCCAAGCCTTTATTCAGCTGCCAAAGCATTGATGTCCGGTGCCATTGAGATCCCTGGAGTCTTCTGGCTGACCTCCAGCTGCTGCTGCAGAAGAGCTAATGTCTCCTCTAGGTCCTGTGTCACATCTGCAAGTCACATGCAGATGTATCAGGTAGCCTCAGGCATCTCAGAGATACGGTTCTTAGTACTAGTAAGGGGACAACTGAACAGAGCCTCTCAGTGTCTTCCTCATCGTGGGCAGACTCAGTCTCCAGACCACACTGTCCATTCTTGACGTACATCCCCTGAGACTTATGGACCAGAACTTCACCAGCTGTAAGGGTAGCTTAGAAACCTCATCTACATATACATTAGATGACTAATGTCAGGCGTCCCAGCCGGAGTCCTGCCCAAAGTGTTTATCACTCCATAATGTACATTCTCACTCATGACTCAGTTCCACAAGGAAGCTGTAGAAATCCAGTTGCAGCACCCAGACAGAAAGGCTCTCACCTTCCCCACCTCCTGAGAGGTCTGTGCTGATAGTGAGGGTGCTGGGGACCTCTGCTGGGACGCAGGTCCAGGGAGAGACTGAGCCCAAGATGAGCACAAGAGGCAAGGTGCAGATCACTGTGTGTCATGGCCCCAGGGGTCCTAGCAGAGGCTTGGCTGATGGAGCTTTGCTCACAGCTTATTCAAACTCAGCCAAGCTCTCAGAAAGCAGTGGGACTGGTTGGGACTCTGGAGGTCCAGGCAACATCCAGGTAGGCAAAAGAAAGGCTCTTTCCCTTCTTTGGTTCTGGCAATTGCATGCTGTCAATCATGAATAGAGTCAGGCAGGGCCGCTTGAGTAGTGCTACATGGTAGGTCATGCAGAAAGCATTTCTCCCCTAAAGGACCTTACTAATAGTGCGGAAAGCACTGCAGGGTAGGAGATCACAAGGACACACTATGCTACTTTGGCCACTCCTAGAGCGTTTGGGAAGTATGGTAAGGGCAAGAGCCAAGGCACCAGATATAAATGCCCCACCACATTTGTCCGTAATCCCCTGATTTCAATCCCCGTCACAGTTTCCTGAGCACACTGCTTTATTGCATTGTGGTGAAAGGAAATGACCTCACACAGATTCTACTGATGATTGCATGCAGAAGTTATGATTTTTTGCATGCCATTAAAACAGGGCTCTCCCACAGTATATTGCTACCAAGCAAAGTACTCCACACTCAGGGTGGGGCTCCTAAAAAATGCCTCACTGTCATTAGCTTCCAGAGGAGCTGCCTTTCTCTTCGTTTGCCTCACTAACATAAGGTAGAAGCCAAGTATTTGCTATGAAAGTAAAGTTTTCTTGTAACACATTTATCTATAGCATGAGATTAACAAAGTGTCATTCACAGATGGTATCTGTTGTAAACTATTTTAAGACCATATTTAGAAAAAGGACTGAAGTGTTGATATCTACAGCTTTAAGACTTTCTCATTGATAAAAGCTTCTTTGCATTTCTTCTGCCAAGTACATTCTGAACTCCGCAGTACAAACCCCGTGCCTGCTAACTGACATGGTATTTGAGCTTCAGATTAATATCCTCTCAACTGGTTCTCTGACAAGACGCTAATGAACCAACCAGAGCAGCTTTGGTTGGAAGGAAACTCATAAAACATGAGTTGGACATGCAGTCCATAAATAGAAATTGCTCAGATTGTACGTCTAGTCCATCATAGCATGAACAAAGATTTCATCCAGGACAAATGAGTGCTTT
The DNA here is from genome assembly GCA_013399475.1 of Chauna torquata. Taxonomy (NCBI): domain Eukaryota; kingdom Metazoa; phylum Chordata; class Aves; order Anseriformes; family Anhimidae; genus Chauna; species Chauna torquata. The sequence goes on from VXAL01004767.1 coordinate 189,282, forward strand.
CCAATGAACTGTGTTACTTTATCTCAACAGTACCTTATAGGTTTGCACATTTCCAACCTCCAATTCTTCTCAATAGAGTAAATGAGAGAGTTATTGTTATATAGTGCCTGACTGACAACTTATGTGACATGATTTGCTCGCAGCCCGTTTTCTGATGAATATTTTCTGGCCCCACTGCAACACTTGCTATCAAAAGAAAAAAAAAATTAACATCTGATATTATTTTCAAACAACCAAACTGATGATACGAAGCAGGGCGATTGCCTGGGACTTTTTTCCTTTGGTTAGAACAAGGTGCAAGAGGATAAGCTAAATGTTACATTTCTTAATTCCTCAGTAAAAAGCAAAATGGATAAAGTGAGCACAGACAAATCCATTTCAGCACAAAACAGCAAGGCATCCTAGTAAAGCAAGAACCAGAGCTTATATAACAGACATTACACACCTCATTAGGGAATTCAAAATATTTGACAAGGCATAGCCTGTTGCGATCTGTAAATAAAGTATGAATGTGGGTGCTCCAGGGCAAAAAGCTAGAACAAGCAGATCCCAGAAGATACAAAGCTGAGCTTAAGCTCCCTCATCTAAATCCTTTTAAAACACTCTGAAGGTTCCTAGGTTTCTCAGTGACATCCTGTTCGTTCAGCGTAGCAAAATGCTGAGTAAATGACAAGTACAGGGCAAACCTGATTGCTCAGAGTATAGCAAATACGCCAGAGTAAAATAATTACCTTGGAATGTTAAGTGTCGCTGTGGAACGTAAAGCTATCTCACTGATGCTTAAATGAATGCAAGAGGAATTTATTAGCATTTTTATGGAGAATAAATACAATCTTGCTTATAAGCTAGCAGCAAGGTGATATTGATAAATAAAGACCTAATGGATGCAAGTGTCTCACCCCTGAATCTCATTTTTCCAAGGCTGCTAAGTCAAGCTGTGTGGTCCTTACACCTGTGAGCAGCTCTGCCCACTTCAGTGGGACAGCAAAGGCCTGTGTCCCTGCAGCTTTTATACAAATTGAAAGCCCACAAAACACTTGGTGAGGAGTGACAGAAGGAGGTTCAAGAACAGCACACTTACACCCTCGCTACAGCCTGGTGTTGCCATTTCTAAAGTCATCACAAACAGCTCCTAATCTCTCAAAATGTAATTGAAGCTGAGTTTCAACAGAGATAAGCTGAGAGCTCAGCTCAAGGGCACTTTTTGAAGACAGAAGTCCCTGGCTTGCAAAATTCAAACCTGCTGCAACTTCGTACAAGCAACAATTTTAAAGTACTGACAAAGGACAAACTAACTGATAAAATTGCCTGCTTCATTATTGGTAGAGAAAATAGGTTGTGTCTTCACTTGAAATATAATATAATTTTTCTTTTTCATTTTTAAAATCTGCATCTTTGCCCAGCAGAACCTAACTAAACCTTCATCTCTATACGAATCGCAGCACCAGACAACAGACCACTAATGGCAAAGCAGCACAGTGTTAAGAAACCATGCAGCAGCAATTTTACCTTACTGCAGCAATTTTACTACATTCACCTGTCTAATCTATTGGGTCTGTCAGCAAGCTAATATTTCTATATTTACCACTCCTTTGCAAGAGGTTACCACTGAAACTAACACAAAAATTAAGTGCAATCACTCAACCCTCTAATCTAGAGAGAATAATCCAGTCAAAATAAAAACCTCTGACATTATATTGGACTTGCAGCACAGACTTACTGCAGTTTGCCTGTATGCAGTGTAACAGCAATCAGAGAAATGCTTGCTCCAAAGGCCATTATATTTACATAAAGAGAGACAGAGAGAAAGGCATGCACTGAACAGTGGAATAAAATGAGCACACATTTTTGCTGCAGGCAGCCTGTGAGAGAAAAGCCTGAGTGTCACTGCTAACTTGGACTTGATAGCCCAGCTCATCCCTTTTGACAGAGGTCAAACAGCTCAGGACCATAACCCTGATGGAGGAGGAAATATGCTCCTGATGGATTGCTTTGTCCTCACTCCTTCTCCAAGGCAAAAGAGACAACAACAACAACAAAAAAATCTCATCCTGTGATGAAGTCAGAAGACCACATACTGAGGAGAGGTTTCCCCAAAAACTCACCTTCTCAGGTCTCAGCAGCAATTGCATGTAAAAGGTTTGACCATGGTCTGAGTGTGCAGCTGAGCTGTCAGTTTGGAGCAGGGGCTGTCTCTGTATTCCCTCCCTACAGCAGCAGGTGTAGCAGCACCTACAGTTAAGCTGACCACAGGACCCTGAATACAGTATTGCTCCTTGGACAGAGCCTCAGACCTTTTTTTTTGACATATCAGCTCCAAAAATCTTACAAAGATGTTGGAAATGGGCCATACATGCACTATTTAATACAAAACCCCGAAGATGTAAATGCAAAATCGAACCTGCAAGTCGTTTCCTATAGGCAGCCAGCTGCCCACCTGCAGTCCTCCTGGTTCAGCACTATTCCCCCTCTGGCTCTGCAGACCAGAACCACTCCTGGGGCCTCATCCACAGTGCTGACATGCAGACACATCGCAGTTTTGCACTGCAGCACTGCCGTGCGCTCTCGTTTGTTCCAGTGCCTCACCACCCTCACAGTAAAGAATTTCTCCCTAACTTCTAACCTAAATCTACCGGCTTTTAGTTTAAAGCCGTTACACTTTGTTATATCACTACTCTGCCTGATAAAGAGTCCCTCTCCTAATCCTTTACTCCCCTCTCCAAATTTTTTACTGTGTATGTTTATATTTAGAGGGTTTTTTTTCTTGTATGTGTCGCCCTATAATTATTGACATTGAATTTTATTTGCCATTTTATTAATCATTTAACTCTGCAACTCTTCACAGCTAACTTAAGAAAAGACCATTCTGAGAAACTGTTCTGGTTTTTTTATGCACATTAACATCAATCATTTCATTATTCACCTCTTCTTTCCCTATCCTTTATGACTGTATTAAATGACATAGTTACAAGCCCAAAACCTGGTGATAACCCACAGATAACCTTCTGTTTTGTCCAACCAATTCTGTCTTTTAATCAAAGAGAATATTTTTTCTCTTTTTTTTTTTTAAGTCTGATTTTCTCAGAGTACATCTTTACAACATCGTGTCTTCTGTCCACACTGCTCACACTGCACTGATGTTAGCCCTTTCGCTGCTAAGGGACTTTCAGCAGCAAAACCTGGGTGCACACTGGACATCAAGGCACATTGGGATTTTGTTCTTACATGCGCATTCATGAAACGTCTGAACACAAAGCTGGCTCTGTTAGAGCCCTCTGAAAGCCTTCAGCCCTACATGCTCTTCCACATTGTGTATTGTACCTGCCTTACAGCTTTCTTGTGGGCTGTGAAACTTCACTCTGGCTGTCCCTACATCTCTGTGCTTAGGAATATCTTTGGTATCACGCCTCCGTTTCGCCATGTTTGGTCAGTGATACAGACCAGGATCCATAGAAAGAGCCTCCTTATGAGTGGCAAAGTTGATCCTTTGACCTTCCATTGATTTTATAGTAGCTTCTGCTGATCTGCTTGGTATGGATGTCAGATTTATAGATTTATTAGTCCACAGTTCTTTAGATTGTTCCTCAATCCCTTTTTAAATACTGGTGTTCCATTTGCAGCCTTCCTTTTTATTTTTTTTAAAGAAAATATGCTTTAATTAAGTGCTTTATGCAGTAACTCAAACGGGACAATTCCCATTCTGTAATTTTGCACGAGAGTATACTTGAAGCTCCTGCATGAATTTGTTCTGGTCCTGGGAAGGGAACTGGTTAGGTTCCGTTTACTGACTTATTCCAAACCCCTCCTATGGACACTTCAATCAGATTCTCACATTTATCTCCTGCAAAGAATGACTCCAGTGGGAGTCACGGACCTCTTTTGTGACCAGCACTAACAGAAACACATCATTTAGCTCTACTGCAAGGTCTTGTCTTCACAGAGTGTTTTTTCAACACTTTCATCATGTATTGGCCCTGTTGACTTTCTGGTCAGCTTCCTGCCTTGATGTTTTTGAGAAAGGTTTTATAGTAGCCTTCATATCTTTACTAGGTTTCCTCTCTAAATCTTCGCTGCCCTACCTTATTACAGTTCAACACTCAACTTGCTAGAGGTTATGCTCTTTTCTATTTCCCTTGTTCAGATAAGTATTCCACTTTTTAAAAGATGTCTTTAATGTAATTTAGTGATTTCCACTGCCATTTTGTTTTCCTTTCAGTCTTTCAAAAAAACTTGTCTGGTAGGTGATATACTTCTACTCCACACTTCTAAAATAGTCTTCTGAAGCAGACTCCATGCTGCCAATAAACATCTTGCTGCTTTATTTAATCTTCTGATTTCCTTTATACTATCTGATTTATTGCAGTTCTACTTTCCAAAAATTCAAAGTCAGCTGCACATCATCTCAGATTTTTGTTGCTTAAGAATAGAAAAGCTACACTAACTCAAAACACAATCTTCTCATGGGAATGACCCCACTGACGTGGGCTCTCATGAGAGGATTATAGTGAAGTCAATGAACTAGCATGAGAAAGGGCTTTGAGGAGTTGAACCCTCGAAATTTTACCCTAATCAAAAAATAAGATTTTTTTCCATATTGCTCCTTTAGATTCTCGGTGTCTGCCTACCTTCCACTAGATTTTGAGCATTTACACACCAGAATGATCATTTGCATCTAGATGGCATAAATTAGGCATAGCCTTGTTATCCAGTCTTATGGAATATTCATTCCTCAGGGAATTATAATTAAAAATTGTTATACAAAAGAGAGGCATTTGTAATTAAGAATGTAATTGAACCTTCTTCTAAGGAGTAAATCTGTTTTCCATATACTTATGAAAGTTGTGTCTACTACACGCAACCTGAATTGTTTCTCTCAAAGAGATATTTAAAGAGCTGCATTTACTGTCACCTCCTCAGGATTCAAAAACTTGCTGTGGACTGGAGGAGAAGAAAGGTTTAATAATGTCACTCATTCACTCAAGTTACTCTTCCCAACCTGTGTGAATGCATCTGCTATCTGAGCTGTTGTACAAATGGAGGGCAGCAACATCCTGCCGATGAATATGAATCATATAGGTGTTCAGCTTTGCCTGTCAGGGTTCTGACTGTAAGAACTGTGCCTGTAAAAGGTAAAAGACAATCTTCTGTTTCCTGAGTCTGGAGAGAGTGAGGGACAGAGTCTGTATCTGAACTCCCATGCCCAGGTGCCCAGGACTGTAAAGGGAAGGTATTGAGCTGCAGCACAGGTCCCCTTTGGCCCACGGGCTCCATCTCCTTCCCATGGAAACCCAGACATGGCAGAGGGGTGCTGCACACAGCTGATCTCTGTTCAGTGGGAAGCTGGGACATGCCAGGGCATATGGGCTGTCCCAGGTGCTGTTAGACACTCCCAGGCACTACTTTGACCTAACCTGAGCCGAGGATCAAAGGTAGGTTGAGGCTGCTCTGCTTCATATTGGGCTGCACAGCACAGCTTGGAAATCTCACCCAGCAACACAGAGCAAAAGGAGCCCACTTCTCTGATCCACCCCAGGCATGGCCTGTGCACCCCAGTGCATGTCCCTGTGGGGACAGTGAAGGTCACACCAGCAGCTCAGGGATGTCCAGGGAGCCTTTGTGCTGAAGGTGGCCATGAGAGAGGAGACACAGGGGCTTCATGGCTCCTCCAGGCCAGTAACTCCTGCATACATGAACCCCTGTGCAAGTAGCAGATAAGCCAGAAGAACCGGAAAGGGACTTTGCCTTTATAAGCACCTTTCCTCCATGCAGCTAATGGCTCCTGTGGGCTTTGTGGTGTGATGTTGTTTATTTTTTTGAGAGAGCTGTGCTTCATGGTGGTCTCTGTCTTCTATGGTTTCAACAGAAACGGGGTCAAATCCTGTATGTTGGCTTGTTGGAAAACAAAACCTGAAATAGCAGCTAATGCTCCACTGACTGGATGCAGCAACCAGCAAATCCACCTCTTATTTACAATTAAAATATCCAAACCAGAACAACTGCCATGAAAGCAAGCGTTGTGGTTTAACCCCGGCAGGCAGCTAAGTGCCACACAGCCGCTCGCTCACTCTCCCCAGGTGGGATGGGGAGAGAATCAGAAAGGTAAAAGTGCCAGAACTCATGGGTTGAGATAAAGTCAGTTTACAAGGTAAAGCAAAAGCTGCACGCGCAAGCAAAGCAAAACAAGGAATTCATTCGCTACTTCCCACGGGCAGGCAGGTGTTCAGCCACTGCCAGGAGAGCAGGGCTCATCACACGCAATGGTGATGAAGACAGATCCCACCACTCCCAACGTCCCCCCCTTCCTCCTTCTTTACCCCAGCTTTTATGGCTGAGCATGACACCACATGGTATGGAATATCCCTTTGGTCAGTCTGGGTCACCTCCCCTGGCTGTGTCCCCTCCCAGCTCCTTCTGCTCCCCCAGCCTCCTCGCTGACAGGGCAGCACAAGAAGCAAAAAAGTCCTCGGCTCTGTGTAAACACTGCTCTGCAACAACCAAAAACATCGCCACTATTTTCATCAAAAATCCAAACCACAGCATTGTGTGAGCCTATACGAAGAAAATTAACTCTGTCCCAGCCAAAACCATGACAGCAAAGATGTGGGTCTAACTGCCCAGAGGAGGTCTGTTCCTTATTTAAAGCTGATTTGCTCCAGGCTGTCAGCAGTGTGGGGCCAGTGCAGACAGCGAGTGCTGCATTCAGCCAGCTCCCTGAGTGCCATCCCCTGTTACGCACCCAGAGATGCACAGTGGTGCCGAATGCTGACCGGTGCACGATGCCCGGTGTCTGCAACACAGATGGTTTTCAGGTGTCCAAGGCAGGCTCCCAAGCATCCCTGTGGTTTGCTTTGGTTTGCAATGACAGACTAAAAGGAAGTTATTTCAGCTGCCCAAACAAGGCAATGTCAAATGTGTGCCCAAGTGGGTTACAGAAAACATCGCTGCAATCCTGCACCTCTCTCAGGGTCAGGTTTCTCTCAAGTAAGTTTTGCTTGTTTCTTTTGAAATTTACATCAGACATCTGCAGAGATAATGGGAGACAACATTACCAGAAGCTGGTGGTTTTGTTCATTTGAACTTCTAAGCAGCAAGGAAAATAGGAGTTCATGTTTTAAGTGTCAGCTCAGCTCAACCTTTACCCACTAAGTCCCTAATGCAGCATCAAAGACTGTGCTAGGGAAGAAAAAACACTGTCACAGAATTGGTACAGAGGTTTGATCCCTCCCAATGTACAAGGGACAGAAGTATAACCCAGGACATATGTCAAAAGAGAACAAAGGGAACAAATTGCCCAACAAAGCTCTTAAAGTGCAGCTGCATAAGAAGTCTAGCAGCCACAACAGAGGAGTTGTTTTCACAAGTTTTTCCTGAAATTTTCCTCAGCAGTTTTGTTCCTCCACTAATAGAGGCTCCATTAGGTATGGCCTGAGAAGGTATTTTTTAGTTTTAATCACATTTTCAAGGTCATGCTGCCGTAGACTGTAGCATGGTTTTAAGATTAAGCTGTTTTTTTACTTCAAATCCACATGACTGCGAGAATGACTAATGCTACAGGTTACAACGCAGTGGCTTTACCTTTTTCAAAATCAAATCAATTGCACAACAGGTTATATGTTCACAGATCTGTAAATGTGAGTCTCAATAAGCAAATGACACAGTTCAAGACTCAATGGGAAAGAATCACACTCAAAACTTAATGCATATCCTGATAAGTTAAAATACACTATCTCTGTTTAGAAATTACAGCCACAGTTTCCTTTCTATGGACATCCTGTGCTTCACTAGCTCTGTAAGGAGTTTTGAATACAAAATATTAGCAAAACAATGTCAGAAAAACCAACAGAGAAAAAGGAAGTGATAAGTGTCCTCATACAATACAATTCTTCGTTATTGAGGACAGCAAAAGCAGTCCTTTAACACTTCACAGGATTATTTGACTATGATGTTGTATAGAGCTGGTCTATGACAATAAATATTCAGTGTTCCTGTTTCTTTACTGTTTAGTATTTTCTGAAACATTTACTGTACTTCTGGAAAATAGGAAAATTTATTCCAAATACATGTTTGTGAATATGTTCTTTTGAAACTTTATACAGATACCCTAGCAGCCCTTTAAATGAATGAGGGAAGAAAATATATGCCCCCAGTTTTATTCTAAAAATATCTTCACAAAAAAAGATCTTACATATGTTTCTACAACTAGCTGAGTACAGCTTTTTATGCTGATGAAAGATCCCTTAATTGACTTCATTCAAACCACCCTAGGTGGGTGATTAAAAGATTGATTAGGGATTTGTCCCCCTCCTGTCAAGTCTGACTGCAGCTCACTTAGATTAATAGTGTATCTCTCCCTGAGCTTGAAATGGTAATGTGCTGCTTGATTGACTCAAGTGTCCCTGAGTCTAACCCAACAGGGCAAACCAGTGCCGCAGAACATCTCCCTGGCTGGCGTACAGTATTAGCTACTTTTCAATGCACAATATATTTATCGTTCACTGCCATATAGCTTTCAGCGACCAGAGAAAGAAATCAGAGATTCTCAGGAAGAAATCAGAGAATGAAAATCATTGTAAAGGTGGGAAAATGAGAAGGGAGAAAAGAAAACAATCCACAAAAAGATGAGCTTAATCACACTTGCTTACCACCTAAGAACTAATTTTCCCCTGGAAAGACTTTTCTCTAAACACCCACTGGGTTTCTGCTCTTGCCATGCAAGTGTGGCATCTGTAACCAGCAGGACCACATGCAAGGACTTGACCTTGCATGCCCTTGTGTTCATATGAGCCTTTCTGGGAATAAAACATTTGAAACTAATGTTGCTCCTTTATTGCCTAGAATCTGAAACAGGATATTGCAACAGCAGGGAAGGTGGGAGTTTGGTGGGATAAGTCTGAACAGAATATATCAGACCTTCTCTCCAGAGGAGATTCCCACCTACCTAAAATCTACCTTCTGGAATGAGGGAGGGAATATGATGCCCATTCCACATATGAAATAAAAGAAAATGCTGGGAAAAGATCTCTATTAAGTGAAGGCAATCAAGAAGTAGAATAAAAATACTCCTCAAAAGGAGACATCTCTCAAGTGCGGTTCTGATTTCAGTGTCAGCAAGGACGGCTGCAAATTGCTGTAGTGGTGCCTTGAGCTTCAGTGTCAGAAGATGACTGCTTAGAGATCTCCAGATTCCAATGAAATAAAGTTGCCACAAGTTGAACTGGTGGCTTGAGCTGAGGGTGTTTGCTGGGAACAGAAAGGTATAAACTACATCACAGCGAATTTGGAGTGAATTGTAACCAAATCAAAGCTGAGGGCAGTAAGTTTGCTGGTGGCCAGAGGGTGGAGGAGACTTGGACTGCAGTAGAGCTTGCATCAGGGCGGAGGTGGGGATGGAGCACCAGTGCAGCGACTGGTGCTCAGGAGTAGCTGAAGAATAATGAGCATTAGAGAAAATCCATTGCCACATCTCAGACTCTGAATAATGCCCTTTCTTCACATGCAGCAGTCCTGGCTGACTGATCTGTAGAACACCACAGCTCGTTTTTTTTAGAAATCTCTGTTACAAGCTGAGCCTTCGTGATGCCCTGGGCAGCTAAACTGACCTCTCTTGGGTTTGGATCATTGCTTGTTGGCAGTTCTGTCAAGAGACAAGCTGAATCCTTTCACATAGGAATTTCTGAAATACAGCCAGCTGCCACTGACCTTTCTATTAAAAACAACATTAAATTGATTCTCAGGCTCAGTACTTCTTGAGAAAAAAAGCAAACTGCACATTTCTCAGGGAAGTGGCCACTAATAAAAACATGCATTTTAACATTTGTCACTTAACTATCCATCCATGACTCCTTTCCTGGAGTGGAAAGGTGTCAGAACCACAGGCTTGATGCCTAAATACTCAGGCAGTGATTATTGTACAAGTTTTCTAGCACTGTCCCATCAGCGAACTATGAAACGCAGCAAAATAAATGACTGCTCTGATAGACAATGTGACAGCTTACCACAGGAGATGTAGCTGGACATCACACGTTGACCCATCACAGTGGTGGGCAGTAGAAAGCAGCTGCCATCACAGTGAATAGAAGAACAGCATCCAGCACTCCTGGATGAGAAAGTCCACTCCACCATGCATTCCACCTCATCATATCCCGTTCCACCCCATCCCATCCCACAGAGCAGAGCACAGCAGGGGAGCATTCTCGAGGAATAGCCAATGAGTAGGCAGGCTGCCAAATTAGGGCCTTTAAAGAACAAACAATAATTAAGAACAAGCAAAGATTTATTTTCTCTCATTCATTTCCTACTGAACACTTTGTGTTTTCTACCATCTGCAGTGAGCTAAAGCCACTCCAGCAGCCTGGGAAACCCCAGGTGTTTCATCAGCTGAGGAAATAAATGGAAGCCACTTTTTTTTTTTTTTTTTGCAAAGAGGGTAACTTCTTAAGTTTGGTGGGCACTGCCGTATTTTTGTTTTTAATGCTGACGTCTTTGTTTTGAGCAAGCTGTCATTAAAAGTGGTGCAAGTGGTTCACACATGATGAGTGCTGGTTAGCTGAAAGCCGTAAGAATATCAGCTTTAGAATGGCCCTCCTAATGCAAATTGTCTTAATGCTCTGATACTCTTAGGTTCATAAATGTCTAGGTAAAATGTTTCTCTTCCAGCTTGATGCTATGGCTTTCTCTCTCTGCTCTAATTGAAACATACTTACTGTTCAGTATGTTCCTCTAGAGATTTTGTAAAGTGAGATATGAAAAGCAAAAACAATTAATGACTAATGAATGACATTTCCCCCTTTCCTCCCAGTTAACAAAGTAAGTTTCCAAGCATTTGTTTAATTTAGCCTAATGGTAGCAGGACCTAAGAACATTAAGTAACATAGATGGAACAAGGAGTCACAGTGTGTTGCAGATTATTAAAGAGCATTTTATGCTGCCTTAAAAGCTCATAAATTCAATAGGCCTTGAATGTTACATTAAAAAAATTAACTGAAAAGGTAGATTTTTTTTTCTGTGGATTTTATATACAACAGTCAATGACTTAAGCATGTCCAGAAATAAAACCTCTACAGGAGCTGAGTGATTCTAGGAGCAGGACTCTTAAGCATGATGGTAATAAAAACAGCTAACAAGGCTGACAATATAAGTATTTACATTCTCTTGCAGATAGAATTGTTTCTTTGGGAAAAAGAAATATGCTTCCTCTTATATCTTCCTAAATTTGAGTTCTCTATTTAATGATTTATTTTGATTCTCATTGTTCTTATTGTATGCTTTTGTTTTAAGGGAAAGCAACTGGTTGAATCTGAAAGACGGACTTAAATTTTCTTAACACTTGTTCATTATGCAGTATTTCCATGTGTCTATGGCGGCCTTCTGTTTAAAAAGCTTAGTTAGAGAGCTTTAATGTTAATATTTATTTATTTGAATGGGTTTGGTAGTGTCTGAGACTTTACTACATTAAAAACATTATATTTTATTTCAATTTCAATTTTATTTCTCTTTTATCCAGCATTCCCTCCAGGCTGAGAAAGACCTTCAAGCTAAAGGTTAATGATGACATTTATGGTTCTACATTTTTGTTTATATTTGCACATAACCACATAAAAACAGATGAATCCCATTTCGATATACATTTGGTAGCAACAGCAATTTTCACCAGCACTTTGTATGCAGAAGACAAATGTTTTATTGTTATTACTCAAAAAATGATGATGATAATGAGTTGAACAACCTTTAGAGCAGAGGCAGACTGCAGAGCTCTCAGTGCACTATGCAAACCTTAAAAACATAATTGGGTTACCAAAAATCAAATTAAGTTGTTGTACATATAATTTTCTTCTCACAGTATTGCTGATTATCAAAATGTTTTGCATGAATACGCTCTTTTATGATGTACTCATACTCCTCAACTTCAAACTCCAAATGATAACTTTAGTAGTAAGCAATGCCACAAATGTTGAAACACATTTTGCCACATTGAAAGAACTGTTCTCCATTGAACTATAATTTATTCAAAATATGCTTTGTGTATTTTCCATTTCCTGTTCAAAATCCAGTAAATAGAGCAACCAAATTCTTTTTTTTTAAATCACGTTATCTCAACGTTTTTATTTTCTGTCACCAGACCCGTATTATGACTGTTGTGTACATATTAGGAGACTTTATTACAAGATTAGTGTTTCTTCCTTGTTCAACTTGCAAATATGCACAGGCTTCAATTCAGAGTCCTCTAAATTGAACACACATTCCAAAAACTCACTTATCCCATCAGGATTAGTCTCTTTTATGCACATGCAATAAACAAAATAAAGAAATTATTTTTACGGTTAGTTGTTGGCTCAACATTTTTTGGTGACAAACATCATGATTCATTGGATCACTTCAGGCAGCATCAAGAAAAAACTTGCAAAGAAGCAAGTTCAATTCACAAAGAAGTCTTTATTACATTACCATTCCACTGTGTCCAGCTGTTAAACATTGCTGATTTGCTCAGTCCAACAAATGGCTTCATTCATTTACAGGTTTCCCAGCAGAGACATCAATCACAGAATCGGAAGAAAGCAGCAAAAGGACGAAAGAGGCTGTATCATTTTCCCTTGTTTTGCTGCTACTCTTCATTCTTTCACCTCGCTCCCCTCAGCTGCAGTGCTTGCATTTACTGCTCTTCTGTGATGACAAGTACCCAGCCACGGAATACCATCCCCAGGTATTTCTCCCAGCTACTCTATAGTATTCTGAATTTTTTCTCTGTCATGAATTTTTCACACATTTCCACATTAAGCTTTGGTTGCATGAAGGGAGACCTTTACACATGTTATTTTGTATAACAGTATGTAAACCAAGCTTCACTTTGTCCCTCACATATGGATCTTGCCCCATTGCTGTACTCTATGGTGGCAATGCTGAGCTATTCTATCTTGACAAGGAGGCATGGGCATTTTCCATTGGAAACCAAATTAAGAATATTAGGCCACTACTACATTAGCAAATAAAAGAGGTCAAGGCTCATCCTCTGGCCTTGAGACTGAGGGAAGTGATCTGGCTTGTATCTCTACAGACAAACTTTCTCGCTCTTCCAAGACAGGAGATGATCCTGCCATGTGGGAGCAGTGCCCAGCAGAAGTTGAGCTCTGGACTGGATCCAAGCATTTCTGGGGAATGTGCTAGTTGGCACATGCCAAAACCATGCCAGGAACTGAACTAACAACCTGGTTATCAGCCTGGGCTTAGATCCTGCCATTAATTAGATTACAAGTGTAGCCTTAAAGACCTACAGAATCTATCCAATGCACTAAGGGCAGCTACATTTTTATAACTATTTTGTATTACATTATCTTGATTAAAAGATTAAAATATTTATCTTAGAGCCATTCTTATAAGAAGTCTTACACAATGTGACCATATAGGCTTGTGAATTCTCAGCCCCATACTGAAAATACTCAGCCATGTACAAGTGCTTTCTGGACAAAGCCCCGTGGACAATATCTCAGAATGTGCTCAAAATGGTTAAAGAAGGCAAGGAAGACATGAATGATGTGGCAACAAGAGGGCATGGGACAGCTAGACGACAGCTAGACAATGCTCTGCTGTCAGTCTGGGTTAGTGGAAGATGATGATGGGCTGCAGGAATACCAGTATCACCAGGTCAGAGGTGCCTGCCAATGACTGATTGCAAGCTCTGTTAGGCATGGCTGTACTGCACCAGTTCACTTCTGCTGAACACAAAACACCATGATCTTTGTCTTAGAGAAAGAATTTCCAAGATTGAAAGCAAAAAAATAAAAATACCTAGAATCAAACTTATCATCTGCATGAATTCCCAGGTACACTTGATGCCACTGTGTTGCTTCTGTTCCACAAATTGTCTCAATTGTAAGTTTGCAATCTATGTGCAGCTGGAGTCAACTCCTTCTCCTGCAGATACGTATGCATCTGGCTGCCTAGCCACCCTTTAACTGCCTCCGCTCAGTCACTTGCACAGAATTTCTCCAAGTGACAAATAGTTTCCTGCCTTATATAGCAGCCATTTTCCTCTCTTTCCCTGAAGAATTTTTATTTTCATTTCTTCTTGAGGTTTAATTGTCTAATAACCATCCATACAACACGCCTTCCTACTATCCATACAATCTTCCTTCACTGAAATACAGGAACTTCATCTGCATATGTGGGAAGAATCAGCCAAGGAAGGGCAACTTAAAATATGTGCAGCCATAGTCTGAACTTTTCAAAGCCACATAATAATGATTTTGAACCCCAAAAATGTGTACTGGTTATGTGGTACAAAGTATTGACTGTACTGGCAGAGTCAGCAGGGTCGGGCTCAAGTTTAAAAGACTGACATTATGTTACGTTAGGGAAGAATTACAGCTGCTAGGTGTCATTTCTCTGTTCTGAATGCTTGGGTTTAAATTTCACAGTAACTTTTAACATTAAAAATTATATCATCATAATCATCTTATCCTTTAATTAGTACGCCACCTTACCTTCATCTCATCCCATTCTGTGCCAGCAGTTTCTAAATAAACTATATAATAGTAACTAACTTACGCTTATTTTGAAATAAATGTTGATGTGTTAATCTAGTTGCTTCCAGAGGACATTTATCTTTAGTTACTGTTCCAGTAATCTGGCCTTTTTCTTCTTTTATCGGGATCAAAATCCATGTTAGTTTTTCTGTAAAGCTAACCAATATACTAGAATCAGCTTTCTTATATAATGCTAAGAAGATGAAAACCCTGTCCATTTTTTCCTCAGTTTAGGATATTTCAAATCTTAAATTGTGTTACTTTGCTTCCATTCAACTATGGAAATACTGATTTTAAACATGCCTTTTGGAAGATGAAATTATGACAAAATGAATATTTCTGCCTCCCATTAGTTTCTTTTCCCCTGTGTGCTTCTCCTGTGTTAGAGTGAAGCATCCCACCACTTAGCAATTACAAGTCACAGAGAGAAGAGTCATCCGAAGAGTAAACAAGACTCCCACTATAGCAGTTTATTTCCATAGTGATATGCAGAGCCACCTGGTAAGAAACAGAGTTTGTCCAAGCAATAGCATCAGTACTTAGGTTTATTACCTTACCTCCCTAGCAGCCTCAAATTATCTAGGAAACTTCATCTAGCCTGTATAGGATCACCACCATGATTCTTATTTTTACATACAGAACTGACAGCATTTAATACATATAATTTCATTAAGAAGAAAATATTTGTTTGTTTTTCCTCAAAAAGTTCTAAATGGGTGCATTAGAGAAGCTTTCGGCAGACAAGCCAAGGGCCCAAATCTCAACTTTTGAAGCAAGGACAGCATAGACAAGACTGAAGCCCCAGTAATCCTTACGTGTGCACAATTCATGTTTGTGTTGCAAACTTACAATCCCTGCTGGAAACCCACCAGCCTCTTGCTGAACCTCAGAGATAATGGTTAGCTGGGTAAAATACACTTCAGTGCTGAATCCTTTCATACCATGGTGTATGAAAAATTCAAGTGAATCACTCATTAGTAGTCATGCAGGATACATTTTGATTCATGACGAAGCATCAGATAATGAAGAATTTTTAAGATGAAACTTCAGAAAAATACCAGATCTGGCTAAAAGAAAGATCATTTAAAGCTTGTATTTCATTCTGTTTATGGTTCTATTAAGTTAAAGAAATGTAATGTTCTTTCTGAACGTGTAATTACTGTCAGCAATATATTTCGACCTATGTTAAGCAACTGAGTGTTTGTACATGTGTGTATATGTATGTGCATGCATGGATGCATTTGTACTGGATAAATGTCTTAGGATACATATTACTTACAGAGTTTGTTTGCAAAAGGGTGGGTGCCACTACATCAACTACAGCATATCCCCAAGCAGTAAGCTGATACTCTGACTAAACTATTCATTTCATTATTCTGATCTTTTCAGAACACAGAAGAATCATTTGTCTTATTTCACTCATCTGCTACAACTTGCTTTTCATTTGTGCAAGCTCTCTGAAGCACAGACTGGCTTTGTTACCTGTTTACACAGTGCTTATCACTATCTTCATCAGGACCTCCTATATATTAGTACTGTACCTAGTATATGTAGGCATGTAAACTCTGATTTATTTGAGATCATGTTTAGGCATACATCTAGACATCCCTGTATGTCTTGGTGGACCCTAACCATGGCTAAACTGAAATTACGGAGAACTGTTCCCATGTACACATCCACCATTCAGATCAGGCCTACACCTACTCTGGTAGATCTGACAGCCCTGCAGAATTTGTATTTTTCTTCTCAAAGAGAAATATACACTTGCAAAGTAGAAGATACTCAGAAATAACAGTGGATTGAATAATTTCTTTCTGGAGATATTATCCCTCTGAGAACTGGATGAATCCTGCAGTTTCTGTTTTATGAATATATGAATATATATATATATATCTTTAACTGAAATCAAATCAGCATATGCAGTTTTAGCTCTGAGGTTAAAGCCCAATGATCTTTATGTTATAAGGAAACCCCATGCTATTGTCCCTTTCCAAAAAATACCATCAGAATATAGGAAACCCTTTTTCCCTTAGTATTACTCCAGGAAGGATTGTGCCTGTGTTTTCCTGTTTCTCTTTCCTGGGACTTCTCCAGAATTTCTCTTGCCAGCGGAGGCTAATGAGGTTGTATGTAGAAATGAAGCCTTCCATAACAAAATGGTTTTGGAAGGAGGAAGTTCAAAATCAGAGGAGCCCCTGCAACCCAAGTAATGCAGCAGGAAAATGGGTAGATTATCCAGCCCCAGCAGAAGATCCATAAAGAACAGCAGATACTGCGCTGCTCCATTCTTTAAAGCTTCAACTTATCAAACAACACACCCCGAGCATCTACAAAGTGATATATTCCTGTGCAATACCGAACAGAAAGAAGGAAGTCTTCTAAATCAACAGAATTAAGATTATGTTAGGAAGAAAGTGAACTTTCCCGAGCCTTGGCTATCACATGTGACCAAAAAATGAAGCATGAGGAATTCAAACTCTGTGTGACCATTTTGTCACTGATGCTTTCCCTCTCAGCAAGAGGAATTTCTCAGTTCCTCCTCCAGGCCACAGGCAAACTGCAAACTTTACATGTAGATCTGTCTCTGAAGTCGATTGTTTTGTTTCAAAAAGAAAACTTGTGCATTTCCACAAGCTTACGGGGTCTTTCCCTGAAGAATCCTTTTGAGTCACTTTTGGAAGTGTCCACAGCAGATTTGCAGAGCAGAGCCTGGACACAGTGCCTGAGGAGACATGGAGGACAGTGGTGCGCATCTCTTCTCCTGCATTACCTGGAGCGGGCACTGCAGGAGATGCTGAGGGACAAGTTACAATTGTACTCTCTCCTGTAGTCCTCTCCTCCCCACTGCAAGTGAACTGTTGTTAGAGCTTTGCTACAATAATCTGTTCAGAAGGACATCATGTATGTAGTAACACAGTCATTGATCACTGTTTTCCTTAGGTTTTAGGAAAATGTTTGAGTACAATCCTTGCCTGATAA
The DNA here is from genome assembly GCA_013399475.1 of Chauna torquata. NCBI lineage: Eukaryota > Metazoa > Chordata > Aves > Anseriformes > Anhimidae > Chauna > Chauna torquata. The sequence continues at coordinate 206,780 of VXAL01004767.1, forward strand.
CTTCTACCAACAGATATAAAACCAAAAACGTGCATACTTTGATCAGGCTATGAGACTGACTATTTAAACTGTAGATTTTTCAGACAGGGATCTTTGGGACAAGGATATAGTCTTTACTTCTGACTTTAATTTCTAGGATACTGTTGACAGAAGAATTAAACATCAGCAATAGCAAGAAAGCAGAATATGCAGCTGTGATGTGTTCTCTGAAGATATCCCTGGCATTTCCTCTGGGCAACTTCATGGCAAAGCTGTATCCTTCTTTGTGCAGTCATTGTTTCTCTTTCAACCCACATGTGTCTGTGGTTCTTGGCACTCACATGCTCTATCAGGCAACAGAGACAGTCACGGAAGAACATCTTTGCACTTTGAGGCAGAAGAATTATTAGCTCGTAAATGATTTGACTTGTATCGTATTCGGAAGTGGGTAGTCTCCTTCACATACACTGGCCTAGGCTCAAAGTGCTCCAGACTTCAACACAAAGAGGAGCAAGAATGAAAATCCTAGGTGCAATGGACTTAAACCCTAATAATCATAGAAGGAAAGAGATTGAAATAAAGCCGAGCTCTATATTTCACCTGGAATTTCACATCTCTAGAGCTGAACACAGTCTGTGTTCAAACATTAATCACAGATGCACCAAACTGCTAACCACGTGCTATCCTTTAGTCACGTCAGCTGCAGACCCTGTTTTGCTTTGAATATGTTGCTGGTTAAACCTTTCTTGTCTTTCCATTTGCATTAACTTCTGTTCTGGACTTAAAGTAGTCAGTAATGTCCATCTACTTTATCACTCGATGTAAAACACTCCACTTTACTAACACCAGTTACATTATCCTTCTCATATCAAACATCACAATTGCACCCCGTTGCTGTCATTTAATATTCAATTCTATGACTGCAAGAGTGTTTAACAATCTACTGCTGCTGCTAGTAACTAATCCTAAGAAAATGATCACTGACAAAATGTAGAACAAAGAACTCCAGTAGGATAATTTTAGCCATTTATTGCTGCTACTAATTATCCTAACCTTCTTATCATAATTACTTATTGGCCTACTTACTCAATTATCCTAACCTCATAGCCTTGACTTCCGGTGCACTTGGAATTCAGTGCTAGTAAAGCTTAAGTCTTTGCTACTGATGTTAAATATAATCTAAATATGAAGTGAAGAAAAAGCAGTCTTTCAAACAATGCCATAGCCATTTCTTTGGCAATAGCTGTTACCATTATGAATGTCCAAGGGCATGAGAAAGGAAGGGTTTGAGGGAAGAGGAACATCTTTAATAGACTGACTGATATAGGAGGGAAAAAGCCTCCACGCCTTTCTTCAGCTCCCAAACAGGGCAGCAATGCTCAAAGAAATATGCAACCTGAAGTAATTCCTCTGAGTTAAGTTAGGTTTGCTGATCAGTTCAAGCATCTGAGGGTAATGGTTCTAAACTAAAAGAGAGTAGGTTTAGATTAGATATAAGAAGGAAATTCTTCACTGTGAGGCTGGTGAGGCACTGGAACAGGTTGCCCAAGCAAGTTGTAGATGCCCCATTCCTGGAGGCATTCAAGGCCAGGCTGGATGGGGCTTTGGGCAGCCTGGTCTAGTGGGAGATGTCCCTGCCCATGGAAGGGGGGTTGGAACTAGATGGGCTTTAAGGTTCTTTCCAACCCAAACCATTCTAATTGTATTATCTGAGAGAAAAGATAACTGGAGTCTCCAGGACAGACTGGCAGCAAGGCAACGTGGTAAGACATTTATCTCCTACAGGAGAATGGGAGCGAGAGGTCATGGTTTCTCTATTGATGCTGACAGTTTTAGTTCATCTTCTGAAGGTTCAGCTTCGTCTTTTTAAGGCATTTTCTTGCCCTGCCGTGAGGCTGCCCTCTGTCAGCACCACCAGGTCTGGGTGCAGGAGCCGTTCAGCTTCACCCAGGCAGTGTCCTAGAGGACGTGTGGAGCGTGCAGTAAGGAGTAAGACATTCAAAGTATGCCATTTGTGGCCAAAGTTGTAGATGCAAGGGAGCGCAGGGGAGACTGCCCGTTACTTGGGGCATGCTTGCAGGAGAAGGGGTAACTAAGGAGACCAACCCCAACAGACAATTCCGTTTGCTATGAATAGTCAGGAGATGGGGAAAATTTAGGGGGGAATATCTCATGTGCTAAGCCTGTTCTTAGTCTTTCCTCCAAGTGTCTGCTTATACTACTACAGGGCAGAGAATACCAGGCACTCCTGACCCCTCGATCTGAACCAGCAGAGTGACTCCTATATTCTTCTTCTGCAAAATGCAGATGTAGGATCCGGGCTGTCACAGATGTGGAGATGCGCTACCTTTTTTTTTTTTCCCCCACTGAGGCACACAGTCTGGATTCATTCAGTGCAGGTATTTATCTTTTTCTAACAGTGAGTTAAGTGATACAGGGGTGTTCAAAGCTGAAGGGGCAATTCCTGAAAAGACTGGAAAAATATCTGGGAAAGATTTATTTTTGATAGTCTATAACCCTTGAGTTATTTTCTGAACTGGTTCTAGGATACCTACAGGTACAACTGTTAGGGGTGTAGTTTTGTACCAAAACCATAGCTCTTACAAATGCAATCACTTTCGAGGAGCATTATTACCAGGTAAAAAGTTGTTTTAGATTGTAGAACTGAATATTTAAAACGTTGAACTCAGATACCACCCACTTGGGTCTAAGGGCCCAGCAGTATATTGCAAATGTGTTAGGTTTGCTCCAAGTGCTTGCTGTTTTAGAGGACGGCAGTAATTATTTCGCATGTGCTGCCACAGTGATTGCCATTATCTATCCAATTATACATCATTAGAGGAATGCAGTTGCTTGGTCTTAATTATATATATGAAAAGTTTAAAAACATTACAAGTATCAGCACATTCTTGTATAGCTTTTAACAAACTCATGGCTTTTAAGAATCACAACATACATATGGCACTAACAGCACGCTGTTCAGTAAAAGTCTATTGCATTCTTTAACTAAAGTGCAATTGAAAATAACTTCAAAAATATTTTCCATGTATATTCCAATTTTTGTTGAAATAAATATTGTACTTAAAAACAGTTAACCACATCAGCTTTTTTTTTTCCAATGTGTTGTAAAGCTAAGCTTTGATTCTCCCCCTCTCTAACAACAATAGTAGGTGCTCACGATATGTTTATAATAGGTGTTATGAATATGTTTAGAAATTCTGGTACCAGTTCTGGCCTTCCATATCAGCCAAAACCACATCTATACATAAGGTTAGAAAGCGCATACCCACATACCTGTATCGTTGCAAATCAAGCAATGTAGCGGCTTAGATTGTCAGTGCTTTTAATCTCAGTTGTTAAAAGAGGCTTCTAATCTTCTAGTAATGCTCCCTTCAAACTCTAATGTAATCTGTTGATCTCTTTAAGAAGCTACTGAATTCCTCCATCATAAGCATCTGTTTGTAGTGACATATGTAACAAATTAAGATGGTGTCTCTTTTCAAGATTGATGAACTTTTCTGGCATACTAACTGAGAGCAATGAAAAAGGAACGTAATGTTTGAGTTTAGCCAAAAGCACATTTAGCTCGCAATGGCTTTTAAACCTGAGCTAGACTTCTGTTTGACTAAAACCTGTGAGGAACTGCAAAGAGTAATGAAACAGGAGAAACATCACGAATAACATAACTGTTGTTCTCATTCCCATTATTCAGGTGTCTGATTCATTTATTTACAGCTTCAGCACTGTCAGTATCAAGAGTTCCGAACACTGGATAAGTAATCATGAATTCTCATTGCAGCAATAGGTGGCCACATGAGCGACACTTGTTTACAGGGGACCAATTTTTCAGTGGGGTTGAAGTAGTAGGGTATCACATTATCTCAATATACATCTGTACCGGTAGAACTGAAAGCCAAAGGTATTCAGCACAACTCACTTCTCCCTTTCTATTTTTAAAGACATTTCTGTAGAGGATTATTTATGCACATACTGCTTGAGAGAATAACATATGATGATAATGCTATTTTCCTACAAAATTGTTTATCCAGTTATGTAAGGTAAAAAAAGATTCAATCTCATCTGTCAGTGTAATACAGCATACTGAGGTTTTTAATCTCCTTATGTTTTCTAAAGGCAGTGAAGAGATGCTACAATAAACAACTCATGCTTACGGACGGAAAGCTTGGTGACCATGTTTCTATCCCTAAACTTGTTTGAGATAGAGATGAAATCTTTCATACAGCAAATGAAAGCAAATTAATGATATCAAATAGTCTGAGAGGAGGGAACTTATTTTGCAAATTATTACAAATAAAAGAGGTGGCATGGTGCTCTGCTTTGGCCAAAGTACATACAAAAAAAAGAGCAGCAAGTCTCTGTCTTTTTGAACACTGTGAACTTCACTGAAAGAAAAGTGGGTTTAATGAGAACTATATGAAATGTACATATTTTTAAAAGTTGTTAATTGCATCAGAGACATCATTCTGTTCAAATGAGAGACTAGCATTGCAACGTTATGCTCACTAAGGGATTTTAATTATTACATATTTGAACATAAGATGCTTCTTTTGGCTTTTATAAAGACTTTCTAGTAGAACAGTTAATAACTGGTTCTATTGTGTGAGTTTTCTGTTTAACCTGCTAATACTTACATTTGCATAAGTAAATGCTATATTTCTCACTAAAATCTTTAGGATAAATGTTATATTTTAGTATATAGTCACATGCACAAGTACATACTCACAATCAAATGTAAAGCAAGTTTGCCAGAAAAGGGTTACAGCCTAAAGAAAAACAGCAAAAGGAGCCTAACAGAATAGAAAACTAGAAATGTCAGATGTTTCAATTGCATCTATCATGAATTAGCAATTTACAAGCACAGAAAAACAGGAAAAATAAAGTGCATTTATCAAATCTACCATGACTCATAGCCGCTCTATTGTACTTTCTCCTGTTTATAAAGCTCATGGCATGCTAATGCTGTGAGAAAGTTGTTGCTTGCATCTCTGATGTGCAGAAGTTGAGTAAGAGCAGGCAAACAGCTTATCACAGCCACAGGACGGCTCACAGTTGAAGCTATGGGTGAAGCTGTGCTATTTCAGGGATTTTAACTTACAGTTCCCAGTCAGGGTGACAGGTTTACAGAGTGCTATGTAGAATACAAGATGACCCAAAGGCAGAAGAATTTGCTGTCTAACATGACTTTTAAAAATTGTGAAATAATATAGACATCACAAATCACCATATTTTCCAAGGGAGAAGAGGTAGCAGGTACCATAGCCCGTCAGACTTCTGTGATTATATGGAGAAACGGCCAACACACTAGCAGTCTAATCAACCACTCTGCTTATTTGGCTGCTTCACTCACCTGCCTTCAGGCCAAGCTGCAGGCTCTCGTCCATGGAGATAGCTGGTGACCCCCTCTTTGGGCTGCCTTGTCTTCAGTGCCTACTGCTCTGACCTCTCCAGCAGTGCAGGAGAAGCAGAACACCATGGTGCAGCAGCCTCTGTTACAGCTCTGGGCAGCTACTACTGGCAGTGAACTGAAGTTATCTGGAACTAAAGAGTTTTAGAAAAAGGGAGAGGCATGAGGCCTCAGGAGCAGAACATGGTTATACATCAGCAGAAGAACAGGGAGAAGATGCTGAGAGGGTAAGAGCAGGGCTGAAGGTAATGCAGGAGACAGTGATAGGAATACGTGCTGGTGGGACAGTGACAGCCCTGCCTGGGATAACAGAGGGTGAAAGCCATATTTCTCCAGTACCCGGAGTAAAGAAACTCTTTTTGCATGTGCATCAGGAGCTGCATTTTGACCTTTAAAGCTTGCACATGACTTAGGAACAGGCAACCTATGGAGGAAAAAAAAAAAACCAAATCACAGAAAAAAGTTTAAAAGTTTCTCAGCAATGTTACTGTAGACCATCTTGTTATTCTGGGCCAACCTTCCAAACTCTTTTGCTCTAGCATAGCACTTTGTAAGTGAGGGCAGTTCAGACCTCTGAGTCCCAAGGATTGGCAAAACAGCTAAGTTGTTCTAGCTAGGGGCTGATATAAGCTGTTGTCATGTAACTCCCTCTTTTCCTTTCACAAGAATTGCTGAGAAGTGAGTTATTTATAAGTGTTATACCATTTTCCTGTTTACAGTCACCACCATTTCCTTTTAAAGGGCAATTTAGTTATATATGGGAGCTTTATAGGTCTGTAATACAGTACCTTCAATGCTCTCCTGGGGCTACAAACTCCTCATACAATCATTGCAGCTTGGTATAGTACGACTGTCGATCGCAGCTCTGCACAATCTAAGGACGCCTTGAAATCTAGTTCCTAGGGTTAAACCCCTCTCCTGAAAGCTGACCTGTGCTCCTGAATGCTGACACTGAACCTCAGCCGAGCACCCAGGACCTTATATGTGCACAGGGAGAGGCCGTGAAGCAATCCTGTGTGCAGTTCAGGATCCCAAGCACCTCCTTCAGCAAACTGCTGCTTCCTTCCGCCCAGCGAGCCCTGTGCTGCCACTGCAGCGCTGCCTCCCTGCTGAGCTGGATGGGTTTCTGTGCAGCACCAGATTTTGCAGACACACAAGACTAGCAGAGTAATTTTCATCTTTCATCCCACTGGGCAGCATAGAGTGAAGAAAAGACAGGAAACAACATTTCAAATAATGTACAGGTGATGATGCTGACTTTCCACACAGCCATGGCCATTACTTTCCATCCTTCAAAGATTTCCTTTAAGAATCTGTGTCAACAGGCTCTGCACATCTACACTAACCAGAGGCAAAGGCTGCTGTTTCAGGAAGGGAGCTGGGTATGGTTTTTTCCTGGGATGAGCTCCCAACCAGCACAGCAGCAAAGAGCCCAAATAAGCTCCATTCCAAATTCTTTTTTTTCCCCCTAACAAATTCAAGCTGGAAATTTACAACAAAGTACACAAGAAATGATAGATTTTTATAACATCCTATTCATGTAATATTTCCTGTTGAGAATTCCCTTAGTACTTATCAACCTTAACACAGCTGTAAACACTTACTTAAAAGGGCTATAATGGTGGAATTAATACTTCTTTAGAAACAGTCCCAGCCGTGTGCTTGAATTACACCATAAATTTTGTGAAACTGAAAACAACACATAAATCAAATCCCATCAGATGTAAAATTCCTAAAATGTATTTTGGACTTGACTCACAAGAGCTAAGATCTCTGTTCGTATGCAATCTTTGGGTGTGAAAAGTAATGCTCTGCAAAAAAAAAAAAAAAAACACGACAAGAAAATGAAGGTAAAGTTATTACTGACATGCAAAAACCCACAGGTCAGACCATTCAAAATGAAGGTTTCCTCACATGCTCCTCTTGAATCTCAGAGACAGACACCTTCCTTTCATTTTTGTTCACACAGCACTGATCCTCTCCTCATGGCGTTTAGCAAATGCGTAAGCATGCACACTCAGTATAAGCAATATTTAGCAAGAATAAAGGCTCTCTAGAGAAGTCTTCCAATCTGAAAAGATTCTTTCCAATAGTTAGTCTTTCTAGGAGTGAGAAGACAAAAATCCGTTCCTAATCTTTTTGGTGTGTATAAAAATTTTGTCTTTTTTTTTATTGTGCTTTACCTTCCTCATCCACAATCACTACAGATGTTCGAATGGAAAAGGGACCTATACATAAGATCTAGCCCTGTACCACAGCTTCACTTAAAAAAAAAAAAAAAAAGGAAGTTAAAATGTTCACGTCAATAACTGTTTGTTTGTTTATTTTCTTGTTTTTAAGCACTCACGTACCATTCCCTACCATAAGATAATACTCTCTCCTCTCTCCTTCCAGCTTTGATAGTATTCACTGTCACTGCAAACAGTACCCAACATTTTCTGCCTGTGCAAAGGGAGTACACACATTAAAGTATAAGAGGGGATTAAGGACAAAATGGTGGTAGTAAATAGATCAAAACAAATATCTGAACAGCAGATAAACCTGGAACCAGGGTTGAATTTGGTAAAAAAAAAAAAAAAATCGCATTCCACTGAAGATCTCAAGGTGATCAAAAGTCTATGGCATTTTCAGAGCTGTAAAATGCCTCCAAGACTAGCGATAAAGTACTGGTAATATATTTACAGTCTGCAGGAAAAAAAAAAAAGTAAGTATAACTGGCTTGGAGCAGATTTGAAAATTTTTATCTGAGAGATTTTAATGGAGTTGTGAGAGAGACTGATTCCATGTTGCCATGGTGTATAAACCCTTTTTCCTCACACTTCATCCCAGACAGGAGTGATATAAGACACCAGTGGGAGCATCAATTAGATACACTGGAGCACAAGTTTCCCTGCACAGCGACAATACCTGCTTCATGTCTACCTCCTCTATCAATGTCAAGTGACTGCAAGGGATTTGATATAGCTGCTGGCTGGCTAGAGCCCAATCCAGAGAGCACTGAGATAAAGCACAAAGGCTTGAGGAAGCATCAACAGTCTTAGCAGAGATTAACTCAATCCCTTGACTGAAGTAGAGCACCTACTATTACTTACTTGGTCTCACAGACAAGAAGTCTGGTTGGCAGAATGATTGCCACTGCCAAAATTTCTGTTGTGTTAGCTGTCTCTGGGAAGACATGGTTCCTTTCAAACACAACCTACCTGTAGCAGTTTGTCTTTTGTCACCTGAGGATGAGTAGTGCAAAACGTCATGTAAGCTTCCAGACAACAACAAAAAAGTCAGAAGTTCTCTGTTACAAGCAGCTATTTACTCACCAAACAATGTCATGGAAATTAGAGTTTCACAGTGGAATGCGAGGAGCAGCCCTCTCCCAGCCGCTGAGCCAGCAGATGTCAAGATGCCTGGCTGCCCCAGGGACTGAAGCTCAGTTTGAGAGAACCTGGGTCAAATCAGCCCAGGGGAGGGTGAGGCCATTCAGGATTCACAGCTGCACAGACACATGCTGTAGTTGGCTGCTGATGGATCTTACATGCAATCAAAGTGTGTCTCAGGTACATATTGTAACTTCAAGCTTGAGCTTACAAACAACATCCAGTGCAGTATATGGCCTGCATCAGTTAGGTGCTGCTATAGTCTGGTCACGCATCTCTGCTAAGGTTCTTAACTGAAATTACAGAGACCTTTGTGATCCATACATAAAACCTACGTGTCAATCAACTTCTGGATGCTCGTTAATGCAGAATGTGTTATTACTGTTAGAGTAAGGTGATGTATGGACAAACGAGCACTACCCACTTCAGGAATCATATTGCCCCCTCACTTCCCACCCTAACTAACCACACACCAGGCCTGCAAAAGATAAATAAAAATGTTATGCTATGTGTTATTTATCATTTAACTGATAATTGTAAGGACTCTTGGAAGAAAATACATCAGGAAAATTGCTGGGACATTGTCATATAGGATAAAGCTGTTAGAGAATTACTGCAATTCTGTCCAATCATTTTATGCATCATTTTGTTGTAAAATGAGACATGCTTTTTTTTTTTTTTTTTTAACAATTTCAGTGTTGAAATAAAGTTTTGAAGAACATATATCCTAGGCTACCCCAACAGCCCCCTTTGTGATAACATATTTAGTGAAGCTTTCCAGAATAACTATTTCTCTTTAAAATATTCTTTCATTTACCTAACAGGGCCCAGATTTGCCTATTGGTCCATTTTGAAACAAGTTTGTTTCTCCGGACAGAACTATATCAAGCTCCTCTACAAGGAGAGAAAACCAACTACACAAATACTATCAAATACACAATCAAATAACTCTTTTTTTTTTTTTTCCCCCGTTTGCTAGCAATTTCAGATGTTACAGGGCCTGTTCAGGGCAGCTGCTATGAAATATTAGCTGAAAATTGGAAATCTACTAGGAATCATATTCATATGAATGTTTTACACAAATTGTTTAAAGTTTACACAAAAGGACAGCTACCTAATTGAGAAAGCATCCATAAATATTTACTTCCTGATAAGCAAGATAAGCTGCATGCCAGAAAGGAAAAAGGAAAAAGAAAAAAGGGAAGGAAGGAAGGAAGGAAGGAAGGGAGGGAGGGAGGGCGGAAAAGGAGATAAGTTTCCAGTTCTCTGCAAAGCATGTGCTGACAGTAATACTACTTCTCAGGTAAGTCCCAGTTGGGATTGCAGTTTTGTTGGTCTAAATGGTCTACAGTATAAAAGATAGTCTATTAGCCAAGGAAACTTCACTTCTGTGGGTATAAATCTGAAGTAAAAGGTTTTATTCTACATGTATTCAACCTATCAGTTCAGGACGAATGCTGGCCACATGCACAAACATTCTTTACCTAAAGCTAAATATTTTTTCCCAGCATGCTAGACACGATGGGAAATAAATTAAAGAAAAAAGCAATTTCTTCCTCGCTCCTAATAGCAAAACATTATTTTCATTTTCAATCTACCAGTATTAGTCTCATGTTTCCATTCTCAGTGTAGTAATAGCATAACTTGTTGTGAGATAACATTTATTATTTCTAAATAATAAACACAAGTTCTGCAAAGCTTTTAGATCAGCAGTCACAATGCTATAAAAGCTGACATAACCATCTTTCAGATCAAAACAAGTCCTTTCACAATTGCTTCGTTTCAGGCATCACCTTTCCCTCCAATTATACACAAGCATCAAAACAGCTGTCAACTCCTAAACTCATTCAAATGTCTTATTTAATTAGATTTTATTGTACAGCATAACTAGTTTCTGGGGTTAAACTTGAAAGGGTAAATAATCAACAATCAATAAAAAATAAAATCCTAAGGAATGAAAAGACTGTAGGTAGGGTTTGCAGGAGTAATATTGTGGGTAATTAATGAGACAATCAATTTTGTCATCACTCCTACCTTAAGCTACAGAAGGCAAGGTCAGCCACTGTGAGTAACCTAATCCAGTGGAGCTGAAGTTTGGCAGGAAAGCGAACAAGTCATACAAACATGTTAGTCAATTGCTTAGTCAAAGCTCAATCTCTAAGTCAAAAGAAAGACAGAGAGATAGAAAATGTATTATTTATTTACAAAAGGAATACATTTTGATCACAGGCTCTCTCTGAAAAAATATTAAAAGAAGCTCTGTTGGAGTTCCAAAGATCATGTATTTCTAAACTTGAGCAGAGCCTCAGAAGTATTGCTCTTAGCCATATTAGGTTAAAGTGTCAGAGCTCACTAAGTTCCAAACCTCACCCAGAGATCTGAAGCCACGTGCTTTCTTACCCAGTAATGTCAGTTAGCTGAATAGCTGAAAAATGAAGCTTTACATTCAGAAAAAAAAAACAGAAGTTATGTGCAGGAATAATGCTAGACCCTTGCACATGTGAAAAGAATATGGTCTAGATAATGGAACTTTGGATGTATTTAAAAAAAAAAAAAAAAGGTATTTCAAATGTCCTTGCTGTCTCAAAAAGCTGCTAACATGTGCCTTATGTGATTTTTAAAATTACATGGGTTCTTGTAAACCACTTTTATAGTCACCCACACTTTAACTCACTGGCATGTAGCAATTCAAAGTCCACAGACAAGGAAAATTTGTCTGTGAAATTCTGTTTAAGTTTTTCTGAGATACAGTGCTGCATCCCTCTTTCATTTGCAGCCCCAAAAAGCTTGGCAGGAGAAGAGCAATGAGCCACATGCATGCTGTCACCAGAGCACAGCAGAGACCCACCGTACCACACACCACGGCGAGTCGGGATCTCCCAGCGCTTGGGATGTGGGTGAACATAGGAGGTGAAGGATAGAAGACAACATGGGCTCCTTCACAGCCATGTCCCAGCTCCAGCTTTCACCCCCAGCTACCCTCCCATCCTAATTTAGCATTCTTTACTGCAGATGCCACTGTTTACATAGTTAAACTGTGCTAGAGAGTTCAATGTTCAAAAACTATTAATCATGCCTCATAAGAAGGACACAACAGTTTATTTTCTACAACTCCCACTATCAGGAAATAAAATACACATTGAAAGCATAGTGGCTTAAAAATGTACACTGAAAATGGAGGAAATGCCAAATTTAAGATCACGCAGGAAAAATGAGCTGTATTTGTGTACATGCATCATACTACTATGATTGCACACACACTTTTTCTCCAGAGAAGCCTTATCTTGTTCAGCAATGAGGATAAATATATGAAGAGACAGAATAATAACCACTCACGCAAGCTGAAACCTGGAACTTGCCAGCGTTTTAATTCTGTAAATTTGCAGCCTGAACACCATGAATGGGTTTCCTTCTATAAAAAAGATTTTAAATCCTAAATCTGGAAAAGATACAACATATTAAGTATATTATTAAGATACATATCAAGTAAAATGTCTTACTGCATTTCTATGGCATCAATACTATAAACTTGCTTCAAAATGAGATTATAAATTAAAACTGAACATGAAATACGAAAGCCACTTTAAACTAAAATGCGTATGTTATAAATCAGCCTGTATATTACTGAAAAGTTCGAAGTTAAAACTTTTTTGCTTCTTTAAAGAAGTCCTCATGACTACAGAATTACATCTGACAGAACTGATGTGTCCTTTCAAACTTACTCAAAACCTTTCTTCATGCTGCATATTTTCATATAACCATACCATTAAAAAATCACAGGCTGAATGAATCTTTTAACACCAAAGCTAAGGTTGTTTTGTTTTGCACTATAATTACCAACATCCTAAGAACACTTATGAATCATATCAATGAGTTGTTAATTATTTATGAAAAAATACAAGCAAAAAATAATACATTGATCTTAAGCAAAGAAACTGTTAATGCCAGGTATTTGTCCCTATTACAAGATACCTATGGTAATTTTCCGCTCGGATTCAGATGCCCTGTATATGCACAGTGACATAATGCAAAACAAAAATTAGATTTTTATCCTCAAAAATCCTATAAACTAATTCCAGCATAATAAGAACAAAAACAGACAGAAGAAACATTTGGATGGAGATGGTTTTGTACAGGTACAAGCGGCACTGAAATACACCTTTATTTGCAAGTTACGTTAATGTAACAGATTATCTTTTACACATGTAGTGTACTAGCAAAGTACAACAGGACAGTTAAACTCAATAATTGGCACTAGGCAACTTTTATACATCCTAGTAAGTTACTAAGCACAAACAATCATCCACTGAACTTTCCAAGAAGAAAACCATTGACTGAGATGAAGAAAAATGACACTTGAACAAATCTTTTCCATTTGCACTTTTCCACTTCCATTTTGGAATGTGTTCATTTTACATGCAAACCAATTCCATTCTTACAAACCTTGTTTTGTGTACTAGCACCTGTTCAAGACACATGAAAACCATAATACACCCATTGCACATTAATAGACAAAATGACATAGCCTTGCAACCCCAGAAACTCCTGACAGGAGGCATTTCACACATCATCTAACTCACAGTTCTATTACAGAATACAAGTGAAAATGGCATCACAAGGTTCTAAGTCGAAGCGGAGCCTGCGGGAGCAGACTCCAGTTCGCATTTGCTCGGTTTAGAATTAAACCATTTTCTACCTCCCTTAAACAACCACAGAACCGAATACTGCAAATCAAGCTCTCCTCCTCACTTATTGCCAATAATAAAGTGTCCATTGACCGAAGTCCTCAGACAGGTCTAAGGATTAGCTGGGTTATACAAGTGATTACCCAAGGTTAAAATAATCGGGTACTGACATCATGAGCAAGGGCAACATTTGTCCTTCCTTAGTTATTGGAATCAGTAACAGGGGACCATAAGGGAAAACTTGCATCTAGTTGTGCTTTTGGTGGTAAAGTTTATTTCAAATAGAGGATGGCACACAGCTTTGCCTACATTAGGATCCCTGCCACTATAAAACAGTGCTGCTAGTGCATCTGCTGAGGCAAGGTGCCACTAGCTCGCATCGGAACTCAGTGTCTCAGCTGAACTTTAAACACCAGTGTTATCAACAAAATTTCACTTTCCATGTGCCTTAAGCACCTAACATGCCATTTTTTCATTTCCTTTTAAAATCGACACAGTATGTAACGCAGCCACAAAACTAAGCACCTTGTTATATGCCTCAGCAACACATCCTTAACAGCTTTGCAAACTAGTTCAACAAATAATCTATTGTTTTCCAATTCCTTAAAATTATATGTATGCCGTTGACCCATGCAATGGCATCAAAACTACTAAGGAGCCCTCTGGGAACTTAACCCAGAGTTCTGCAGGTTTTTTTTACTGCTACTTTTTCATTGATATTTTAATAGAATTTTTTCTCACAGAGTGGACACTAGACAATACCAATCCTTCTTTGCATAGCTTATTCTATGACTGTTTCTAAGGTTTGTTCAATCTATGATATAGCTGAAATTGGTAATTTGAAAAGACCTAAAAGAAAATGAGTGTTTTTTAATTAAGTTTGGGATATCAACAAGTTTAAATAAATTCATCACATCCAACCCAAAACCTAGTCTGGATACAATGTTTTTAACATCAGACACATCACTGATACTCATTGATGCTCTATTAGTATTTTTGTGCTTAGTCACCTGAGAAGCTGTTTTCCTCATCAACTGTTTCTCGTGAACACACCCATGTCCGCATCGTTGCCTTGTTCTCACCTCAGAATTCAGCTTTCCAGAGTTTCGGTCAAACTAAGCAATAATGGACCAGCAAGACTGCTTTTTCCACCATCACTTGGCCTTTAAGGAAAAAGCATGATTGCATGTATTTAAAAAAAAAAAAAGGATAAATATATTTTGCATGTAACACTTCAATGTTTTGGAAATGACATACATTTATTACTTTTCCCCTCCGCATCACATATAACAGCACCAAATATACACACTATCAGTCCTGCAGCTCATTACCAGAACACGTGTGCTCAATTAAGACTGCAGCATTTCAGCTACTTAGGTCATCTTTAATCCTAATTTTAAGCCAGTACTCTCCTGTTGTTTAAGGATGACCTAGTAATTTTAGAGACGAGGAAAGAGAGATGTAAATACGCGCGCACACACACACACTGCTGTTTAACAACTTGCAAGGCATTTCACTCTTACAAGGGAAGGAAAAGCTGTATTTCCTTACATTACCTCCATTCAAGGAACAAGAAAAGGGTTACAGAGGTATTAATGGTGACAGAGCTAATCTAAGACAAGCTTGGGAATGTCTGCAGAACAGAGGTTCCCCAACTACAGAAGTCCAAGTGCAAGTCTACACAGGCCCAGCAGGGAGCTGGCTCATCACAACCAATGTTATCACCACTGCAGGTACTACACTTGGGAACCCCTCTTCTAAGACACTAATATACAAAAATGTTTCTCATTGGCAAAGCTATATGCTAAGATCTCTTACAGTCACAAAAAAAGTCAATTGTCATTACACGTTTGCATTTCTTTCACACATTCACAGACACCAGAATTACCTGTTGTTCACTTTTGTCAAGTATCACATCCCTGCTTCCTGCCTATTGATTGGGGAAACTAAGGCAGAGAAGCTAAATAAAAGGTCTTGGGAGTCAACTTGGAGATTTTCACCACATCAGGAATGCAAAGGGTGGAAGAAAGCACATGAGTAAAATTATATTCTTTATTCATTCCATTTTAGCTGAGAATATTCCTATTATACAAATACAGTATAAATTCCAAAAATCACAATATATTACAAAATAAAAAAGTACAAACTGCATTACTTAATAAATATATCTAACAAGTTAATCAGAAAGTAGAAGAAACAGAATTCAGATCAGAAACATTTAAATGTTTGACCCAGCAAACCATACAAATCTCAATGTAAATACCTTTTAAATGTAGAATACCATTCCTGATTTCTTGATTAGAAAATAACGTCAAATGAATAAAACGTTGTGATCAGATAATGATTTGTTGGTGCAACACAAGTGCCAAAAAAGAAGCAGGGCTTATACAAAAGACACCATAAACCCAGAAACAAGACACAAACACTGAGGTGCAGCCAAGGCAATTATTGCCAAAGCAGGAGGCTATTATCTAGTCACAACATTCTATTGCAAGTTAATGTTCTGTTATTACAGATAAATAACATAAATGGAGCAGAGGGCAAGCCAACCGGGCAACAAGAGGCCAGTTTACTCAAAACAATAATTAAATACAGAAGAGTCGATTGCTCCCTGTACAGTTCACTTGGAGCTGCATTCCAACTGGCTCAAAGGACCTGTTCTGCGCTCGAGGCAGAGAAAGCAACTGTTTTGAAAAGCAGTCTTCTCATACTTTGCTGCACTTTTACAAAAATTATTGTTTTACAAAAAACACCCGTGATGCTTTCATCAGCTAGGGAGGATCATTTGACATCAACTTCATCTGGTAGAAATATAACGTTTATGGGTAAAAAACACAGCAAAAAAATAGCTGTTACATCATAAGCCTTACGTACAAAAACTGTTTACAAACGTTTTTGGCTGTACAGCTCAAAGCCAGATACTAACATGAGATGTCGAAGATGGAGGTAACAGTTTAAAAATATTGTGCAAAAAATACATTCTTATAGAAAATAGAGAAACAGTGGGGAGGTGGGACGCAAACATACACGGAGAATCTGCTGGCAAATAATCCGAGGCTAAGTTTTTACAACAGAATATTACAAATACGTTTGGATTTATCCCCCACCATCTACGGCTCTCCTCAGTCTGGGGTGCAGCTGCTTCATTAAGGATTAAGGCATCACCATCACAGCCAGCGGCACCTTCTGTCTCTCTGTCCATCCCTGCAGCAAAGCTCCCGGCCCGCAGGCCGGGTGGTCTCATGAGCAAGCATTCTGCTCAATGTACATCTTGGACAGGGACACTGCCATGGACTTGGCCAACTCCTCATCCCGCCTGCGCTGTACCTGAGTCTGTCTGCACCACGCCTCGTACTCCGGGTTGGGGCACACGCGGTCCAGCACGGCATCGTAGTGCCCGTTGCTAAGCCAGCTCAGCCAGATACTGGGCCGCGTCGGGTCCTCGGGCCCCAGGTAGTGAACCATGGTGGAAACGGTGGGGCTCTCAGGCCGGCCGCCCGTGGTGAGGTGGATGTTCACGTTCAGCATCTGCCCCATGGCCAGCAGCTCCGGGTAGCCGGCCCAGGCGCCGTCCTGGGCGGCGCCGATGAGGAACTCTCCCACGTCGCCCTCGATGATGGGGCTGAAGTGGTCCAGGTGGTCGGCGATGTAGTGCACCGTCTGCTCGCGGAGCTCGCCGTGCAGCCGCTGGTCCCCGTACACCGCCTTGCAGACGGCGCGGTACAGGCAGTTCCCGTCGGGGATGATGTGGAAGCGGAACCGGCCCTTCTGCCGCAGGTACTTGTCCTGCTTCTCCACCTCGGCCAGGTACAGCGCCAGCTTCTCGCTGCGCTCGGGCCGGCCGCTCGGCCCCCGGCGCGCACCGGCTCCCCCGCCGCCCTCC
>VXAL01004768.1:0-21763 GCA_013399475.1 Chauna torquata
GGGCCGGGCGGGCGGGCCGCGGGCAGCGCCCGGGGCCGGGAACCGAGCGAATCGCCAGGGGAGCTGGCGGCGCTGGGGCAGGGGGCAGCGGGGCTGGGCTGGGCTGCCCCGCTCGGAGCAGGGGTCGGGAGCGGTGGCCTCGCTCGGGGTCGGCCTCCCTTACCTTCCCGGGGCACTTCGCAGGGCAGCGAGGCCACGTCTCCCACCGTCAGGAGACCTCCAGCCCGCCTCTGGGGGAGAGCGGTGAGGGCGCGTGGCTGCGCTGCTCACGCCGGCTCTGAGGTTTCAGCAGGGAGTTGGCCCGTGGGTTAACGAAGCGCCTCTTCTTTGTCCCTAGAAATCCCATTTAGAATTACCCTTTGCAAACTATTAAAGATTGTCATTTCCTCTCTGCTGGTTGTGTCCCTCTGGAAAAAGAGCTGGCAGTGCGCCAGGACAATAACTGCACACACGGACATCCAAGAAAGTCCGGTTCCTGCTCCTGCCAAAGCGACAGCAGTGGGCAGTGAACCAGGAACTCCCTCAGGGTGGCTGAATGGGGAGAACCACAACCACCTGAACGTGTCTAGACACAACACATTGAGCAATGGGACAGGATGCTCCCGCGGCCTCAAAGGATAACGAGGTGCTGGAGCTCCCCAGCTGTCAAAAGGTGAACTGAGAATTAGGCCATGCTCTTCTGCAACCATTTCAGACCCAGACTCCCACCTCCTCTGTCCTCGCAGTACTTCTCAGAGCAGGAGGAAAGAAATGTAACTGGAACTCAGTCCTGGACACGGCCTGTCCTGTCCCAGCAGGTTCCATAGCTGCAATTTTTACTTCAAATTGTACAGGTCTGTGGCAAAGATGCAAAAAGATAAGTTATTCAGATTATAAAAAACAAGCTCCCAGAAATTAGGAAACAGTTGCTGAATAAAAATGGCAGTCGTACGGTTTAGATCTCGGTCCTGTGTGCTGAATCAGGACAGCTGGGGGCGGGGGGAAGGTGTCTGCTCTGGCATATGGAAATATTTGGAAAGGTGAAGTTTAAGTAAATACAACTTTAAAGAGAGAAAACATCAGAAAACAATCGGTAAGGAGTCAAAAGAAGCTTCTGAGGTGCTGACCTCCATTTTTGACCACCTTGAAACAAAAAAATGGGGCAGAAGTAACCTCGATTACTAGCTGTACAGTGATGAAAGCACAGAGCTTGGCCCAAGTCTAACAATCAGCAGGACGTGCCACAAGAAATCCCATTTTAACAACACCGATGACAGTGGGGAGATCTGAGTCCAGAGCAAGAGGCAAGACAATGCAGAGAATGACAGAATCACTGCCAGTGCTCTATGTCTGTTGTGGACGAACTGAAGATTTCAGTGTCTGCTGCTGTCAACTCAATCCTCACACTCACTATAAAACTTATCATATAAAATAATTATCTAGAATGCAGGCGGCAGAACAAAAGGGTTTATTCCAAAGCTGAAGGTGGGAGGCGAGTCTGGACAGGGCAATAAATAGCAAAATTTAAAATGTATTCTAGAGCAATAAACTGCCCTGCAGGCTCCCAAACAAAGACCGGTTTGCCACTTTACAGTCTTTACAGTTGACTGTGCAATGCGGAGCAGACTCCATCACAGCAAATTGGTCAGCCGGTCTTTCTCCACAGCTGTAAATAAACTATTAGAAAGAAAAGGGTAATAAATGATGGCATCTGTATTGTGATAGTACTCAAAGGCCTTCATGAAGTTTGGAGCCCTAGTATGGTGTTAGAATCTCACAAGTGAGGCTCTGTGGTAAAGCCAAGGTACTCTTCCTCAAAAGTGTTTGAAAACTGTGGAAAGTGCTAGAACAAAAATTTGATCGAGATGCTGTCTTTGGAGGAGCCTCTGATATTTGATCAAACCCTGAGTTCTAGAAAAAGCAGAGAAGCAGCGGGGAAAAACTCCTTCAACACATCAGGTTAGACTCTCACAAGTGAGGCCTTGTGGCTTTACTAAATGTCTACGGTGGGCTCTAGTGGACCACAGCACCAAAATACTCTTGTTCAGATCTTTCATTTACTATAAACTTAGAAAACCAAACTGGAGGCAAATCTGCCATTTAGTTCCAGAACTGCCTTGAGCAACGGTCTCCTCAGCTCCAAGGCTACAGCCTACTTCAGGAAGCCAAGCCCTGCTATCCAACTGAGCACCACCAAAAGTTCACTGAATACAGATCAGGAGCTTAAGTTTCAGCTCAGGTGCACCCAAAGACTCCACACTCACACATAGTCCATGGGTGTCAGTCTTTGGGAATCTTCTTCAAAGAGCGCTATGGCAGACTATGAAACCTGGTGTTGACTGTAATGTGAAAAGCAGGCTGGATTCCCCAGCCACCCACACAATGAGACACTCACTTTACCAAATGTTTGTGAAAGCTGAAGCAGATTTTGGAATATGCCTCATCAATGAGGCCTTGGCACTTTACTAAATACTAAGGCATTCAATGAAATTCCAGCTATGGGGTTTGGAAGGCAGATGACAGTACGGTTCTTAACATTTCCATCTGAGAGCTGAAAATCCTCCCTCCGGTCATGTCATCCCATGCTGCAACTACCGTCTTTCCAGCTCTGCAGAACTGGACAAGACTTTTCTTTGTAACACGTCAACGCTCTTCTCAGCCCGAGTGATCTCGGCTAAGTAGCATGCAGCAGTCGTCTCTTCCCCATCTCCCTAAGTGCTGAGCACGCTTTCCTCCACAACAGGCTCAGCCCCTGGCTGCTCAGATAGGCTGGGGAGCCAGCTCGGCGCTCTCACATGGCAGCGCAGGCCACCGCTAGGCTGGCTCCTCCTGAGCGGAGTCTCCTTCATGAAGGTGGCCATGCCATTTAACCTAGCACTAGGGCAGTTTAGGAAACCTGGTGTAGATTAGAGTACTAGAAACAGGAGTAGTGTCCCCCCCATGAAAAAAAAGGCTCTGCCAACTGTGTGATGGCAAATATGGACTGAATCGTTGACATGGAAACCGGACTAAAGTCAGCCGCGCTCCCTCATGCTCACACACACACAAGTTATCATTATCCCCAGCCTTCCAACTTGCTACAAACGTGGACTGGATTATTACTTCAGGAATTGGGTAGAGTTTCTCTAATAAAGTATCGGCTAGTGCAGCTAAGCTAGAACGAAACAAGCTGAGAAGCAATTAATATAGTTGGTGAAGAAGGATGCTCTTCCATTTTACTGAAAGGCACAGTATGCTGAGATATGCAGACTGGACCCAAGAACAAGAGACCCATCTATTACAATTCACGGAGTACGTCGCAAAATATGGAATGGAATAAGGAAAGGTTATCTACAGTACCTCAGCTTATCTGAGAGTAGTTTTGCTAAAGAAAATTACATTTCTTGTAAATATGTTTATATTTGTCCAGCCCATTCTGTCCAGTATTTTAGCCACTATCACATCTAGGTTAAGCACTCTTGTTGCAGCTTCATAACCACTAAGATTAACATTATTTGAATTATTTGTTTGCTGTGAGTGGCTAATGTGCTGGGGCATTGTACGAGACAATGCTTATTTATCCTCTTAAAAATATGTCAAGATACAGTATAATCTCCCTCTCCAATGCTGACACAATGGCACAGGGGCACGCAGCAAGAGAGCCCTACACCGCAAACTGAAGTGGAGTTTCAGCAGAAGGTAACTCTGTCAGTTTGCTGAACGCAGCAGCACAGCTCAAAGGCAGGAGTGGATTTTACACGGGATTTGCTGCTTCCCACCGAGTTGGCACCAAAGGTTACGAAAGGAAGGGAGCGAGCCCCTGCCTCAGCCGCGCTGCTAGAGTCTGGTATTAACATTTGACAGAGCGCTGCAAAACTTTGGATGCATATTAAGGGAGGAAAGTGGACTCAGCCTGACTCAAGGAAATGCATGATTTTAGCAGCCCTCGCTAGGAGGAGTAAAAGGCGAAGCGGAGTTCGCAGAGTGGAAGGGAAGCGGCGCGGAGCCCGCAGCGCATCATGCGCGGCGCCCCTCGGGGAGCAGCGGCGGCCGGGGGGGGGCTGCCACGCGGGTTCGCGGCCCCACGCCCCACGCCGCCCCCCAGCCGAGCCCTGCGGCGGGACGAGAGTGGAGCAGGAGCAAGTTTGCGGGCACATGTGTGTGGATTCGGGGCTGGAGGGGAAATTGAGGAGAGCAGCTCTCGCCCATCATTAATTAAAAAGAAAAAAAAAAAAAACACTGGAGGGGGAATTTGTAAATTCCAGGGAGAATTCATAGATGTTCTGAACATGGTCACCTCGAGGAGGTAACAACTTTATTATTAAAGTGCAGAGGAAGAGCAACCGCATTTATTTTGTACAGGCGGCTGTGCACACACGGCTCCACAGCCGTCCTCAGACACCAGCTCTCTGCTGCTGAGCGCTCTCGGAGAAGGAAGAGTAAATCTACTTAAAAAAAAAAAAAAAAGCANNNAAAAAAAAAGGCAGGCAAAAAATAAAACAAAACGCGGACCGGACTTTGTAAAAACCCCTGCACTGGATCAGGAGCCACCCGTCTAATTCCCACTGAATCCCACCAGATTTGGGACCTGTCGGGTGGGCTTGCAGAGCGACCACATCACGCTGCAAACCCCACCTGGAAGAGTTAAAAAGGCTTTCAAAGCTGCGAAAAGAGAAAGACCTCAACTCTGGGCCTGGATTTTCCCACTGAAGCAAAACTATTATTCTGTTTAAGTACTTGGGAACTGGCAATATCGCGCAGGGAGGTGAAACCAGCAGAGAGTTCGCCAGCATACAGAAAGCTACCGACTCCGAGCAAGTCTGTCCCTCCGTGCTTCTCCCACCCTCAGCTGCTCTTTTCAGTGGAGTGTAAAAAATATTCACTCCCGTGAAATTCTGCCCTCCTAAAGTGTATTTTTAGATAAGTTTGAGTTCAGGAGTCACGACTGGGGCAGGGGGGGTGCTGCAGGAGAGCCAGGCACCGAGGCAGAAGGTTTTTCACCCTTTTCATAAAGCTCTCGCACTGCCATTTTACCGAGCCAGGGAGGGAGCGAGCAGGCGAGGGAGGCAGCGCGACAGCCAGCGCTCGCAGAGAAGTTTCTCACGGCAACTCCGGGCTGGATCTGGAACGGAGCCTTTTGTTCACAGCAAGTTCAGCAGGAGAGAGAGTTGAGTCTGCTGAAAAAGAAACAGAGGAGAAATAAAATGGAGGGAAGGAGGAGGAGAGGAGGCACAGAGCATACTGAGCTATTATTAACTGCAAAAGGGGAAAAGCAGCGAGCTTGGTTATTCTCTGCAGCACAGCATTTATTTAGAAAGTTGGTGTCGTAGCCTCAGGCACAAATCCCTTGTTAAATGCATGGGAATGAGTGAGAGACCCAAGGACAAGCATTAGTATACAGGAAGTGGAATTTTCCTAGGGGTTCACATCCTTTGGTGCTCTTTTTGCCAAGATTTTATCTCCTTGCTCCATGAAGGGTACCTCCTAGAGACATCAGGAAAAAGGCCTTGAAGTGACATGAGGTGCACCATAGGTCTATCTAAACTAAATAATTAAAGGTAAGGGACACCTTCCACTAGAAATTACAGCTAGGTCTGAAGACCAGCTGCAACTTTGGGTACTCCCTTTTCTGCCTCCTCAGTGTTGAAATACCATGCGTTATGACCACAGTCACTGGATGGGGTGAAAAGACGACCAAAAAAATTCCCCACCCCCTCCTGCCCGCACAGATTTAATGCTTCCACACATCCCCAATACATGCTATATTCACATGAACA
Organism: Chauna torquata; assembly: GCA_013399475.1. NCBI lineage: Eukaryota > Metazoa > Chordata > Aves > Anseriformes > Anhimidae > Chauna > Chauna torquata. The sequence continues at coordinate 5,736 of VXAL01004768.1, forward strand.
ACTGCTTTTCTTTTCCCAGTACACACTGCCAATTCTTCACCCCAAAAACACACATGCTGTTTGCATGTATACACACCCAGAATGCCAAACGCTACCAGCGTGTCTGAATTAACCCTCGCACCGCTGACAGACGTCGAGCACTTAAAGTCACCAGCGAAAGGTGGAGCCGAACTTTAATCGCCTCATTATTTGTGCACTCGGTGGTGGATCCAAAGAGCAAGAGCCTGCTGATGACGAGAGCTAGCTTTTCCCACAAGTTTTTTTTTTTTTTTTCTCTTTTTCTTTTTCTCCTCCTGTGGTTTTCTGGAAATACGGCTTGATTAAGAACGTTAATCACCTCCTGCGTTCTCGGCGCAGGCAGGAAATAAGTGAACTCGCCCCGTGTAAATGAACGCGCAGCGTGCCTGTGACAGCAGCTCAGCGAGACACCACGTGGGAAGTCCGAGTTAAGGATTTAAACGTGCTTTTCCACTCCGGCCATGAGGGACTGAAAGCCGGGGGTGGGGGGGACACACGACACACCACGTTTCGTGCTGCTCAGAAGCGACCTCTCTGGCTGCTCGGGGAGTGAAGTTCAACAACCCTGAAGTAAGAGTACTGGGCAGATGCGGCACTGTACCACCGACTTCTGGGCTGGGAAAAGCAAAAAGCAAAACAAACCAACCGACAAAACAAAACACCGGGAAGGGGGGGCACCCACCGGGGAAGCGCAGTTGGCCGAGAGGCGTCACTCCGCGCCTCGCAACGCGGATCACGCCCCAGCGACCGGGGCTTGCTCCGAAGCGCGGCCGTAACGCGCGGCTGAGCGCGGCGCGGCTCCGCGGGGCGCCCGCGCCGATCTCCAGGTGCTGGGGACATCTAGCGCCGGATTTTCGGAGGCGCCCGGTGCCCGGCGGTGCCGGGACCTGCGGTGGCTGCCGGCGGGCGGGCTCCTCGCTCCGTCCCGTGCCGTCCCATCGCACCCCATCCCGGGCCGCCAACCTGCGCAGCCGCGTGGCTGGGCCCGGGGCCGGGCGGAGGCATCACAGCCGGCTGGCCGCAATTCCATCCTCGTTACTTTCTTCTGGAATATCGAATAAAATCGTGGCTCCGCTGGGGACCTCTAAAAGGCCTGTAAAAGTTTAATAGGGAAATGTCAGAAGGCATCACACAGGAATTTCGGTTCATTACATTTTTTATGGTGGCATTCACTTTTACGTGTTTTCTGAGTAATTAACAGCGTGGCCGTTGAAAGAAGATTTAAAGACGACCCCCTCTCCTTCCTCTCTTTTTTTAAAATGGTGCAAATCCGCTTTACCTCAGATGTGACATACTAGGACAGAGGTGAGGTGAAAAGTACAAGCATCACGGTTTGTCCACGGATGCAGGAAAATACATCAAAACCTACATATTAATAAAAAACGGCAATTAAAACATTATTTGCCATGGTTATTTTTTTTTTCTCCCCAACTTTGTTTTACTGAAGCAAGGAAGCATATACAGAAACCTTGCCTGCAGTAGATGCTTTTTTTTTTTTTTTTTTTTAAACGGAGCCCAGATGCTGGTCAGGATTAAGGTTACACCAAACACATTCTACATTGCCATTTTCCAAACAGAATGAAGCAGATGGAAAAGCTGGAGGAGGATCTCACAGGAACGGAGCACTGCTGAAAACTGCAAGCCCTGCACTAACGCTGTAGCGGAGCGAGCCCGGATGCCAGGAGAGACAGAAAGAAACCAGGCACACCAACTTTACCTACTGCGTTCCTCGCATTCGAAAGAAGTATTTTAATTAAACATCTGCCAGAATTTCTGCTTTAAGCCTCCTATTTAAAACGGGGAAAGAAAATTCGGCTGCAACTATTCGCTCTAGGCTCCTTAGGGCTCAGTCCTAGAAGATGCAAAAGCCACTGGCCTCAGGCCATCACAGTACTTAAGTATACGCGTAATTTTAAACATCAGCAGCCCCAGTGATTTTAAGCATATACTCCCTTAAAGTTAACCATGTACTCAGCACTTTGCAGGATCCGCCCATAAGACTCATACCAGCTCCTAGCTCAAGAAAATGAGTATCTGTGCATCTGAGAACACAAAGAAAATCCCCTTTTGAAAAGGGCTAAAGATTTTTGATTTCTAAAAGACACCAGTTCATCCGTATTGGGAACTCAGATCACACTGAAATAAAATCTCTAGGGGAAGTTAGCTGAATCCATGCTTATTGGTAAAATACCCCTATTTGGCAAATTCATTCTAGCATTTTATATGAGATTCTACAGTAGCTTAGTTCATCCAGCATTGTGACTCAATCATATGATGTGCTTTGAAAATCTCTTTCAAAAATTGCTTTTAAAAGCTTTTTGTTGATATTATATAGGTGCACACATAATACAGAGAAAGAACACACAAATCATTAAATATTCATGCTATGGGGAGAACACTTAGTAACGTCCCTTCATTTCAAATGTGCAAAGGAAGGCACAGATAAGTCACACAAAATTTAATAAAACAAAACAATTGCAATATTCCAAAAACACAAGATGTTGACCAGCTTTGAAACATTTGATCATGAAAGGGCCAGATTCTACTCATCTACCTTTCAACAGTCATCCATAAAAGTGTTTTTCAAAATCTTAATTCTGTAATCTAACCCACATGGGGAGCTTGCAGTCTGCATGCAGGGATGTGACTGGCTTTCTGCTTTTAAGGCGTCCATTCTGTGATCTTGCTCAAACATACATGGCCTGAAAGTAAGATTCTTAACTTCCCAAGTATGTACCTCAGTGAAATTTACTTGCATTAAAAACAAAAATGTAAGGACATTTAGGCCAGCTTCACTGGAACTTTTGGAATTCATTCCTGGAGCTGAGAAACAAGGTCATTTTTATCTAGCTGTTACCTGTGACTTTAAAGAGGCCCACAATCAAACCTTAGCAATATCACTTCTTCATAAAGACTGATACTATCACACACACCTTCTGTAAAACAAAGGCATTGGTCAGAATTGTTTGTCCTCTGTAAAACAGAATCCTGAGCTCAAGATATACTGAAGAAACATAAAGAAGACACAGTTTTCAAATGTTTACAAAAATGTTGAGTATACCCAGAAAACAAAACAAAACAAACAAAACAAAACAAACAAAAACCCCACCAACACATCCCAGGGTTGTTCCTTACATTCCTATCTTCATAATTAGATACCTAAGGGAAATGTGCTCAAAAAGATTCATATCCATTATATGTACCGGTAAGGAGTGTAACTACATACACTATGAAACAGAGTATTTAAAGTATTAGTTTTTCCTTCCTTCAGGAACCATAGTTAACGACCTAGGTTTTCCAGTGGCATGGGTTAATGTAATCACCGAGAGCACTGCGGTTCTCCCTGTGTCTTCTTCCAGATTCACTACCTTCCTACTGTATTGTTTTACTGATTTTGTCTATTCTTATACTGTATTTTCTCAAGGATTACTTTATACATACATGTAGAGTAGCCAACACACTCTACTTTCTGTTTAAACAAAGGAATGCTAGCAGTAAATAATGCTGGAGCAGCAGAAGGAACATAACTTGTAGATGTCGGTGATCAGTTTCCAGGGGCTGTAATGATCCGCTGGTAGCTACCAACAGTTACATTGGATAATGGAGTCCTGGATTCAACTATCACTAGTCAAGAAAGTTGTCTTTTTTTTTTTTTNAAAAAAAGAGAGAGGAAGGAGTTGAGCTTTGATGCAAATGAGTGATTTTTTTTTTCCATCACCTCTAGGGGTACAAAAACAAACTAGAAATGACATGCTACTATGGGGAGACAAAAAAAATGATTAAGCCAAACAGTTGGAAAGTAGTGTCCAGCCAACTATAGACTAATTAGCCTGACCTCAGTGAGAGATGCAAAACTTATTTCTCACCTGAAGGGGGAAAAGATGCGGAGGAAAACATAACATGCAATATAGGTTTACCAAAGGCAATCATACCAGACAAATCTGATGTCTGTCTTTGATAAGAAAGCAGATTTTTCTTGGTAAAGGAAAACATAGTCCACCTAAGCTTCAGCAAAGCATTTGGTCTGGTGCCACACGCAAAACTACAAGTTAAACTGGAAAAGATGAAGATTAGTGAAAGAAAAGTTTTGTGGCTAACAAATGGCTAAAGAAAACGTGCTGAACTGTGTTGAAATGGGAACTTTTAGGCTAGAGAGCGAGTGCTTGAGAAGCTCCTCCAGCATCGATCTCAGGACTGGTACTATTCCTGTTAAGTGACATTAGCACAAGCAATGGAAAGAAGAGCGTTAATATAGCTAGCTACCGACAAAATAAAAAGCACCAATAGAGAAGACTGGAATATCATGAAGGAAGAACCAGATGAGGTTCTGGAGCAGCACAGAGCACTACACTAACTATTCTGAGCACTACACTAACGAAGTGGAATGCGGCAACAAGATTAATGCAAAGCACAAGGCTGTTCACCCAGGGACTAACAGCCAAAATTCTTGTAAATTCTTGGGAATTCATCACAGAATAGAGAAGGATAGAGACTCAGAAGCTTTTTTTAGTCACAGAATGACTACACATCACAAAAATGAAGAATAACCAATGTGATCTAATGGCCAGGTAAGGCACAGCCAGATGTTATTGCAACGACTCTCTTGCAGAATTCTGTGGACAGTTTATATTCACGGATGATATGTGAAAATTGGAATAGTCATAGAAAAGGCTCACTAAGATGGCTATAAGAGCAAAGAACCTATCATGAGAAAAGACTGAATTTTAGTTCAGCTAACTCCAACAAAAGAAAGGCTGAAATAGGATAGGGTTAGTTTGTATACATACGCTATGGTTTGAATACAGGTATTTAAACTAAAGGGTTACGTTGGCACCAAACGTACACGAAGGCCTGATTACACTTAGGATGGAATTTAGACTAGGAGGTCTTATTAGAAAAAACAGATTTAAAAAAATCTTTCTAGTGGGGCTACCGGGCTGAAAAAGACTAACAATTTTTATGCTGGAGCTTGATGTCCCTATGGGCAAAATGAGATATAATTGCCTGCAAAAGCCTAGCATAAGGCTTGGTGGCCAAGGGAGGCTCCTCAAGTCCCACGTCATGGAAGTCCAAACACAGGGGATAACCAATACCAGCAGCCACTTGGAATGCTCATCTGCAACCTGGTGGATGATTAATGAGGAAGATATTTATAATTAGTTTACTGGGACAAGTTGAAAAATTTGTTTATTGTCAGCGTGAAATATACAGATACAGTGGAGAATTCTGATAGCTTTGCCATTAATTTCCCTGCTTTGCACCAATGAAATGAGGGGAAAACCTCTGTGCAATATTGCAAAGATACATTTATGGTGGTTAAAAAGTATTCAGATACCGTAGTGAAAAGCATCATGAAAATCCATTACAATTAGTAATTCTGTATTACTGCAGCACTTGAATTATATGCAATAAATAAAATATGTGAGCAAACATCAAATAAGGATAAAAAGAAAATCTGAAACAAGAACATTCATTAAATGAGACAGGATTTGAGAAGGCAGATTTTATGATTTGATTTGTAATTACAGACTGTATAACTGCAAGGAACTGGACTGAGACGGGCAAAAATGTAAGACACATACACAGGAAAACTGAACACACTGCTCAGTTCCCTGTTAAATTCATCCGGGTCACAAGAGCGTACAGAAGCATGAAATACAGGGAGTGAATAATACGGAGGCTGACCTGGCGCTGGAATACGCACAAGCTCAGCAAGTTCTCTGTCAGACAGCACCTGGAGAACTGAACAGTGACCCTTGCTGTGCTCAGACCTCCACTCACACCCAGACACAAACTCACCTCAGCAGTATAATGCTCCTCTAGCTCTGTAGAGAACTGTTGAAAGAACAATCCTTTCTTAGGGTAGAACTTTCCAAAAAGAAGACCCAAAAGGTACCAGAAGACCATAAAAGGCTCCCACTATATTTCTAGGTTTTGGTAATGGCTTTTAATTTCCATCACCAAGAGCACACCAGGAACATGCATCATCTAATTCCTTCAATCTAAGGTCTCCTAATCTCTCCAGGCAAAAACATGCCTGCTTTAGCAATACTTCTCCTCAGCAAACAAACCTTGGCTGCTCTTCTTGGGATCTTCCATTCTCAACTGGAGATGTTTTTCATGATTTCAAGCACACCACGTTCCATGCTGTCAAAGACTCCTTCCTTGTCTGTCATCTCTCCATGTTTCTTTAAACAATAACATGCAAGCGGCTTGGGGCAGAAACGCATCCTTTGCCTTTTTTTTTGGTTGGTTTTGGCAACGTTCTGATGAGATAACTCCATGAAAGACCTCAAAGGACACCTCACGGCCATAGATTGCATCTTTATCTCCTCAATGTTTTGGACAAAAGCAGAATTGCAAAACTCTTCTGGTTGTTGTTTTCTTCTTCTTCAAAAGCCTTTCCATTTTAACTTCAGTTCATCTCAACTCCACCAGCCATAACTACTATTTTTTAAAAGGGACATTAATAAAGTTGTTCTGTTTATCTTGTGAATAATAGGAGAGCAAAAAAACTTAGCAAGCATTATGACCTAAGATTCACGTACTGTAACTATCTTCCCATTTGCAAGCAAACATTCCTATTCCAGCTCATATCAGGGCTTCTGTGAACTTTCTGAGTAATAAGACAAAACATATTATAATTCCCATTCATTATTGAAAACGAACATTAACTGACAATTCCTCTTCCACTGGCAGGCTGACCCACTTGGAGTTCACAAGAACAGCGCATGTGGAAAACATCCTCAGATCTTTTTCTCCCCCTTGTCTTCAGGCATGATATTTTCAGTAGTTTTCTGTAGCCAGGGATCAAGACATGAGCACAATTAAGGGGGAAAACTGGCTGGGCAGCAGTACTGCACTAAAGAAGCCAGTGGTTATAATGGATCACAAACTGAATTTGAGTCAACACAATAAAGATAATACATCACGGAAATATTTAATAAGGTTGTTTTACGTAGGACGCCCATGACAATTATCTTGCTCAACTACTGAGCTGGTAAAATCTCAGCTGGAATATTGTATCCAATTTCAGGCACCACATTAAAAATAAAAACAGATATAAACCAACTGGGAGCAGAAAGTGAGCAACAAGAATGCTGGGAGGCTTAGAAAATCTAAACCTAAGAACAAGTTGAAATATTGGATTTGCTTAATTAAAAAAAAAAGGGGTTGTGGGGGAGAACTCACGTGAGAAATGAGGGGACGAAATATCGATTTTCCATTTTCTTACACTGAAGGTCAGCAACCAAATGTTCATGTCCACTGAAATAGACTTACTTCACAGTAAGATTTGGTAGAGCGACACAAGTGATGTTTGAACAATGAAAATACTAGCACAGGAAGTTGTTTTAGGTGTTTTTTTTAAATTATTTTTATTTTCTTTCTTTTTCTTTTTTTATTTTCAAGGACAGGGTATTAAAACATCTGCATGTCGTAGCATCTCTCTCTTCTCCCAGAGTAAGGATGGGACCAAAGGGCCTCCTGATGCCTCCTTTTATGACCACTATATTTATTATTATAGCAAATACAGGAAGAAAAATAGTGGTGAGAAAGGTATATTTCAAACTTTTAGAGGGGAAACAGACCCTTCTGGGCCACCACTTCAGGCGACCATTTCAGTAAGTTACTTGGAGGACCTTTTTGCAACTTTCAGTTACAGAAGAGATAAGGGAGTGCATTTCAGATTAAATGTTTCTTGTTTTATTAATTTTATTTTGCTAAGTCAAACTACTTTAACACTTTTGTTGAATGTCTTCTCTGAGCTACACCTGAGCCCACAGTGGCATGACATCACCTTTAGTAACTGTTAACAAAGTCAAACACTGTTTCTCTGATTAATTTGCTCAGTTACCTCTCATTGACAAAATCCTAGTGCACAGTTTTTCCTTATGAAGTGGCTATTTTTGCAGAGGCTTTTCCAGTGGATGTCCATAGTATCGGAAGTGTCTTTCCATTCCTTGCTTTTGCCCACCCTTCAGTATCTCTCCGTCCTCTTATGGATGTTGTACAAGTCAGGGCAAGTTCAAGTTTCTAAAGATTCTGGTCTGAGAAAGTTCCATAACACCATTCTACGCTCATTCCACATCCATTTAATGGTAAATCACCTACACTGATGAGCAAGGCCACGTACAACCATTAAGAAACTGTTCACTGTCTTCATAAATTCTTTCTCGTGGCTCAACAGACCATGTTTATTCCTTAAATCCCTACAACCCTTATTTGATTCATGGACTGTACCTGGGAAAAGCTCTCGGTAATTTCTTATGCATTACCAAGCTTTATGACACAGAAGATCAGCACCTTCCTCAGATATATGCATAAAAAAATCCCACGACAATATCTCTGACACAAAACTGGCTAGCTTTCAGTTGCAAGGAATCAGAAATGATGCTCTTCCACAGACAGCAATGGGCTTCTGTACGCTAAGGGAAGTCCTCGTTTTGCATTCCGCCTCAGCAGCAGAGATCTGCACAGACTTCTAGGGGTGCAGTTTTGTCATCCTGATGTTTGGCTGCTGCTACTGGTCATCCCAGTTCTGCACCAGTACCCTGCGCTATCAGCCACTGCTAGCTGACTACTTCCACAAACAGCACACCATGGAGTAAACCGCTCCAGATACATGTTGCACAGAAGTAACAGGTTGATTACACCTGAGGGTTTCTCTTTTGCATTTCTTCCATTACTTAAGCAGCAAAAGATCTAGGAAGCCGTAGAACTAAATCTTTCCACCTGTGCAACCTCACAGGAATAAGCATTGTAATGGATTTACCAGCTTTTTCTTCATGCAGCCTTGCAGCATTTTGAGAAAGAAGTTGCACAGGCAAAAATCAATGCCAAGAAAAAAGCAATAGTAAATTGTCAGTCTGACCCGTAGAATTCCCAAATTCCAGAGAATTCCCTGCCAGCACACTGTGAAAAAGAACACACAGCTGAGTAGCAGAATAGCACTCTGTGGGATAACTGCCCAGAATATTTTGAGAGGTGAACTGATACAAGAAAGAATGGCGTGCACCCAATTAACAGTGGAAATACCTTAAATCAGCATAACAAAGTGGGGTGAATGTACTTGTGCTCAGAATAGTTAAATAGCTGTAATTAGATCAGACAAACTAGACTGATGTATCATCCCTTTGTACACGTGGCCTTAGAAGGTAGGTCAGAAGCTAAGTTCAGTAAAACAGTTTTAGTACTGCAGCTTTTACCTAACAAGGCACGGCCACACACTGACTCTAAAGTAAATACTACGTAGAAGAAGTGCTGAATTCTAAAGAAAAAAGAGTTTATAGAGAGGATAGCATTCTATAATAATAACCTTATTTTTTGTCAGTAATAAAACTACAGTAGTTGATTGGATAATATGCCTTTTGGACAAACAACGTACAACATCTCTGAGATGTGAATTTTACAAATTCATTTGTCTCAAGGCTTTGAAGGTCTTCATTGAAGTGCACCCTCCTCGGTTAAGAGGTCTAGATAGAAAGGGTGAATTCTAATTTGCTTTGCTCTTTTGGAATCTTTGTATTAAATTTTAAGAAAATAAGGTAGAACACTGTTGCATGAAGTATGGCGACTAAATTTCAGAGATGAGCAAAACATAAGGTAGCAGATGGTATGAAGAGGATATATGTGAAGAAATGTAAATAGTAGGGAACCTCACAAAATCAAAAACGTAAGGCAGAACTGAAAGCGCATGCAAGACCCCTGGGAGGGCAGAGGAGATGAAGCAACAACTGAGCTGAAAGATACCCGACTTTCGTTACTCAGAAATGACAAAACCCCAACAGGAAGCTCTAATCTAGTAGAAGACTCATCGTATCTAGGGGAGTCGACATGGCTTTGAAGGGTCCTTTAAGTAAATATGGAATCAGAGGAAGAAGCAAAGACAGAGTTGGCAGGTGCCAACAAATATATTCATCAAACACTCTCTGAATCAAAAAGAACCCCCCTCAACCCCCAAATATTTCAGAATTGTAATCAATAAGTAATCAAGATATTATAAAAGTATTAAAAGTAGATAATAACCTTGCATTGAATAAAGACAATATGCATTGCTTAAATTAGGCAGAAGACCAAAGAAAAAGCCAGCTTGGTAACTAATCAGAAGAGTTGTAATCATCAGAATCAGCCGAAGCTTTACTGGGGGGTTAGGAAGAGATGTAGTCTGCACATTAGCACCATTTGGTACACAACCTGCACTCCAAGTCATATAACTTAGAGTGGCTGGACAGTTTTCCATCTTGTAACCATTTTCTAGGATGTACCTGATAAATTAATGAGTAAATTATGACATATCTGCACATCATAGCAGAGTCCAGGTGAAGACCAAGAATGTCCTTCCAATCTTTTGATAAGAAAAAGGAAGTTAGCAATAACAGAACCACATGGTTAAAGGGAAGCCACCAAATAATACCTTAATGTAGAAGACACAGCTGAAGAGGGGCATGCTTGAGAGGTGGGCTTAGTTCACAGCTGCAATTCAGTTGAAGGAATAGTTGGAAAATGGTAACAGTTCTAAACAATTGTATTTCAAATAGTTGTTAGAAACTAGAGAAAAAACAAACAAACAAAAAACCCAGCTGCTTTCTTTTTTCCTGCAAGATTTGTTCTAGCTAGTGACAGGCCTGTGAAATACATCACTAATTTCTGAAGTTGTTAGAACTAATCCCAATTAATATCCTACCAAATCGGGGAGGCACAGGGAAGGAGAAACAAGTGACCTGGTGTTAAGAAAGCACATAGCACCTACATTCAGAAGTTAGAAAGCATTTTCTTTCCTTATTTGCACCAAAATACTGCCATCTGTACCCACATACATGACCTGTCACCCTAAAGACGTCTTTACACATCTCCTCCAACAGAAAAGCCAGAAACTGCAATAAGATGAAAGGGATACTGAAATGTAGACAGGGCAAGGGTGCAGAGTTTGGTTGACAAGTCTCAGGAATCTCAAAGAGGAACGGCCGGGCCACAGATTTTCTTAACATGTCTGTTTACTAATCACCAAAGGTTAAACTCAGCTAAAACCTGGGAAGCTGAAGAGCTGCTGATTTCTGAAGTGGCCCTGCCATGCAGCTGCAGAGAATACATCAGCGTCAGAAAGTAACATATCTTGTTCTGGGAACTGAGGGAGTGCACTGAGAAGACAGCAAACTGTCTAGCAATGTCTGCAGTTTGTAAAAAAAATCACTGCATTCTGAGCATCAGAAATAGTGAAACAGAGAGAAAAAATCAGCACTGTATGCAAAAGACAGCATTAAGGAAATACGAGACAACTACCTACACTGCATGACTGCTGAGCCCAGTGAAGTCACCCTCGTGGTGCTCCCTCCATCATGAAGATGTGGTTGGTGCCAGGTGGCTCTCTCTGTTTGTCTCATGTCAAGCACATTTCCATAGCAGAACACCACAAAGTTCGTTGAGTCTAAATCACAACTATTCTCATTTTTATCTTATTCTGCCCCAAGTTCTATTTGTCTAGGTGATTTATGCAGTGAACTCTGGCTATGCAAGTCTTTTCTCCTTCTGAATGGAGAAACAATCCAGAAAATAAACTAATCTCTTCTGAGTTAATAGAGGAAACTGGACTTAACCACATTCACTGCAGTATTTATTATACATCTAGGCCAGATGAAGCTTAGCACGTTTAATACACATAAAACTGCAGATAGCTGCTAGGAAGAGTAGAAAAGAAACCAAACAGATTCACAAGTTTCTTAATAATTTAAATTAAGCTACTAAAGTAACAGAAAAACAACAGTTGCTGGCAATAGCAACAGATACCTATCAATTCCAGCCTGCTGCTTATAGCAATGCATACGAATTGAAAAGCAGTTGGTTCTATGTCCCCTCAGATATCCTCAGGCCGAGGGACTGTTAAATTGTAATCAATGTGAATACATAACCCCCAACAGGCACTGCACTACTTTTGTGGCTGCTGATTTCATAAATTGTCTTGAGCTTCTTTGTAATGAAAGACATTGTAAATAATGACAGAAAAAAAGACGACTGCAACTTACGGGCCTGGTGCTGTGAAAACTGCATGTTCTTTGACGACTCAGCAGTTCAAGGGGGATCATCAGCACTTTGTAGATGTGAGCCCAGCGTTAAGATACAATTTGCAAGAAATAACTTGAAGTTATACCACAGAGATTTATCAGTTCAGAGAAGACCATGTGCAGAATTCTTAAAAAGCAATGAAATCACAGAATTAAAAATTTTAAGCATAAAAACCATTAAGTCATCCAAGTCCATTTACAATTATTGATGGTAAATCCATCTACTCCAGATGGGAAGAGGTCACTCTCTTCTTTTTCCAGGGCAAGTCTATGAATAATTTGAGTGATTAAAGCTCAAAGCAGGTGTGAAAATGAAAAAGACCAGGAAAGTACATGGGAAAGAAACCACACTCACATGAAGATACGTAGCTTTCCTTCCGAAATCAAAAAAAGGCACCCTCCATTCTCCCCAGTCCATACAGCCACGAAATACAGATGAGTTTGTATATTTCTTTCTAGAAGAGTTGTCACTTTTTAAATCATGTTGAAATCTTATTTTTACTTTTTAGGTTTCCTCTTCCTTCTTCTAACAGAGATGACCTAAATTTTGAGCTGAAGCATTCACAGGATCCTTGCTTGGAATATAAAACAACAGCAAAAACATCAAGCTGCAAAAGAGGTAAAATAATACAAGGGAAAATTACAGTGAAGACCTCTCTGAATAACGGGAGGTCACAAACACTGCAGAAATACATGCTGAAGCAGTACTATCCAGAGACAGTGGACACAAAGTGATTGCATTTACAGAAACCTAGCTGAAGGCAGGTGGGCAGGATGTGAAGCTAAGCAAATGGCCACAGTTCTGGGAATACCCAACATTTCTCCAAATTTCCCCTCGTATATACCACTGTATTCTTTGTGCAAAAAAAAATCAGAGACACTGATATCCAAAAGTCTCCTGTTGCAAAAAAAATATAAAACTTGAAAGATCATTAGGAAAGCAATGGAATTAAAAAGCTACAGAAAGGGGTGGAGGCTATATTTTATATGTCAAAGAGAAAATTGTACAGAACAGACATATACAACCAGGTAATCAGTACTATAGACTATGGAAGATTCATGCAGCTCACTATTTAAAAAAAAAACAAAAAACAAAAAACACAGGCAGTTGCATTTTATTTTGCTTAAACAGTCAACAGAAACTAAGATTATAATCTGTGCCTTTTTAAAATTCCATTCAACAGATGTTTATGAACAGACTTGAGCCAAATTTCCGTTCCCCAAAAGGATATTCAGACAGAGAACCTTTACAAATGGATGATAAAGTCCTGCTTTTTCCCTTGTAATAATTGCTTTTCTGAGACATCAAATCCTCTCTTAGCCTCATTACGAAGTTCCCACCAGCATAAAATGTATTTTCCATTTCCATTTCCTATAGTATTGTTTTCCAAAAATGGCACTGACGTTCCCAGCACAACTCTCTTTTACTAATTTTTTATGTCATCTCCTCAATACAGTATGAAGGGGTTGTCTCAGTGACAATACTCTGTTCTTCTTTAAAAAGATCAAAAAAGAAATCCAACTGATACCCATAAATATCTACTTAATTTAAGGAAAGAGGAATTCAACAATTAAGTATGAAAATTCCAAAAGCAAAAAAAAAAGAAAAAAAAAGCAGCTGTAAGTTGTCTTTTTTTTTTTTTTTTAAGAGAATGAGTGCTGAATAGCTCCTTTTGGGACACAGTGAGATGATTTCTTTAAAATTATGGTGACCCCCCCAAATCACAGAAATTTTAAGTCACTTGAGCACTTAAGATGTAATATAAAATTAAGAAATATCAGAACACGTAATGAAAACAGTATAACGAAAACAGCGTTGCACTTTCTTGTCTATGTTAAAAGCAATGGGAAGGGCTGAAGTGAAAGGTTTTATTTTTACTTAATTATTCTCAGTGTTCACTGGGGACTCCTTAGAAAGGGTATCTTACATTTGGACCTAAACGCAAGCAAGATTCAGCCTTGGTCTTATTTCTTCTGACAATATGTTCCTTAAATTAGAAGTCCCACAACTAGAATGTTGATACCACCGCTGTGTTCCTCCAACACCTGAGAGTCTCTTATGCGTTATCAATCTATTAATCCGGGAAGCAGTTAGCATGAAAAACAAACAAACAAAGACATTGTTTAAAATGAAAAACCAACCCAGAAAACAATACTTTGTAGGCTTGCAGCATCCTTCATCCGAGGATTTCAACATACTTTGAAATATGAGGTCTCACAACAATTTGAGAAAAAAAAAAAACATCTTTTAGGTATTTTGAAAATGATAATACATTAATTGAGCGAGCATCCACCTGTGATGCAATTACAAGAGACTGCTACTGCAGCATTTCACACATTCAATCCACCTTCTGGTTACAGCTTACAAGTTTGTGGTATGTAGAAGGAACAGCAGAGCTGGTTAAAGATTTTCTCTTGCTTCACATACTCTGCAAGCTTCTCATTAACTCATACATGACTTTAATCAGTGCTGAAGCACACACTTCTTTCAGCATGCATCAGGACTGGTCTGGAAAAAAAACCTCCACTCAATAAAATATTATCATAACCATGAATTAGTAAAGAAAAAGGGAACCTTTTTCTAAAGTGACTGCTGATTTTCATATATAAAGGGTTAAACTGACCTTCACTGATCCACAAGAGGTAATAAAATAGAACTTTAAGGACAAAAATGGAGCTCTTCAAGAGATTATTATGAAGAGCTATATTCAAGATGATAGAAGACAAAACCTTATTCTTCAAGCACAGATGCTTCTAAAACAAGAGATCACACGTTTTAAAAAAAGCACACTACCAAGCCCTTATAATGAATAAGCAAAACAAGGGGAATCAGTTTTTTTCTCGCAGGGCTGTGGAGCTCAGAGGAAAGGGGGCATTTAGTCGATGTGCTAGCAGAGCCAGATGCGTGCTCTGCACTTATGCAGGGCTGTGGAGCTGGTATTGGTTGGTAGGGGGGAGAAAACAGAGTAAGCCTGAGAAAAACCCATCAGAGCTCCTGTCCTCCCCTTTCAGCGTTAATGGGAGGGATACGAGTCTATGGGAGCTGCAGTGGGGGATGGGGCTGGAGAGGGGGTGGGGAGAAGCAGAGCAAGGCCTTACAATCATCAGCAGCTCTTGTTCTCCTCTCCTTTCAGCCTTAACAGGAGGATGTGAAGCTCATGTAGCTGGGGATGGGATGGGGGAAGCCGAGCAGGATCATAGTTTAGCTTTTGTCCTCTCTCCACAGGGTTAACGGGAGGACATGAAGCCCATGTAACTGGGATGGCGGGGGGGGCAGGCCGCGGGTCGCAGCTTCTTGCCCCGCTCTCCCTGCGGGGTTAACGGGAGGATGCGAAGCTCTCGCGCAGGGGCAGCTGTAGCATTCATGGGGTCCTGTGCGAAGTCCAACACCCAGGGGGGCCTGGGGCGAACTTCCCGAAACGCCACGGTGCGCTCGGGCGAGCCGGAGGGCCGCTCGTCCAGGAAAAGGAGCCAATAAGTTCCCCGTGGGCCGGGGGGAAGGCAGCCCCTTGCCGGCAGGGCGCAGGACGAGCGGCTTGACCGGCGAGTGGCGGGGGTAGCCAGGTGTGCTGACAGGAACGTGGGTCCTCGGAAAAAGGGGGAAGAGAAAAAAAGAACACGGGTGGGCGGAAGGGCGGGGGAGAGGCGAGCAGCGGCGGTGCCCGCCCGCCCCATGCACTGTGTGGAAACGGCTCCGAGGGCGCTCACCTGCCGCGAGGAACCGCGTCCTGTCAGCCGCGGCCACGCCGGGGCTGAGGCGCGACCCCAGGCCCTCGACCTCAAGGCAGGGGAAACTTTCCCCAAACTTTGCCGCTCTCCCCACACCGCGCTGCGCTCGGCCCCGGCCCCGTGAGGGGAGGCGGCAGGCGGCGGGCAGCCGGGCGCCCCCTCAGCGCCGGCCCCCCCCCCGGCTCCGGCCCCCCCTGCGGGAGGGGGTGGGGGCGCTGTTCC
>VXAL01004768.1:22494-97500 GCA_013399475.1 Chauna torquata
GGCTGCTGCAGGCTGCGGCGGCGGAGTTAATGCCGGAGCGGCTGGGCGCACGGGGGGAGGGGAGGCAGAGTTTGTAAATGGAAACACTGGTACATAAGCATTTAGCACAATCGGGCTGGAAAGCTCCAACTGCAACGGGCTGAGAACAAAAAAAAAAAAAAGTAAAAAGCCTCCCTTTGCTGCCCCCTGCCTGCCGCTCCGCTCAGCAGAAAGTGCTATAAAGCAGGGTGGCTGCTGAGCTCTGTCCTTGCTCTCCGTGTCGCAGTGGCTGGTAACGGGAGCGCTGGTCCCCGGGGTCGCCGGCGGGACGGGCACCGGGAGCACGGATCCCTGCCTGCCCCTGCCCCGTGCCGGAAGGCTGGCCCTGCGGCTGTGCTCGGGTGAAGCACTTCAGCAAGCAGAGCCAGCTCTCCCGCGTGTGCTGCTCTTTCTGAGCACAGCAGGTTGTCCTTTTGCCAGCGCGTGGGTGCACGGCTCTTCCCTCGCTTCCCAACAACAGACTTTCTTCAGGGGCTAAAACGCTCTCCCGTTACTTGGCTAATGGATACTTGTCAGTTGAGGGGGCTCGGGGGTCTGCATCTCAGCACTTGCATTATTTAACAAGCCAAGACTAAAAATGCATCGTGCATGCAAGCCACAAAGAAATAAAGTTGAAAAACAGGAGAGGAAAGCAAGACCGCTGATAAATGTCGGTAATAGACAAGGACACGCAGCATCAGTAAATACCGTATGGTTCATTAGATATGGACTTTAGTGATTCAGCCCAGCAGCTAAAGACCTTCCTCCCTCTGTCTCCCGTAGCCCGTTGCCTTTTACGAGCTCTGCCAGTCCCCACAGTTCACCACCCCTGAAACACAGAGTTGCTGATCCTCTCTGCTGTTGCAGTGCAACTCTTTGACATTAAAAAACCCTTCCTCCACTGAACCTGTGGGTTTCAGGGATATTGGGACCGTACTCAGTAAAAGCAGGCAACATGTAATGAAATTATGTGGAAGAGAAAGATTAATTATAGCAAGTAGATACCCGTAAATCCTGTTAGCAATCAAGCATTTCCATCGAAATTTCCTGATTCTAGATGCCCAACACCTTTCATAAGCTTCCATTTCCTTATCACCATTCCCTAAATTTGTATGTGGCTTCATTTACAAACATAAAATCCAAATGTAAATCAAGGGTGAAGGGTTAAGAAGGCCTGCTTGTCCTTGACCTACTGATCTCTTTGAAGTTTCTGTCTCGTTCATCGGTTATAGCTTTACATTGCGTAGTTCACGGGACACTGGAAATACCAGCCTCCAGCCCCTGAGAATTTTCAGGATGAAGAGAAACATCTATTGACTTTAAGCTCCTCTGGCACCGGTCAATTAGAGATGATCCGTGCTCTGTTTTAGGCCTCAGGTATCTGCCTTTTGGTTGGTTGCTCTCTTTGTTACGCTTTCATTATTTTGTTTTTTGTACTCCAATCAGTACAGAACGTCTCGTAAATATATGTATTTGTTCTGTCAGTCTTGTGCTACTTTCCTTCTACCATCAAAATATTAAAACACAAAAGCTTCCTGATTACTCATCAGCAGATCTGTGACTTTGCACACAGACAGCTTTCTTTGGAGCAAGTCAGCAAATTAAAAACAACTCCCTCAAAAAAACTTTTCTCTGAGAATCGATTGTTTCCAGATCCCTTTTTTCCCCTCAATAAAAAAGGCAGGTCCTGGGGAAAGCTAATAAACAGCCGCTATTGAAAAGCCAATGGCACACCAGATTCTGATGTTGGTTGTTTTGGAGTAATTGCAATTTTGTGTGCAGCTAGCAGGAGATAGGAAAATGTCACTTTGTCCACATGTCTCATTAGAATAAATCTTCCTGGATACTTCAAGGGGATAAAGTGTCTGCTAACAAAGAATTGATTCAGTGGTCAGGACTGAAAAGTTTTACATTGCTTGGTAGATACTTTAAATTATCATGGGAGGATTATCAAAAGCCTAAAAAAAAACCACAGCACATTAAAATGAAGAATTCAAATTCTTACTGTCCAACTGTAGGAAATTCAAGTGTTGGAGAGGGGAAAAAAGACCCACATCTCCCCGATTTCCTGAGCTCTTAACTGAGGAGAAGTCCTTTATTCCTAAATGTCCTTTTTGTGTGCTCTAGTCTAAGTTACTGTTTCTCTTCTTGTTTTCTATGGAAACCAGTATTGACCACTCTAATATTAACCCCTTGAACGTTTTGGGTGATTCCTGAGAGCCGCGTGACTGATAACGTGCCTCCTGCACCTTCAGCCCAACAGAGCAACCCTCAGCACGGCTGTGTGAGATGTAAGGGCACGGCCCGCAAAGTTTCAGGTTCTGTGATTAAGTATAAATCAATTACTCTGGCTGAAGTTTGTTCAATTAATGATGCTAATTACCAGGCCAGCAGACAGATTAGGTTTTGAAACTCTTTCATAACTGATAGGTAAAGGTTTTGCAGTTGGCAGTGATGTAACAACATTGCTGATAATCGATCCAATGCAAATCCCTCTCCTGCTGGCACACCCGCTCTCCAGCCCAGGTAGAAGGGCAGTCTTGCTTTATTAGGAAAAAAAAACAAACCAATAACCTGGTTGAGACTTGTGCTTAATTGTAAATAATTACTGTATCAGGTGCAGTTTTTATACCTGCGTTTTTAATGTTCCAGCTGACAACGTTTTTCTATTTAAAAAGTTACTCAAGTGAGCAGGGATCACTCTGAATCTGGACTAGCAGCATCTAGTAAAAAAGGTGCTAGTTTTATGTAGCTGCTCTTCTCGTGCTAAGCGCATATTAAACAGAGAAAGCTGTGGTTATCAGAGTGGAGTACGCGATACTCGGTACTCCCACATGGCACGTCTGAAGTGACATTACTGAAATGCGCTGCCCGAGACTCTGCTCTTCAGTTTTCAAGCCTCCTGCTAGGCCTCTGGCAGAGGATAAGGGAAGTTTGCAGGAGCTTCCCAAACGGGAAAGGAAAAAGAAGTCGGTAAAATGATTTATTTGTGAGTCAGCAGCTGAAGAAACACTGCCATGTGAAGGGAATCCCACTATTAATGAAAGAAACATTTCCATGCCTGCATGCTTAAGTGAAATCCCATGCAACACTGCAGTCCAGTCACAGCTCCTAAGCTGTGCAAACCCACATGATTTCCACGCTCCAAGTGCAGGCAGCATAAATCCGGGGAGCAGGGGGGGGATGGCATCGTTTGTTCAAATCAGCTGCAGCCAGGGGTGCCCGTTTGCCCTCCCCACCCTCTGACCGGAGCCTACGCTGCAGGCCACAGAACCATAGCCACGAGGAAAGGGAAGGCGAGATTACTGAGCCAAAGCAAACACGTTGGAGAAGTCAGGCAAGTACTTTTGGAGGAGGACGTCTGAAGCATGCTTGTCAACCCGTCGCGCGACCTGTTTGGGATCTGGCAAGGCTGTCATCCTAACGACGCAGAAGTGAGGTGCAGGTACAAGCCACCGGTGTCTCCTGTCTGCGGCTGCCGAGGAAGGGTGGCGAGAAGAATGCACAAGACAGCATAAACTGCCAAGACAACGTGCTCATTTTTCAGAAAACAGCCATTAGCAGAATTGTTTTCTTTGCTCAAATTTGACAAATCAGTTCAAGCCCACACACATCCTGCAGGATACATTACACTGGAGCATCCAGCCCCTATTATTCCCCAGGCAGCTTTGTCACCCTGCTTGTGATCTTTCATCAAATGCACCTCTTGCAGTTTGTAGTCCCTCAAGACAAAATAATTCAAAATAAATGTACCCCTTTTTTTTTTTTTTAACCGAAAACACTCCTGTGTGTAAGCTGAAGACACAATAAGCTGACAGACGTGGCTAAACTTGTCTTGTTTTACATTTTCAGGTGGCACCAAGCTGCCCTCTTTACAAATCTTTTTGCCATTCTTCTGGCCTCAACAGATTTAGTAGGATATTTCAAAGACCACTGATTATAACATTCAGTAGCTGGAAAGAGAAAGAAATCACAGATGGAATTAGAAGAGAGAGAAAAGCAGTCTGTGTCCAGAAAACCAAAGTTTTCACAATGCACATGGGTTACTTGGGTGAACTCGATGCAGTGAGCTCCAGGGACGTTACGCTGCAATCCTACACAAGACGCTCTATTATGAGGCTCTGATTCTTGCACATTTAAGGCAGCATCTGATTATGCGTTTT
Source organism: Chauna torquata (assembly GCA_013399475.1). Classification (NCBI taxonomy): domain Eukaryota; kingdom Metazoa; phylum Chordata; class Aves; order Anseriformes; family Anhimidae; genus Chauna; species Chauna torquata. The sequence continues at coordinate 26,676 of VXAL01004768.1, forward strand.
TCTGTTTTCTGAGCATGTAATTATCTAGCACAGTGTGTGCAAGTTACGGAGAAACCCGTGCTGGGAGCGGAGCACTGAGAAGGGGAGAAAAGGTCCGCATGTGGGTGGGTTTGTGTTGGCGATTGCAACAAACGGTGAGCGCAGTGCAGAGAAAAGCCTTACCTGGGAAGAAACTCAGATAATATCACGGCTTTGTGCTGCGAGCAGTTACTGCCTCCCTGCAGATCCAGAGCACCTGCTCAGGCGTAGTGCGAAGCTGGTTAGACCGAGGAAGGAAGAGTTTCAGGCTTCGCAGAGTTGGGGTTAACGAAATCTAAGTGTCCTTGCTCTAAATGCAAGGTAAATTATGCATTCTCTCTCACCCCCACCCTTCCCTCTCTCTAGTTCAGTTTTTCTTTTCATGCTTTAATCGTTTTGACACCACGCTGTACAAAAGTAATTTAAAATTAACGTGAGTGACACTTGGTAGAGAGCAGGCCCTAGTGCAGAGCTCCACCTTCTGCTCGGGACTGCGAGAGGGGGCCCCGGATTGGCTGCAGGTCCAGACGCAGCTGATGGGGACCACGGAAAAACACGGCAAACAATTAATTTGCTAATTTAGTTTTCTGTTTAATTTGAAACCAGAAAATTGTCAGGCACCCGTCGGCCTGTGAGCAAGGCTGGGTGGACTTAGGGCAGTGCCGTGCTCTTGATAGCGAAGAGGGGACACGTTTGATCAGATGGCGAAGCAATTTCTTCTGCAAGCACCGATGTCATTTAGTAGGCTTGCTGCAATATTTCAGCATCAAAGTTCAGCAGCACTGTGTTTTTGTGCCAGCTTTCCTCCGTCCTGTGCACTTTGTGCACGAAATAGCAGCCTCTTTGACTGGTAAAGAGGCAATGCCCACACGCATGTTGCAAAACAGCTGGGAAGCGTTGCCCCCTTCAGCACAGAGCCCACGGGTAGCGCGGCGATCCAGAACGATGCCATGGTCAAGCAGAAGCCTTACAGGGAGAGCTCCTGCGCACGTTGAATGGCGGCGAGGCACAACACGGCTGCATCAGGACTAATATCCTTTGATGGAGAAAGAAATGCTCTAATTTGATTTCCTCCCTTCAGCTGTGAAGGAGAGGATGTAATTTCAGATCTGCTTGGAGCGGGCCGTCTAAGCTCGTGTATGCTTTATGCTCAGTTTTAGGCCTATTTTTGATGCAGTAATGGAACCGTGTCTGTTTATTTTATGCATCCAATTCAGGATTTCACTCCTGGCTCATCAGAGTGAAAAGGTGCACGTTCATCAGGACTGAGAAATCACCACAGCCCTAAATTTCATCTCATGCATTTGCCAGGATTTGCTGTTGTGTGTGTGCGTGGGTGTGTGCAAAGTTGTGAACACATTAAATAAATTAGTTCATTACCAGCAGAGGGAGCGTGGGTCAGGGTTGGGTTCAGCAGGGAGTCAGTAGGCTGAAAATGGGATGGTCTCCCAAGGAAGCGTCACATCACAGCACAAGGAAGACTGGTGCAGCACCAGCATGGTTGGTTTCCTAAATCCGAGTGAACCCAGAGACAAGACCTCATCTGCAAGTCTGGGACCTTGCTTGGACTCCCTAATCCACAGATTTCCTTGTCCCCCTTCTTAACTGATGCTCTCCGTAAGTCAAAGTCACTAGATGGTACTGTTGCTGTTTAATATTTATGCCTGTGTGGGCCAGCTACTTGGAAAACTCACATTTCTGCCGAGAGATGAAGAAGGGCCTCGTAATTTGTCAGGGAAACGCAAGCAAGGAGCCAGGGAGAAGAAGTAGGTCAGGTCTGGTTCCTGCGATTCCATTGTCGGGGGGGAGCGGAGGGACGGCAAAGACTTCACCCGAGCAGCTTTGCTTCCAGGGCTGCTGCTGAACCCCCCCTGCAGAGCCCCAAAACGCAGCTCTCGGTCAGCCCTGCTTGTGGAGGATGCCGGAGACCTCCGGACGCCATGGGTGGAAGCTTTGCAGCTGTTGGCCTCCGTGGGCACGGAGGCAGCCTCCTGGCAGGGGGAACGCCAGCTCGGGTGGCAAAGCTCAGCCTCTGCCGCCCCAAGGTGAGCGAGTAGTTGCACAGACTCCTTTACGGCTCCGCAATACCCCCAAGCTTTCAAATAACGTCATCGCACGGGTCCCATCCCGGTCAGGAGGTCACCAACCTTTCCCTCGCAGCTGATAGCAACAAGCAGGTTATTGTGTTCTGCAAACAAGTCCCGACCGCGGGACAGGCTCCATCCCCGGCCGGGCAGCCCGCGGAGAGCTGCCTGCATGCCCTGCCTTAGCGGGGCTTCTGTCAGAGGGGAGAGTCAGGCCAATTAAATCAGGCAGCATGGAGTCTCTAATTGACATAAATGAGACAGACAGACAGCTGGGAGGACTTGGAGGGGGAGGGAAAGGGGAGCAGGTGCCCTGCATGAGAAAGGGATGGAAATCCAACCCAATAGTCCTGCCGCTCCGCTGATGCCGTGTGTGCTTACGTTAGCTAGAACCATCCCAAAAAGTACCTGAGCTTCTGCTGGAGATCAATTAGTGAAATAAATACAAGCTACAACCATTGTGTGGATGGATGTTACCAAAAAACCTCCAAACAATCCCAAAGCAAGAAAAAAAAAAAACCCTCAGAAATGTCTTTTGTTATTTATTTAAACAAAAAGTGTCCCTCTCACCCATGCAAGCTGAACATAAGGCCTTGCAGCTGAACAATTACAAAATATTTTTAAACCATATTTGTTTCTTTTTCCAATCTGAGCACTACTTGACTAGGTATTTCCTCCTCTCTTTTTACCAGGGAGTGCTCTTTTTCCTTGAATAGACCCTTCAAATATTAATTTACACAGAAATAAGTTATTTAAATTCATACGTTTCAGAAGGATGAGCCAGAAAGGACGGGGAGGTACCGAAGCCACGCACACAGCACCAGAATTCAGGGAACCAGAATTACCGGCCCGCCAGCGTGTGCCTTCCCCGAGAGCGTGTTGCCTCGCCCAGGGTGTTGCCTTTATGGAAAAAAAACTGTTTGCCATTTTCTGGAAAAATCCCTCTTGTGCTGTACCTCTGAGCAGAGGGCACCCTGCAGGTACAGGAGCAAGGGTGAGGGCACGGTCCTGAGTGGGTGCAGATAATGGGGGGCAAATTCGGCTCTGCGCTGCTGGTGAATCCTCCAGCAGCCAAAGAAATCAGTAACTTGGATGCACGCTTGTAAATCAGCACGGAAACAGCCTGCACTGTAGTTTTAAAACGATGACGATTTACTCGCTGGGGTGCAGTAACACCAGAAATGTTTTTCACCTACATCTCCAGAAACTTTTGAAGCCTCTTCCCGAATGTTTCAACACATTTTTCCTTCCCCCCTTCCCCAGCCGGGATCCCTTTTGCCGGCACAGACGATCCTTCCTGGTATCCCCGGGAATCGCCTCCGTACCGAGCAGCGCACCCCGTGCGCAGATCAGAGCGCTGGGGCGGGGAGATGGGCCCGACGGGGTCTGCGCTGGGAGGAGAGGCAGCCTTAGCGAAGCACCAGCGCGGCTCCCGGCCCTGCGGCTCCTCCTCGGGTGCCGCCGCTCTCGTGCGCCCAAGCTCGCCCGAGAGCACGCGACGCGGGGCCTCGGAACGAGCCGTCTGTCTCGCTCAGAAGGATCCGATGCCAGCGATGGCATTTATTAAAGCGCTACGCAGAATGTGTTGTCGGAATTACCGTTTCTGGCAGAGAAACCACGTCTCAGCTGGGTCCCCTGCCCTGCCCAGCAGCAAGCGTTTGCATCCAAGAGAGCACGCGGACGGCCCGCCAACGAGTCTCTCTTTTCTCATGGAAAGTCAATGATTTTTATTACGGCACACCAACTCTGCCTTTACGAGCCTGCTCTACAGAAAAGGGAGCTGTGGAAGAGGCAGACGGTTAGGCAGGAGTTACTCATCCAACACAAGCTCTTTTACCGCTAGTGCTGCTTCCACTCGGTGTCACAAAACCCATCGCGCCTGCGCGTTCCCAGCGGGCTCGGAGCCGCGGGGTGGGCAGATAGGCAGCGGGAAAATCGTCCTGTAAGCCTGCATCTCCCCACCTCCTTTAAAAAGCAGAGCTGGGGGTTGGGGTGGAGAAGCCAGGTTACAATTGCAAATAGTTGGGTGAGCGGGAAAAGAGTGACTTTTTAATCATTTTCCTACTACTTAAGGCAGCAGAGGACAGGCATCAAACAGGGCTCTCAGCTAGACGTAACTGAAGTCCCTGCCTGCCTCGGAAGTTCGTGCAGCACGGGCCGAGGGGATGCTAGCACAGCATTCCCCTAAAACGATTAAATGCAGCTCCCTGTCCTGCGGTGCTGGCAAATCCTCAAATCTGTAGGCATGCAAAAACATTTTACCGTTTCCACTGCCGAGGAAGGAATTCGCTTTGCAAATCTGGATGCGAAGGCAGGCGATGCTCGCAAATCTCAGCTAACGGAGGCTTCTGTAAGTGAAGTTTGAACTCAACCCGTGTTGTAATTCTGTAATTTGAATATCATTTTCACAGACCTTGCAAATGCAGATGAATGAGAGATTTCTGGCTTTGAGTCAAATGCTACAGTAATTAAATGTTTATAAAACACTTTAAGCTTGTGAAGTGCTATTATCATATACAAGAAACCAATAGACTGTGGCAGATTGGAGCAGGGTTTTGAGGCACACCAGCAAACACAGCTCATTCCCCCCGCTACATCTCTCTTTTAGAGGTGCTAACAGAGGATTACGAAGAACATTACTGGGTTCCTTTTATTATAACCAGAGTTAAGTCAAACCAGAATCGCTTTCTTTCATACGAGCATGTGTGATTCAAAAGTTTTTCCTTCTGTAATAAACATCCAAGTCGATGGCCAGCTTGCTGTTAGCTCCTGAAGGAACTGCCCCTAGGGAAACGAGAAATTGCTGCAACTTCTGATCTCTCACATAAAAGTGAAGAGGTTCCACCTGTTACAGGTTTCTAACACCATCTGCTGTTTAGAAATAAGACAGCATTGGAGCTACCCGTCACACAAGAGTCTGCGCTTGTTTGATAAACTGGAAGTGACACCAGCTCAGCTAGAAGGGTTTGTGTAATTGGCACATTTCACTTTTGTTCTTTCAACCCTGAACACACTCTTAAATGTGAAGTGAATTATTTCCTCACTAGAAGACCTAGGAAGCCAACCAGCAGTAGCTGAAAGCCAGGCCCCCGCCACAAGACTTCAACCTCTCCCCGCAGTCCTGGGATCCCGGAGCTGCTCCCAGTTTCGTGTGCGCTCAGAGCACGCCAGCAGGACGCTCGCGCAGCGTGACGCTCTCCCACCACCACCGGGGGCCCGGCTCACCAGTATCGAAGCAGGTTTTGAAGCAGCATCCGTCTACTCCCAGGCGTGACCCAAAGAACATGCTTTAAAATGTTTTCTTAAGAGAGAGCCATAGACTCCGCAGGGTGCGAGGAACATGAGGAAAACCTTTCTTTTTGTCACAAATGAAAATATTTACCTTCTGCTGTCTCAGGCTGCTGTCTGTATGATAGAATAAATACTCTAACCAAGGATTCTGCTGCTGCTTCCGAACTGAAAGTGACACAAATTTTTGTCCCAGGAAAAACAACAGAGCCTTGGAGTTCATTGAACATCTAAATCAAAGCACTCATCACCAACGCTCTTAGTGTTTGTTGTGTGTATTAAAAGGCTGGGAGGTGTTCTTAGTAACACTTTTGCTAAAAAAAAAAAATAAATAATAAAAAAGAGTTTTCTCCAAATGGGTTCCTACAGCATCCAGCCATTCTCCCAGAGACAATGCAGCGCTTTTATTGCCACAGGTTTAGACAAAAAACCACCCAAAATCTAAAAAGTCTAATAACAAGCAGAGGATGCAGCTGTGTGAGCCTTCTCTAGTCATATCACGTCGGCCCATTTACAACATCACCCCCCATATTTAACATTTATAACCCCCTTCACACTCATAATTTAAAGAGTCAGTGGCTCCTTTTGTAAGCGATCAGCTTCTTACCCCAGCACTTTACATGCACTTCCTGACAAAAGAGACCTTTTACATGTCAATTTATTTTCAGACAAGCATATCTGAAAGGGAGTTTCTCTCCAGAGCAGAATTAGTATTAATGGCAGGTGTTCCAGTGCAGCACAAAAGGAGGAAGGCAGCAAGTTAGCTGAGCTTAAGTAGTGAGACAGCTTGATGTTTTAATAACCAGAGGCAAGAAAATGGAGTGGCAGTGGACCTCCAGCTTTCATAGCATGAATGAAGGTTTTATTCAGAGCCCCCTGTGTACTTGCAAAAGAAGACCTTGATATATTTTAAATGTTGTCTTTGCTTTAAAAGGGGGATTAAATTGTTGAATATTACATGAAAGCGCACCACCCGCCCCACATACCGTCACACGCTGGCAGTCACCGAGCGTTTCTGAGCCTCTGCTCTCCTGGGAAGGCGGCAGGGGCTGCCACCAGGAGGTGGTGGCACCCCGGAGGCCACCAGCTGCTCCAGCCGCAGGCTTATGTCTCAACCATCTACAAACAGAAGATGCAGGAAAAAGTCAGAATTCTGTGAACTAACTTGCAGGTGGGGACTTGAAGAGGATATTGGCATTAGCCAGACTGACATTTACAACGCAGATCAGTTGCTCAGTGAAATTTCACTAAGGAAAGAAAGGATGAGTGCTGAGAAAGTCACCAGCCTTCAGTTTTCGAGACAGCCTGAGTACTCACGATGGGAATGTTTATTGGGCCAAAATACATTTATTCACACCCCGTTTAATTTGACAGAGGTCAGTACCATGTCATTAAGAGGAAGGCACGACTACTTTACACAGTGGGAAGAAGGAAAGCAGCCTCTTGGCTGGGTCAGCCTCCTTTACAGCAGAAAACATTGCTGATTTATGCCCCCAAATCAGAAAGCTTAACCTTTATTATACAGAAGCTGGACTTATACAAAGAGAGATAGATGCTCAATATTACTTCCAGGCTGCTTGTCTGTGGATTAACACGACATTTCTGCACAGGTGAGTTCCAGGTAGACTCAGCTATTAGAGGCTGGATTCTGGGATTTCTGCTCCCCTGAGTTTCGCATGGACGTATAGGACAAAATCTTAAAGGTTGAGTTGCCCACTAAACACCTGAAATAACACGAGCAGTTTTCCTTCTAAAGATCTCTGTATGTGTGAAAGTTAAACACGTTTCTGTCTCTTTTCAAATCAAGAAGGAAGGCAGCCTGTGCATCCTCTTTGACCCACGTCAGAGCTGAATGGCCTCAAACAGACCACTGGTCTTCTCCAAGGCATCTCTGGCTCTCCGCAACAGGTTTGAGAGCCCCAGCCCAGCACAGGCCCCACTTGCACCCCAAGCAATGCAATCCCAATTAAGATGACAGCAGCTGGTCCCAACTGTATTTTGGGAAAAGTTTAATACTATCAGGAGAAAACCACAAAGGGAACAAGGGGGCCTGCCTGACCTGTACAAATACCTACAGTTCTCATGCATAGAAAGAGCAACAAGCCCATTTTTATTAAGCACTGGAATTAAAAAAAGTAACAGCACTGAGTTGATTTGGAACTAAAAATCAAAACTTAGTTTTTAACTTACGGAACGATCACTCATAGCAACTTGGTTAAAAACACCCCAGAACGCAAGGTGCAGCCCTTCGTATCCGCCGCTGCCCGTGGTGCCGCAGGTCCCAGGGGACAGCTGGCACCGACTGCAGGGCTCCTCCGCCCCGCGGCAGCCGGCCGTGCTCTGTAACCGGTTATCCTAAATACCTTGGAGCTGTCACCAGTTGGCCCCGCAGCAGCACCACCGCAGGCAGGATTAAGCCCAGGGTGCAGCATTGCTCCTGACTGGTTTTTGAAGGCACGTACGGCTCCACGCATCCATGCAAGCTGCCATTCAAGCAGGGCGAACATTTGGTTTAAGACCACCCTGACCGGCACGCGGTGGCGAGCGCTGCCAGCGCGCCAAGCCCATCCGACCGCTTCAGACTCACCCTTGAAGCACAACGTGGGAAACAGCCTGAAAAGTCACTGCCGTGTCTGCTTCAGCCCCAGCAGTGCCCAAGGGGACTGACCCAAGCTCCACACAAAGCCGTTTATAATGACCGTACTTGTTTCGGTACCTAGAAGTTGCACACGCTGTCACTGGCGTGAGTCACCGCACGGCTGGAGTAAACATAAGGCGGGTTCACTGGCACCAGAGCAAGCGCTGTGCCAGAAGCAGGTGTTGAAAGGGAAGGCATCGCGCGCGCTGCCACGGCTCCGTTTCCTTCAGCACGAGTCCCGTCAGCCCAGACGAGCCCCTCTGACACAAGGAAACCGCTGGGCGTATTAGAGCAGAGAAACACCTCCACTACAACTGATGCCGTTCCAAGAATTTATCTTTGCTAACTCCTGAAGAACAGCAGAGGCATCCGAGCACAGGCAGGTTGAAGGGCTGATCGCTGGGCACGTCCACGTTTAATGCTCTCAGCAAAGCATTAAATCCAGCTCTGCTGGGGGCTGTGGCAATCCCGGGGAGAGGATGGAGCGTGTGCTGACACCGGCCTCCTCCCTTCTGAGGCACTGGGCACTAGGGCAGCACTTGGAATAAATATTGAAAAAATTCCTGACTGGTTCAGCTTCTCACTGGCTGCTCCAGGGATTAAAACAGGACCTGCCTGGATAAGGGTAGAGGAGGAGGAAGAGAGCTGTACAATTCAGAGAAATTTTTTTGTGGCATTCTCCATTTTAGAGTCAACTGGGACTAAGCAAAGCGACAAAGCAACAAGAAAGCTTCCCCTCTCGTTATATGACCAGGCAAAAGTAGCAGAACTTCACATGAGAACCTCTGCTGACTTCAGGCACGTTCTTGAGCACTTGAGGTCTCCGTAGTTCTCCTGCTCCTCCCAAGGAACAGCCACCACCGAGCCAGGAGAGCTCTAGCAATTCCCCGCAAGTGAGAACGGGTCTGGAATTTATTTCTAGCACAGTTTACCTCCAAGTGTTGGTTTCTGTTAACACTAAAATGTCCCGAGAGAAGTTCCCCTCCACAGCCCACATCCTGCCACCTTTCATGTTGATTACTGCCTTATTCCCTAACTACTTCTAATTATTTCCCACTGCAAAGTCACATATTACACACTTGAGAGAAGGTGGCATAATACACAGCCCTACTGCTGTACTGCTGGTTTTCCCATCACAGGGCCAGACGAAAAAGCTTTGCAGATCTCCCAGAAGGCAGACAAGAGTCACTACCCTCATATGACATGGGGAAACGGCTGGGGTCGCTTACTCTGCAGCTAAAAGTCAGTCAGTAAAATAACGTCAACTGGATGACACATTTATTGTACAATTCAGAAAGAAACCCTGAGTTACCAGCTGTAGAACACAGTTAAATTAAAAAAGGATGGTCTGTTTCATAGATTCCTGCTGAGTGAAAGGAAAACCAAAAATGGTAAGAGCCAGCCCAAAGCCTCAGCTTTGCTGAGGAGAAGGTTCTTTGTCATCCACACCTGCTTGGGAGACAGAATCCCCAGGGAGCGCTGGGCTGAGTTCGCATGAAGATGGGAGGGCAGGGGGAAGGCATGGGCCAAACCTAGCAGGTATTCTGGAGATCTGAGCATCTACGGGAGTGTTTGGAAAACACGTGGTTTGCTCTGTTCAGAGAACTGCTGTGTGGCCCAGGGGAGGGCAGAAGAGAAAGGAAGAAATGGAGTCTGAAAATGGACAGTACGCTCTGAACACGCACACACGCACACACCGAGGTGAAGGGGAGGGAAGGTCTTTACAAACACAAGTGCTGCTGGCTAGGAGTCTGCAAGTTTGACTTTGGGAAGGGCATCCAGAGGTTCAAGCGAGGAAAAACCCAAAGCCTAAAATCCAAACATTATGCAGTCTTCTAGCTGCAATGGCGTTGGAGCAGATCAATTCCAAGAAATGATGTAGCAACAACAAATATCTGGCCCTACACAGGAAAAGGTGAATCAGAGCTGCTTTTTAGTGCCACTTGACATCAGTTACACATTCTAGTTCTCATATACACAGATGGATGTCTTTAAAAATTGACAATTTACACTTCAAAAAAGTTTTACAGTGAAGTTCTCTCAGCAAAGATCAGTCCACACAAGGAGGAGCCAGTCTTTCAGGGGCAGAAGGCACTTGGCCTTGACGTGGATTTGAGAAAAGTCTTCAAGGGAGCTTCTTCGCAGGCAATGAGTGCCCAACCTTCTGCCCCGTCTTCAGTAGGTCGTGCAAAGTCTGGTGTGACTGCACTGCGCTGCACTGCTGCAGATTGCCCCAGCTTCACAGTGTGGTGGAAGGAAGCTTCTTCACCCGCCTCTGTGCCAGAATGGATGATTCGATGGGCTTCAGCTGGGGGCTTGGCTTGGAGCTGTTCAGTGCCGAGTATGTGGCAGCCATCGCCCCCTTGGAGAGAAGGCACGAGAGAAGTCATTCAGGCGTAGAAGAGGCTTTACAAGATGAGGGAGCAGAGTAGCCAGACCCACAAACAAAGCCAGAAGCACCTTCCTTTTTTCTTTTCATCTCCCTCCCTTATTGACATCCAGTTAAAGAACCTTGCTAAGCTTTCCTGACAAAAAAAGGGTCTGTATTGCCTCCCCCTGCCCACAGCTCTACAACCTTCCACCCTGCTTTGCCCGCAACACTATCACCCTGCCAGGACCACTGCTTTCCAAAGAACCCAAGGTACACCAGGAACCCAGCCCAGATTTTGTACCTTTACAAGCTGAACGTCCTGGTGATTCAGCTGGCTCTGGGGTAAGCTATCTTTCTGGGTTATCCACGGATGCTGCAAGACCTGTTTGGCTGTTAGTCGCTGGTGAGGATCTACGTGAAGCATCTTTGATACCAGATCCTAAGGGCATTATTTGGAAAGTCAGACTTTAGAAGACTTCCTAGTTCAAAAGAAAAAATATCACCCACCTGTTCCCAAATTAGGATTTAAATTCAAAGGCCAAGTTTAAAGACTCCAGACATCAATCTCCTTTTGTATAAATTATGCTTTCAGTGGGCCTGGGAGGTACAACACAGCAACAAAGCTAGCATGGGTCAAGCATGAGGTTGGTTTGGCATGCAAATATTCACAGCCAGAGCTAGAACAAAGCAGGCAGAGCCACACTGCTGAGCTGTTTATGGGGAAGATGTGTATGGGATGGAAGCTACACTGCTGCTTTTCTCCCCTCTTCTGCCCTCCCTCCCCAGCCTGCTTTGAACTCGCCTCACAGCAACTGGCCATGCGTGACCCCAACTCTTTAATGTAACACAGATGAGCATCAAACCGTGCCTTGGCCATGTCAGAAATAGTGTCCCAATTGCCTCCACTGACAGAGAACTTTCCCCCGCCTATTCGGGTCAGGATCTCTTCAGGAGTGTCACTGGGCCCATTTGCAAATGGAGTGCAGCTGAGGAGAGAAGAGAACAAGCATGTGATTTACTGTCCTGTACCCAGGCCGGGGAGTGACTCTGGGTAGCAGCGACCGACAAGGAGAGGTCCAACTGCCAGAGCAGAGCATGTTTCAGAGCAAGGTGGTTGCAGCCCCCGTTGCTGCCTTCCAACACGATGGAGGCACTTACCCTGCCAGCATCGTATACAGGAGAACTCCCAGGCTCCAGATGTCGCAGCCCTCGTCATAGCCTTGGCGCTTTAGTACCTGGACAGAATAAGCAAAGGAGAAAAAGTGTGCTTGGTTCTTGTTGTTGAGCTCATTTCAGCTTGTGAAGAGCAGCATGACCCCTGCATGCAGTCTGTATGCAAAGCTTCTAAAGCCCTACTGAACAGCAAAGTCATGGACTAAAGGCCAGCATTCAAATCAGATTTTGGCTTCACGGAACAGAGGAAACCCCCCAGCTGCATCAAAATGACAAGTGAGAAAGAAGTTCCAGTGCGGTGATATTGCATGTATGCCCCATTGCTTCCCAGCTTTTTCTTTCTTTCACACCAAGATAGCTGAAGGGAAAATAATCCCACCTCTTTTAACAGGCCAGTTAATCAGGGAGAGAAGCAGCCTACAAAATCACTGGGATTTTAAAGTCTCGCTACCTTAAGCAGAGCCCCCAGCAGCTGCAGAGGTAAGGACAGTGCAAGTTGGAGGACTGCACTGCAACTGCACTGGAGACCCCATATTTGTCCAGTACTACAAGTACTGTTATTTCTGTAATTACCTATTCCAAGACAAAATATGCCAGAACAGGCATGAGTTAGACCTATCTGTACAGAGTGAGAACATGGGGAGGGAAGTGAGAACTACTGAAGTCTCAAGTCGGTAAGGTACTTACTTCAGGTGCAACAAAGTTTGCGGTGTAGCAAGGAGTCATGAGAAGGCCATTCTCAGCCCTCAGCTGCTTGGCAAAGCCAAAGTCACAAATGCGAATGCTTTCTGGGTTTCCTGACTCATCCACATAGAGAATATTGCTGGGTTTCAAGTCCCTGTGAACTACCTGCAAAGAAAGTGCCATTCTTATACCCCAAGAAGATGAAGGTCTGAAGCTGCATCAAGATACTCAACCCCTGCTCTGGCCCCACATCTGGCTTGCCAAGACAGCAACACAAGAAACAATAGTCTTGACAGGCACAGTTACTCCCTGGAGGAGAGGAATTGTAGTGTGATGCCAGGCAGCTGCCTAGGAAAACAGATGTAACCATACTCACCCCTTGAGAATGCAGATATTCCACCGTCTTACAGATCGTGTGCAGGACCGAACTGGCCTCCCTCTCTGAGAAAAACTTCTGTCTGAGGATTTTATCCAGCAGCTCCCCTCCTCTCATCAGTTCAGTCACCAGATACACATACTTCCCATCATCATAAACCTATCAAAGCAAATATGGAGGGGGTTAATCAAAAACTGCTTCCTAAGCTTCCCTTTCGTATTTCTACGACCAAGAAGCAGACAAAAGTCAACAATGCAGAGGTGGAACCTGTACTGCATGGATGCTTCCCCATCCTGGAGTGATATGATGACCAGTCTGCACTTCATAAACCAACGTACATGAGAAGTCATTCAAGTTACACTCACATCTTTCAAGGTAATGATGTTGGGATGCTGCCCATATCGCAGGAGGATTTCGATTTCCTCAGAAGGGTCTCGCTTGCTCTTGTCAATAACCTGCAAGGATATGGATAAGCGTTATCCACAACTGGATGGGAAAGTGGCCAGGACAAAGCAAACAAGCTGAATGTTTGGAGCACTGCAGAGATACTGTACTATATCCATTCCCTCCCCCCTGCCCTCTGTAGCGATAAGCTCAAGAAATCCCCTAGTTGCTTCATCAGTTTTGTGGCCCCAAGCCCCAAAGTTTTATGTCTAGCTTATTTGTTAAGATCTGACACAGCCACGGCAAGCTTTGCAAAGAAAGTCAAGATGCTGTCCTCCCCCTGTGAGAGAGGAGAACACTGTTTCCCCACTATTCCTAGATAAGAAAGCTCGTACAGTCATATAAGCACAAAAAAATGTACATTTAGGTCCCACACAAGCATGGAAAGCAATTTCATTCTTTGGTATTATTTTGGTCATCATGGGGATGAACAAATATCTAACAGCGGAGCTCAGTTCAGATTGCAAATCTCAGACCTTGACTGCATACTCCATGTTGGTTGCCTTATGAATGCAGCGTTTACACACTGAGTAGGAGCCAACGCCGATTGCCTCCTTCACCACGTAGCCGTCGGTGAACTGGACATTCTTGCCATGCAGCTGCTGCAACAGGAGAGTGGAGAGCAGATGAGCTGGGAGAGTTCAGGGAATGGTTTGTGCAACGTGATGAGTTAACTGCAACACAGAGCGAACTGACAGACTGCTGTCTGCTACATCCCACAGCTTTTCCTCCCTGCTAGGGAGAGGGAGGAGAAGAGAAGGAGGCAAATATAGGTCAGTAGGCTAACACTATCTGTATCTAGCAGGGTGCATTTTTGTAGCACCTCTCAACCTGTGAGCATTCACACAGACCTCCCACTAGCATGGGTCCACCTGGAGAGAGGAAAGCAAACAGACTCAAAGTGCCCTGATGACCTCTGCATATGACAGTCGATAGAAAAGAAAGAACAACAGGATGCAAGAATTCAAAACAGAGTAACACCGTCTCAGGCTTTCCTTTAGCTCTGCTCCAAACAGCACAGAGGTCCTGCAGACCCAATCTGGAGTACTCTGGAGAGTTACTGCAGCTTCAGATCAGTTGCTCCTCTGTCCCCACTTTTTACCTGTACCACTGAATGCAGAGGGGACTGGGCAGGTTTCACCTTGCCATCCTCCATCAATCCAGTCGCCACAAAACTGAAGCCTCGGAAGAGCTGATGGGCCCCTGCACTAGGGGGGATGCCTGGGGAATCTGCAACAGGAGTTGAAAGAAAATTTGAAAAGGGCTAGCCCTGTGAAGCAGAAGCCTTTCCCTTGCTCCCCAGAAGCTATGGCTCCCTTTTAGGTTATTCCAGACAAGAGCCATACCATGCAGCACCAAGCTTACCAGTACCACCCTGCATATCTATGGCTGGGACTCCTCCTCATTGCTGCCACTATCTGAAGCTGGCAGCACTAGGAGGAGGCAAACCTTGCCCTAAAGGCATGGGCAAGCCAGTATTAAGCTGTAAAGTATTATTTCACACAGGATGCTTTGGCTACGTGAATTCATACAAACCTTTTGGTGTACGTGATGTAAATTCTGTGTCAAAATAAAAGGTGTCATCAGGCTGGCCTACTGCAGGCTTGAAGGGCGGTTTGATTTCCCTTCGGTACAGCTTCTGCAAAATAAAGACAGCTTGAAAGCGCTCTGATAGGTCAACGCGCTTGGAAGGGTGCAAAGAGTTGCTAGGAATGAGAGGCTAACAGACTGCAAAACTAGAAACAGCTTTGTGCCTTAGTATTTAACTACAGCTCAGCAGTCAGAGGGATGACTTCTTTGGCACTTAAGGTACTTTTGAGTCAGTTTGTGGAGAAATACTCTAAGTTTCTACCACCTACCATATTTTATTCAAGAAAAAAATAGTGTTCTATGTGCAACTTGGCCCCACTCCAAAAGCAGTATCCATAAAGTATTCACCTCACCAGGCCCTTCTACTGCTTCCTAACTCCCATTAACGCTTGCTGTCACATGCATCTCCAGGGACAGCCAGAGGAAATGCCCTAGGAGGACATTCATATCCCAGCACCTCCACAAGTATCCTTTTTAAATTGCTTCTCAAAGCAAAAATTTGAAATAAGCTTGACAGCATTGCTGGAGGTTTGTTCTAGCAGCTTGCTGGGTGCCTTGAAAGCATGAAAAGACTGCTCTTCAAAGTCACTTACGAAGTACGGGAAAACAGGGAAGAAACAAAATTATGTGGTGAAGCAGGGAGTTGGC
This sequence comes from Chauna torquata, assembly GCA_013399475.1. Classification (NCBI taxonomy): domain Eukaryota; kingdom Metazoa; phylum Chordata; class Aves; order Anseriformes; family Anhimidae; genus Chauna; species Chauna torquata. The sequence continues at coordinate 41,990 of VXAL01004768.1, forward strand.
CAGAAGCACTTGGGAAATGCAGGTTCAGTTACCGCCCTGCTTCTCTGTACAGAACAATGCATCTCCTTGCCAGAAATATTTCCCTGAGTCCTTCCTACTCCGTGCAAGGCAATCCCTGTTGTGCCAAACCCCAGTTATAACCTGCACCTTACTTTTGAGAGATCAGTAAATTTAAACCAGGATGAGATCACAAGCAACTCAGGTATGAAACAGTTATTCGCATGACAAGCAGAATTTTAGTTTCGGGAAGGATAATTAGAATAGATGGAAACATGGATCAGTAGCACGCCCATAGCTGGTCAGCCTGCAAGCATCACAACTGCTGTTACTGCACTCAACAGAACTGCACTACTTGCGCTGCATGGTGTGGAAGTTTGCTTTTGTATTTCTGATACTCACATTCCAGTCAATAGTAGAGTAGAAAGGATGGCGCTTTATCTCTTCTGCCCCATCTGGACCAGAACCTGAAAGACGCACCCACAGAGTGCGTAACATTTAATCAGGACCACCAACAAGTGAAGGCTATTACCGTGTATGCAACACAACCAGGTATTACGGGGAACCTGGTGTAATAAAACAAGCCCATTAACCTAGCACAAGCGCGAACATGCTGCTGACCCACTAGGATGTGAGAGGCCCCGATACAGCATCAGGTGTATTCAGAAACAAAAAATGTCTTACCTAATCTGTTGGCTGGATTCCTTTTGAAAAGGGCTCGCAGGAGGCTCTGTGCTTCAGAGCTCAGGAACTGAGGCATGCCCAGCTTTGCTCTAGAGAGGAAGTTATGCAATCAGTTGCAGGTTTAAAGAAGTCAACCCACAAGCCAACTGCAGCACCTCCACCCCTGAAAGTACAACAATCTGTTTGGCATTTTATACTGCACCCTTCAAACTAACTGCTGATACCAAACCACTTGCCAAGTAATGCCATGAGGTCGTGAGAACCCCCAAACTGCAACACGCTCAGAGAAAGAGCAGCTAGCTCGCCACTTATACACACATGAAAGAGAAACTCCTCTTACTTGAGGATGAGGGTCATTGTCTCCTTACGATCTTTCCCCTGGAACGGCAGTGAGCCAGTGAGCATTTCAAACTGGGAGGGAAAGAGAACAAGGGGAGGTCACGTGTGAGCAAGTCTGAGGGTTGCACAGATCTCATTACACCTTCATCTGGGAATTCTCCAAAGCCAACAGAAGCCTTGCAAGTGATCAAAAGCCTAGCTCTGAAAAAAGATAGCAGACATCATATTCTCAGAAGGGAGCCTGGTATCACAAAGTTTGCAGCGCGGATATGTTCAAGCCAGTGCCTGCTCCTAAGCCCTTGGATTCAGCAACTGCCAGATGGTGGCACCAGATCCGCACAGCAACCAACATCCCAGCACCGGGGCTGACACGGATACCCACATGCACACCCCACGCTGCACAACCCAGGCGCTCACTGGGACAGCCGCAGGAGCTCTGCCTCCCCTGAGAAACGCGTTCTTGGCTGGAAGACCACGCTGCCTGAACAGCCTGCTACAGAGTCCTGTCAGGGAGCTTTGAGAACATCCCCAGGTCAGCACATCTATTAGACATGCAGAATCATGTAAGGATGTTTCAGAGCTACCACCTGAGCAGCTGCGGAGAAGCCAGGTTTCCAAACACACTGGTTTGGTACGTACCATTAACACCCCATATGACCACCAGTCAGCACTGTGGGAGTGGCCCTGACGATTCACAACTTCTGGTGCCATATATTCCACCGTCCCACAGAAGGAATAGGCTTTCTTCTCATGGTCAATAGCCTCCTTACTCAAGCCAAAATCTACATAAGAGAAAAAACTGTTAGCATGTGCCCACCTGCTCTGACACAGAGTAAAGAGGTCTAGGAGAAGCTCCCTGTTTCAAGAACCAAGCTTGCTGGAGCACAATGGTTTTTTTGGAGTGCCTTACCTGTGAGTTTGATGTGTCCTTCTTCATCCAGGAGGATGCTGCAGCATGGATGAAAAAAAACCAAACAAGTTATTAGCTGCAAGAAGGCTGGTGAGAGGCACATGCCTCAGAGGCTGGTCAGAGATGCTCCCAGAAGTCCAGAGGAGAAAGTTATCTGTCCTTTCCAACCCCAGTGCTTTAAACTCCATCACCACGGCATGAGTGGGAGAAAGCAGCTCCCTTCTTTCTACACGCTCAACTTCACATTGAACCACACAGGTTACATCACCTTTGATCCCCCACATACCCCAGGTAAGAATAACCGAGTCATGCAGCTGCTATGCACCTCTGTGGAGGCCCAGAGTGGTGCCTTATTCCTCCAAAGGCTATCAACTGCTTAAAGCTAGAGCCCACAGCTGGCTGAGGATTAATGCTTAGACATGTGGTGCACACATGCTGCCTCCACAGTGCTCCTGGCCAGAACTGCTGATGTGAGGAGCAAGAGCCTTGTTGATCTGCTCTACTGCCTTCCATCTGGTTGGCCTAGGGGCATTGTTCAGCTTTGGCTTTGTGGAAGAAGGCTGTGCTGTGCTCTGACTGCAGGCTTGGGACTGAACTCTGATCCCTGTCTCAGCTGTGCCGCACGTACTTCTCTGGTTTGAGATCTCTGTATATGATTCCCAGGCTGTGCAAATGGTCGAGTCCCAGAGCCAGCTCTGCTAGGTAGAACTTCACATCCTCTTCTGTGAACATGACCTGCAGTAAGGGAGAGGAAGCAGAGAGGCACGGGGGTTATAACCGTGGCAGCAGGACCACCTCAGCTGCACCCATGCAACACCTTTCACCTCCATGTTGCTCCTTCATGCCTTTTCAGACCTAAGTTTTCCAGGCTTCGCCCACCATCCTAAAGTATCAATTGAGCAGCAACACCAAAGCAGCAACATTAAAAAAAATACAAACAAGGTTGCTAGGTAGCAGACAGTTTTAAAAAAAACCCTCTGTTTACGTTAACCAGGTTATGTTCCCAGTAGGCTTCATGTGGCACAACTTCTTGCTGCCCCTCCCACTCTGTGCCCTTGCCCTGTCCCAGTGAAACAACGCATCGAGGCAACACTGCAGCAGAACACGACACTTGCTTGTTTTCATTCTTAACGTGATGCTCAGCAGAAGCTGCTGAGGAGGTGAGACCTGCCTCCTATGCTGGTGCTTTTCTGCCAGAGGACAGGGTTCCTGAGACATCCTCTCCTGTTGCCAGCTGTGGGCTAGCAGCAGGTTGGAGGTTTTTTCCCCCCTCTCGAAGACTTTGCAAGGGTCAATTGCCTCTCCAGGCAATTAAGCACACACAAACTGAGAGCCTCAGCAACCCACCACGATGCCAAAGTATACCTACCTCTTTGGAAAGCCGAGTGAAAAGGTCACCTCCTCTGAGGAAATCCAAGATGAGATACAGCTTCCCCTCCGTCTGGAATGCTGAAACACAAGCCAGAGCAGGAATCAGACCCCTCTGCTTAGAGAACGCTCAATGGTGTTACATTAATCACTTAAATCCCAATGGCTTCAGCTGTGCAGATGCCCTGCATTGTTACTAGGTTAAATACACGTAGGGCTTATTCTTTGGGGCAAATGAGATAGCTTGCCCATGATGTTGAAATGGAAGCTCACCAGCAATACGCTGGCACTGCAGAAAAGCATCATTTTATGTGGGATTTGTTCCCTTTCAGCCAGTGATATCCTACTGAAAGGTCTCTTTCCCAGGAGATACACTGGTCATTCTATAGGGAAAGAAGCTGTCCTCAGCTTCCTCAGAGCCAGAGCATTAATCCTGCCATACTCTGGCCTGACCAGTTAACTCTTTCTCAGTTTCTCCTGAATTAATGTTTTAATCCCAAGGATTTGATGCTTAAACCTCTTCTCCTGGTCTATGCCCTGTTCCCCATTCAATAGCTAGAGTGGGAAGGAGACCAAAGGCCTTTCCAGAGAAGGATTTGCTTTAGTGGAATTGTGAAGGCTCCAGAGCAGCACAGCCACTGAGGGACACCGACTGATGCAGACCTCTTCACCATTTCAGGTACCTGAAACCTGTTAGGGACCACAAGAATCTCTCAGCTGCCTCCAAGCAGTCTGCTGCTGGATGCCTCATGCTTATCTACCTGCTCACAGCAGGCACGCCTGTAGCAGTGTCCTTCTTTGTTGTGCTTAAAAGCAGTCACTGCCTGCTCAGGGCTGCAGCCCTTGGCTAGGAAGCTTAGCTGGGTGCCCCCTCTCCCAGCGTCCCAACTAGCTCCGCGCTCACCGTAGTGGAGTTTCACCACAAAGGGATGGTTTACATCAGCCAGGATATCCCTTTCTATCTTTGTCCTTACACGATCGCGCACTGTGGGAAAAGAGAGGAACAGCTCAGACACTGAAAAAGGCACACAGTTCCCCGGTATCAGCCTTGCCCCTAGTTCTAAGCCTTTTAGTATCAGGCAGTTTGAGTCAGATCTTTTCTACCTCCAGCATTGCAGCAGTGGTCTCTTAGAGTCAGAAAGAAGAGGAAGCTCTTTGGCTGAGGTAAAGATACTTCTCTTTCACCCATACCACCCCAGGGCCAGCAGCGATTGCTGTGACATCTACTATTGCAACTCCCCAGTGCTCTTTAGGACATGGAGGAAACGAGCATCACAGTAAGACTCTCCTACCTTTCAATGTCGCCTTCTTGAGCACTTTCATGGCATAGAGGTGGTTGCTGTCTGGCGGTGTTATTTTTCTCACCAAGAAAACCTGAGGCAGAAGAACAGCACATGAGCTGAGCACTACACATTAGCACTAGGAGTTGGATGCCTCCCAGAGCGGCAAACCCCACAGCAACCTGAAGAAACAGATGGCCGCAGGACTGGGAAGTTGTACCTCAGGCACTCCATGTGAAACCCCATGAGGTTTTCAGGAAAGTGCTGTGTGTGGACTCCTCATACCCGATCTCCAGCCATCACAGCGCTCGCGCTTTTATACCGCACTTTCCTCCTCCAGTCTTCCACACCTCTCGCTCATTTCTGCAGTTACCATGGGATTGTGGCTGATGCCTAGGAGCTGTGACTAAGAGCCCTGTCCAGCCTCGTGCTCTTAGCTTGAAGCTACGCTACAGATGTCCCCATACCAGCCCCTGCCAGTCAGTGTCTGACATCCAGGGCGACTCACTGTGATGCTTCGATGTCCCACAACGTCTCCTGGCGACATGCCGGTTTGACACCAAGATCAACTCATTGTTCAGGCCCTCCAACCCTCCTGGATTTTTACCTCCTCCTCTTCCCTAATGTGGCATACCACCTGGTTTTAGGCAGCTTCAAAAAGCCTTTGCCATTCTTTGCAATAAAGCCCAGTGCTACATTTGCACAGGCAACTGCAGCCACTCCTGTACAAGCCCTCACTGGTAGTGCTGGTAACGGACTGACATGAAGTTGAAGACTTAATGTGGAAGCAGATGGTCTGCAAAAGACCTGGATTATTTGCACTTTGAAATAGATAAGAGTTACAGGCCACTTCCTTCCTCCTTCACAGAAGGGAAACTGGACCGTAAACAGGGGCCAAAACCAGTCCCCAGCACACAGCATCATTTCTGAGAAGAGAGGGGCATGCCATAGTCCGCCAGGTCCTCAGTTCAACCGAGCAGCTTGGCAGCTGGCTAGAGAGCTGCAGGAGGCCCCTCTGCCCTGTGCAACACCTGCGTTCACAAGCAGGATACTACTCCTTTCCCCCGCTCATCTGAAAAAAGAATTACAGGGGAGCTCTGGACATACATACTGGCCTTTATGAGAAGCCATCTCTACAGCTGCCTTTCAAATCAGAAGCAGCCATTTGCTAAGTGGGCTTATCAGTTAGATTCTTACCAGCCAAGATCTGGTGAGAATCAGGAAAGTGGTTATGCTGGGGACAGTCCCTTTTGTCATCTCCTCTCTCAAGAGCACTTATCTAGCATGACACACAGGAAGAATTGAACTCACCTTGCCAAAAGAGCCCTGGCCCAGAACCTTCAGAAGCTCAAACTGCGAAGGATCGGCTTTCTCAGAGCCCTCCTTCACATGGTGCGTGATGTTGATTTCTTTCACAACACCTTCACCCTGAAAAAGAGGGGACACAGTTGACTGGGAATATACTCCTGGACAAGGGGGAAAAGCCTTATTGAATTAAGGAACAAGGATTGTAGCTACAGACTCACAGGAACCACATCTGAGAGAACCATAAAAGCTGGTGCTTGTCACAGGTATCTCCTGGCTTCAACATCTGGAACAAATAAGTCACTGGTAGGCTTCCACCAGGCAGCCTTGTTAAATATCCCGCACTCTCCCCAAACGCTACGCTGCTTTGTCCTCGCACCAGAGGTGTTGCATTTCTTTAAACTGCATTTCAGAAGAGTGCTTAAAAGCACCTTCCTTTTTAAGGCACTAGTGGCAAAAACAGGAGTGTTTATGCCACTAAAAATCCCACAACACAAAAATACAGCACTGTTGTCAAAACACGGCCAGGGCTGGCAAAAATCAGACATGTTGGAGCCCATCTGCTCAGCAATCTGAGCAACTCTGCAACATAAGTCTTAGTGCATCTTCAGCACATACAGATGATGCTTTTTAACAGACTCAAGCCTTCAAAAAGATTGAGGGGAAGCCAAGGTCTCTGGCACATGTTTTGTTTAAAACACATACTTTTATTAAAAAAAAAAAAAAAGACGAAAAAGAGATCTAATCAGAAGTACCTAGAGTAAACTTACCAACAAAGCTAGACCAGAACAGTCTGACAAGTGCACGAGAACTGCCACAGACATTGAGGTGATGCGGAAACACCTCCTCGACCCAGCAAAACTTGTCCATACCTCTGGTGCAGAAAGCCCAGAATTCAGCTCAACAGAAACACCTTGTGCTGCTTCCTGTTTCCGTCTCCAAACAGAAAGAGATCTTTTACACCACTAGCCTTCCAGCTGCGCCTTTTCTTCTACTTCTCATGGGTCATACCTAGCCAGTGGATCTACACCAAGGTTTCCTCTGAACTAGACCTGTTCCAGCACCTCCCCTGACTGACTATGGGGAGAGCCCACAGGGCAGGCTGGAGCCAACTTCCCCCTTCTACAGACATGAATCTTACTCAGGCCAGAAATCCCTTGTGGCCATATGTCTTGTAAGGGCAAGTCCAGGTTTCTTAGCACTTCAACCCCACGTTATCCAATGTTAGACATGGTCTCGTTGCTATTTAGACCCGAAGGCCAGCAATTATGTTCCAAAGAGCATTAAACTCGGTTGATCTCTGACCCTAGGGCAGGTGTGGTCATCAGAGACTACTAAAAAGCTGGAATTGCGATTTAGTTTTCCTCTTGCCAAGTAGGGGGGAAAAAAAAAATCACTTTGTTTTCTAAAACTATGCAGATACTTGCTCTCGAACCCACCTAATCAAAGCAGCTTTTAAAAACAACAGGAACCAAGCTTCAGCCTCTGCCTCCCGCACACGCTGAACCCCAGCCTACTCCCCACCGCCCGAGTACCTCCGCGGGGAGGGCAGCCTTGCCAAGCACGCGGATGTGGTCGCCTACCTGCAGCACAGCACCGTGCACCCTTCCTTTCCCACTCTCACGCCTGGCTTTTCTCTAGATTAGGAAGTGGCTTTGTTCCATGTTTGTCGGTAGCTTTGCTTTCTCAGGGTCCTGCCTTGTTTGGATACTAAGATCGAGCAGAGAAACCCACGCTCTCAGCAGCGCAGCACGCGCAGCCCAAGCATGGGGAGAGGGTGGCGGGACACAAGCTCCCCCCATGTCATCCTGCCTTCTGCTCTTACGCTAATCTCAGTCACCACGGCCAAGATCTTATAATCTCTGCAACAACGTGTTCTCATGTTTCGTATGATCTCTCAGCTTAAATCAGCCACCTTACACTGCTAGTTTCGTTTGGAGGCTTAGTCCATGGCAGACAGCTGTTGGTTAGAAATAGCTTCCCGCTTCTAGCCAACAAAGGGAGCCCAGAGGTCTCCACAGCCTCTCTCCCCTCCCTGTGGTCCTTCCACGTTGTCTCTCACTGGGGAGAGACCTGGGGATGGGACCAGCTGGGAGCTGTAGGAACTCTGGGTGTGAGCACCCCCGAGGGGCTCTGACCGCCCATGCCCCTTGTGGTCAAAGCATTCAGGTGCAGACGCAGGCTGCGCAGGGTCAAACGAACCATTAGACGCAGTAAAAGGAACAGTCTGCATCCTAAATACCCTGGAGGTCAGCTGTGTCACGATAGGGCTGTCTGCAGGCTTACGGGGCTCCTTCCCTCTCCTCCTGCCATCTTCATGAAAACACTAGAGAGGAACCAAGTCCGCGCAGCATCAGCACTCAGAATCACAGAATCACAGACTGGGCAGGGCTGGAAGGGACCTCTGAAGATCATCTAGTCCAACCCCCCTGCCGAGCAGGAGCACCGAGAGCACGTTGCGCAGGATGGCATCCCCGCGGGCTTTGAATATCTCCAGAGAAGGAGACTCCACAACCTCGCTGGGCAACCAGTTCCAGTGCTCCGTCACCCTCACAGTACAGAAGTGCCCCTTCGTGTTGAGCCGGAACCTCCTGTGTTTCAGTTTCTGCCTATTGCCTCTCGTCCTGTCGCTGGGCACGACTGAAAAGAGACCGGCTCGTGTAACTGCAGCATATTTCACCCCGTAGCTTCACACACCTATGCAGAGAGGAACACTTAAAACGAACTCCTGTGTCCACCTCCAAGACATTTGGACCCATCCTTGTACCACAGCTGTGGGAATTCTCTGCCTTGGCCAACGGCAAGACCCAGTGTGTTTAACTCTAAGTGGTTTCAGCAGCCCAAGCTGTATCTCTTGGCAGGCAGAGATTTGCATACACAGCCTGCCAGCCAGACCGTATCAGCAAACATACACACATGCCAACTAAACCAGTAGTGGCATCTGCGGAGACATTGTTGATAACTTTCTGAGAAAATCTTTGAGATGCCATTTGGCATTCTGCTGACACAAGGGAGGCTTCCTCCCAGGGACTCATCTAGTAACTTGCAATTCAACAGTTGCAGCTCTGGAGACCAGAACCTACGGCTTGTTTAGCATGCACCAGAACAAGCTTCCAGCACAAAAGCACCTGCGTGCCACCGACCTGCAGCACTGACAGGCTTTGCCTGCACCAAGATGAGTTTCTTACAACGGCGCCATTAAGCAAACTATTCCACGAGGTGCAAAAAGAAAAGCAAATCAGACTGCTCTGAATATCTACCTGAAGCATCAGCCCACCAGGACGATCAACCAGCGACACAAACTCAAGCAAAGCAGCCTCCTGCGAGCTGAGCGAGCTAGTGGCAATACTGACCGGGCTGGAGAGCTGGCCGGGGGCAGGCAGCTGCAGGTTGCAGGGCTTTGCTCGATGTTTCCTGTGCAGCCACAGCGTGAGGAACGCGCAGATGCGAGGAAGCTTAGGGTCCCTCTCCATTCTCCCATCCCGCTCAACATCGCACAGCCCCAGTGACCGCCGCGAGCCCCGCGGGAAGCACGGCCGGCTCCCGGGGACAAGGGGGGCTCCCACGGCGCTGCATGGACGCCACACGCTTGAGGTTGCCGGATGGAGGAGACACAGGTGGTTAAAGCCCAGCTGGCAGATGCGCAGTGGAGACGAGCGACTCGGTCGCACAAAGAGGCAGGTTCACGCTCCCATTCCCCAGCAACAGCACTTGTGGTTGGGGCTTTTTTTTTTTTTTTTGCTGTTGTTGTTTTGGTTTAAAAAAAAAAAAATTCTCACAGCTCCTTGTTCATGTTTGGTTTCCCTGGCTCAGACAAGACGGTCTCTGACAGAAAATGTGCACAGTCTACTAGGTTGGCGCCTGACTTCCATCTAGTACCACACGAACCTCATGTCAGGCTCACACTTTGAGGGTATTTCCACAACAGGGGAGTATTCCGAGAAGCCTCTTACTCTTTTAAAAGGAAGAGAAAAACTAATGAAACCCACACAGAAGTCTGACAGCACCGAGGAAAGCTGCACATCTCTTTGCTCTCACGCTTGCACAGGGATGATGGGTCACCCAATCCCAGGCACCAATCCCATGAGCAAATCCTCTGCCATCACTAGGATTTGCACCTAGTTCTTCATTTGCTTCTTGCTGCACAAGAGTCCTTGCTGTGGATGGTGAAGTTACCTGAGAGCCACCCTGGGAAATTCCATGCAAGGTATTTTTAAAGGCACTTCTGAAGCAGACAGCTTCTGAACCCACTGCAGCTCAGATTTATTGGCAGGACAGACGAGAGGTATTTAGATTGCTTGTTTTCTTTCTTTTTTTCTTATTTCAAAACCAATCCTTTTTGCCTTGTTCCCCCTCCAAGCCTGTATCTCCCTTTGACCTTTCTATTGGGTCAGGACAGACAAATGTCTTCTGCAGCAACACCCTAGAGAGTGCAGGTAAGAAAGAAACTCCCTGAGATGAGTAAAATGACACCCACATACCTTTGCAATTAGAAATAACCCTGTGTCAGTATTGATTTCTGAATTTCTCCAGAGTGCAGAGTTTGAAAAAAGGATCTTGGTTTGGACCCAAAGAGAGTACTTTACGACTGTCTTGTCTCCTCCACCCCCGTACCATGTTCTTTGTAACCAATAATGAAAGAAACAAATGACTCAATACCAGCCAGCCAGCTGGTCCCAGCTCTACAAAAGGAACCTCAACAATTGGTGACGAGGTCCAAAGCAAGGGAACTGGGAGGCTGAGTAGGTGCCAGAAAACAGCACGAAACAGCACTGCACAGCTGCTGAACAGGAGTCCTCAGGAGACTCAGTTCTTACTGACACCTACTTCACTCTGCCGCAGCCCCAGTGAAGCAGAAATCACGTCCACAGTGTGCAGTCCACAGAAGAGCATCACCACTTCCAAGGAAGCTCTACTTGGCGCAGTGAGGCCATGCAGGAGCTGCAGCCACCCAGCTCTCTGCATGCGAGCCCGGTGCACCCTCTCAAAAATCTGATAAATTTTGTTCTGACCACAACAAATTTACGTGTGGTGTTATCAGCCACCCAGTGCTGGGAGAGGAGACCTTAAAAAACAATCAAGAAAAGCCACTATACGTCCATGTAACTACAACACTGGAGCCCCTGCCCCAGCAAGCTGACAAGATCAGAAAGCCGCAAGAGACAAAAATGACAGCACGTCAAGGGGGTTGGTGTGGGGAGGAAAGAGGAGGAGGATGAAGTCAAGTCTAGGATGTCATGTGAGCAAGTGACTAATCGCTGCTTTCCGTATTAGCAGTTCCACCTAGCTGAGATGGGTCGGTAGGTGCGTGCTGCGAGGAAGGGATTTTTTTTTTTCGAAGGGGTCCTTGCGAGCGCTGCTTACGCCCTCGCACACGAGCCCGTGTGTGAGACTACAGGGACTACCTGCCCTGGCACAAAGTGCAAATTAAATGCACGAGTCTCCTTGAGGTACGCATCTGCAGCAGGCTCTCTTACCTTGTCTGCTGAGTCCACAAGGTCTTTCTCTATCCAAGTGATGTCTGATTTTGCCTGTGGAACAATAAACGAGCGTCAGCACAGAGGGTCTGTGATACTCCGCTAAAGTTTTCCCAATGCACTTGTTTAGCAAGATTAGGCAAGATGTTTACAGTCACTGGTTGTGTCCCACTACACACCCCTCCTCAGGATGCGATCCTGAGCTGTGTTGGTGGCTCCAGGAGAGCAGCAGGAGCCAGCTGCTATTAAAGCCTTTGATAGACTCAGGCTGTGGAGAAGGACATGGTGCCGGCAATTGGATACACACGTTCCCCAAGAACCAGAGCACCGCCGCCAAAGACGGAGACTTAATTTCTGGCAGGTTGACTAACACCTAGATCAGATTTTACTCTCAGTTACATCTGGAGAGACTCCAAAAGCATCTGTTCTGGTAGTGGTGTCCTGAGTTTTCAGCACTGCAGAGAAGTCTGGCACCCCAAGGATGAAGAGAGGGCTTCTCCTCAAGGGCACGCTCAGCATTTCTAAAGCAACCAGGAGGAACATATTTAAATATAAAAACTCACCACATCCCTCGAGGGCAGGGAAGGGCCAGCTCAGCTGCTACGACAGGTCCCTGAGCAGTATTAGAAACACTAGTTTACACTACCTCTGGGACCAGACGCAATTCTGTGAATCCTTACGGTGAAATGCAGAAACATTTAAAGGGAGCTTAGAAAAGAACTGCTTCTCAGCTAGGATGCTGCTCTTCCTCCTCCCAAATATTCAGATGGGGAAGAAGTAAGATTTTGGATGGACGGAGCTCAGATCCCTAGGCTTGCTATATTTTTATGAATGCATGTAGATAAGCTATCACAGCTAGATGCTTTCACTTGGTTTTGAGAGAATGAGCTGAAGCTTAAATAGAAAAAACACCCCAAAAATCAAATCAGATTTGAAACATTTCCCCTGAGAGGTCCACGTCTTCAGCTTGCAGATGAGATAAAACGCATGTGACTGCGCACAGAAGGGATCTAAGGAGAGACTTGAGCTGTGACTTCTGCTGTTTCTTTTAAAGCCGTTAGTCAGCACGACAAAGCACGTGGGAGCCTGCGGCACTGGCAGGGCTCTACGGCGCCAAGAATGTCAAGCGGGTGGGTGCAGCGCGAGGCAGAACGACTGCGACTTGCTATCAGCAGGTCTGAAAGTAGGACAGGAGCTACGGAGAAGTGAGAGAAGAAAAAGCGAGCCTTGAGGGTAGGGAGGAGCTGCAAAAACAGCGAGATGAGGGTTAAGAATTAACTGATTTTAAGCTCCGGAAGGACTCAGTCAGATCGGAGGGGGCCCATGCATTCACCTCTTCCCCTTCCTCCCTCCGCCGTGCTGCCCTTGCTGCAGGAGTGGCCAAGGTCTCTTTGGGAGGTCTGGGGAAAGGCGTCCCACTCTGCCACGGGGGGAAGCGGACACGCTCGGCAGCTGGCTGAGCCACAACGGAACCCCTTCCCGAGTGCCCAAAAATGATCACAAAACCCTCAGCAGTCCCTCCAGCACCCACAGGGAAACCAGCTCCTTCACGGCTCGGGCTCTCCAGCACCCTGCTCCGACCAGCGAGCATGCCCTAAGCTCTGCGCCCGCTAGGGAAGGATTGACTTCTCTCCCAGAGGCACAAGCACAGATCTCTCCGTGGGTCCACCCCACCAGCGCAAGACGCTGCTCCTGTGAGCTATCAGCCATCTTCTGACGCCCACAGCCTCAGGGGAGGCCATTTTACACAGATTCCTGCATGACTGGGAAATTACATTTGCCGTTCCTGGAAAATAAAAGAACACTCACGCCCACCGGCCAGGTTTGAGACCAGGAAGTCGCAGAAGTCAGAGGAGGAGACAACTTCTTTTGAACTTCTCAATGCTGCATTCTAACTGCACAGATGGCTTAGACATCCTACATCAGGGGCTGGGGACACACGCACAGTTTCTTTCCAAGACCAAGTACAAAATACAAGTCTTCTTTCCTACTTTCCCCTTTTTGAGGAAGGATTTTACAAGCCAGAAGCCAAGAGACAGGTTTGTTTTTGCTCGCATTTTGTCACTTTCCTGGTTGATATAGTCACATCTAAATGCAAAAAAAAACCTGCAGGAGCTAGAAACAGATTATGCTTTTGGCATTTCGCTTCCTATTCATCAACAACTAACCAGAAGCTGTTTTAATTTCTGTTGCTCCACACATGCTCTGGTCCCAAAACATTCCCAAATTCTGGCAGCACCTAGGAAAGACACTTCTTAGAAAGCCGTTTTACCATCAGAAATGCCTTTTCCAAAAGTGAAGTCATTAATTAAAACTGGACAAGGTCTGGCTCTCTAAGATCAGGCAATTCACCGGCTTCTCCCTCCGTCCTGCAGAACAGAGCACAGTACTGTATGCAGAGCAGATATTTTATCAGCTAGACACTTGCCTCCTGGATCCTTGGCTTGCTGCGGAAGAGGAGCCTCAGCATCTCCAAAGCTTTAGGCTGCTATTCTCCCATAGTTTGCAAGCTGGCTTCTGAACTTAGAGCTCTCTGCAGCACCCAGTCTAGCACGAGAACCCCAAGTAGTAGTTACGTCACTGGGATGTATTTTGGGAGTTTTCGCTTAAAGGAAACTGTGGTTTCATATGGGGAAACTGCATTGTGTGGCGATCGCTGCACAATACCAGCAACCAAATGAAAACACTAGATGACTTTATTGGTGCTTGGACACGACTGTTTCCATCAGCAAATCTCAGCAAGCATTCCAAGAGGGTTGGTGTTACGGTCCCCTGTTGCACAGACAGACACACAGGCACAGAAAGAGCAACTTGTCACCACACAAGGCAGCAAACAGCAATTGAGCCCATTTAGCTCTCTTCCCCAAAGTTACGCTGACCCCGTTCTGGGGACCAAAAATGCTCTTTCCAGCACAAATGCTCTCCCTGTACATCAGCTGTTCAAATGCTGGATTGCACCTCTCCAGGGAAGGGGCCAGAAGGAGCTGTTTTCTGCACCTTCACCGGTTTGTCCTTGCCCCACGTCAGAGTCTCTGCTTGGTCATCCACATCCTGCTGTATCAGGTCTTTTAGAAACTGCTGCAAGGCCCCATGTGAGGTTTGCACACTGACATCTGATGAGAGAGTTGCACAATCCTGCCTGCTTGCTTCGGGGTCAGCCCCTGCACTGTGACACTGCTCTGCATGGTGCTCTTAAACATCCAGGGATGTCCTGACACAGCCAGAGGGGAAGGAGACAGGAACTGCACCTGGCCCAGTCAGGCAGTGCACACATGGGGACTAGAGCGGAGGGGAAGGAGGGCTTCAGTCCTATGGCTCTGAATTAATTCTCTCCCAACGTCTGTTTGCAAGGAAAAAAGTGAGCCGCATGCTTACTCCCAGTTCCCACTAAGAGACCATCTGCATTTCATCTATGCAAAAGAGATGCCCTGTATGGTTTCTAAAGTTATCCCGCTGTTTCACCAGTGTCACTGCAAGGTCATTTGCTGTTTTACAGAATCCCTTTAGCTGTGCCCACTCTGTACCTTAAGAGTCACAGTTGCTGCTTTCAAAAGGGACTGTTCCTGCCAAAATTCTTTCCAGACTCATGCAACTTTTGCAGCTGTTAAGCTGCTTAGTGCTGCCCTGGACCACAGCTTTAAAGTTGCTACCAGGCTGCAGATGTGTCTTCACAGGAGCATCCCAACAGCTCTTTTCCACTTGTATTGCCTGTTTCTCGGGGGAGATCACTCCCTCCTCAGGGAGGGGAGGCACAAGGGATCTCAAAACAATTCTGCAGCAGAGAAACACAGAAGCTGGAGCTTACATTTGGGCAGCCAGGGCTCACACAAGGAATTAAAGCAGCTCCAGAGGGCAGGCATGCTTCAGTGTGGATGTGAGAAAGGATCGTGGAATCATAGAACGGCTCGGGTTGGAAGCGACCTTAAAGACCACCTAGTTCCAAGCCCCCTGCCATGGGTGGGGATGCCACCCACTAGATCAGGTTGCCCAGGGCCCCATCCAACCTGGGCTTGAACACCTCCAGGGATGGAGCATCCACAGCTTCTCTGGGCAACCTGTTCCAGTGCCTGGGATGATAGTCTCTTGGGTTGTGATCTAGCCTCTCTTCTGATCAGTTTTCTGACCTACATGTTAACATGCCTGCAGCTGCAGCACAAAGAGTTTCATCCTCTCCTCTCCCTGCCTTGCCAGGACCTTGCTCAGCTTACCTGCCCCTTCTCTCACCTAGAAACAGTGCTTTGAATTCCTGAGGCTTTTCACAAGGAAGAGGCCCATCCTGAAGTCCCTCTGCTAGAGACCACAAAACAGTCCTGGTTGGAAGCAGAAGCCATCAGCTCTTCCCTTCAGATGCAGTTACAAGCCAAGATGGGAAAGGCTGTTGAAAGAATTGAAACTTCGGTCGCTTTGCTGTCTCTGCTCCCACCAAATATTCAGATTGCTACCTGTTTGTAAGGTGATACATCTAAAGCAAGAAGCATAAACCCAAGGAAACTGCAGTAAAGGCAGCTGCATGTGAACAGGCAAGTTGTGGGTCTCAGGGCAAGAAACAGCCAGGCTGAGGTGACACAAGAGCCTTCTTCTGTCACGCTTCCAAATGACCTTGTGCATTCAGAGTTTGACATTCTTAGGGCAGATTTAAGTTGCTTCTAAGCCTTCTTCCATATTTTTTGAAAAGCAAAAAGTTGGCGACAGAAACGGGTTTGCCAATTCTGTTCTTTCTGTTCCTATACCCACGGGTCCTGGGAGAAGCGAGATGATGCTATCTGAGCAGCAGCGGGCCAGACGCTGGTGCTGCAGTGCCAAGACCGGCTGTAAACTCCGCGTGAACCTGCTGTCATTAGCACATCAGTCCTAAGAAAGATGACCCCCAAATCCAATGGTGCCAGATACAAATGGTTCCCAGTGCAGGGTTTACGAACGCTGTAATCCAATTCTCTGTCAGCAGACAAGACTACAGGGTTAAGCTCCAGCAAGTCCTAACATCAGGTCCATAAAACAGGACACCTTGCTAGCTTGTTTTAAATCAGAACAACCAGGGACTGCCTTTGCCTCCTGCCAAGATCCAGTTGCATCCCACCAAGCCTTGGAAACCCTATCAGCCCCACCACGAGGGGAGGGAAGGATCAGCATTTCATAAACAGGAAGCCAACGGTGTGAAGAACTGCTGTCTGAAGACAGACAGCTGCCGTCGTTTCAATATGCTTTAGAAGTGGGACTTGTGCCCCCATGCCAGACCAAAGAGAAGTCTCAGCAGAGGTTTCGGCTGCAGGCCAGGAAGCCTGAAGGTCTCGAGAAGCACTGGATGAAGAATACCTCTGAGTGCTTGCAGCCTGGAGAGCGCGCAGCCACTGGGGCTGCGGCCAGGGGAGACCCCTCCAGCGCAGAGCGTTCCTGGGGGCTTGCAAGAGGGTGCCAGCCTCGAGAGCATGGGAGCTTCGTGCTCCTAAACTTTTGCATAAAGTTATTTGGTGCAATCTACTTCAGAGCAATAACCTCCCTGCCAAGCAGCAACTGCTGGTAACCAGTGCTCCCACTCTACAGAGAGCTTGAAATAAACGGGAAGCAAGAGATCCAGCTAGCTTTCACAGGAAGCGAATGTGCTTTTTGCTGTTCTAAAGAGCAGAGAGGCAAAAGAAAGCTCTGTCTGGAACTTTTTTTTTTCCTCTAAGGTGGTGGTTCTCAAAAAGGG
The DNA here is from genome assembly GCA_013399475.1 of Chauna torquata. Taxonomy (NCBI): domain Eukaryota; kingdom Metazoa; phylum Chordata; class Aves; order Anseriformes; family Anhimidae; genus Chauna; species Chauna torquata. The sequence goes on from VXAL01004768.1 coordinate 59,039, forward strand.
GAACAATCAGCAAAGAAATCTCACCAGCCACTGCCTCCCCTCATGCACGGACCTTATTTGGGCAAGGCTGACGGTTGCTCTCCTTTGCAAGCAAAGAATCAGCAGGTCCACGTACTTTTGTCTTTGTTTCTTTGGTGGGTCACCTTGGGTGTTCCTTGGAGCACCCAGGTCTGGCCCCAGCCTGAGAAATCCCATCTGAGCGCTTGTCCCTGAGCAGCACAGCTCATTCCTGAGCAGAGACACCACACACCCTTGCAAAGCGAAGGGCTTTGGCTTGCGGTACGTGCGTCTGAACGGACCCAGCAGCTGGCGTGGAGGGTGCAATGGGCCTGTTCCGAGAGATGGGCTCGGGAGGGACCACGAGAAGGGAGATTTGCCAAAACCGCGCTCAGACCTCGAGGCAGAAGCCATTTTGACATGAGAGGAAGTGCTGCCCACAGCAACAAGATGGTCGTATCAGCAGCTGCAGATTGTAATTTGCTTTCTTGCCATCTACTAACTTCCAGGAAAGCAAGGCAGGCGTTGCTAACTACCCCCACAGGAAACCTGCCCTCCCACCAACGCTCTCGAGAAGTCTGCAGCTGCTGGACCTTTTGGGAGCTGGCTGCTCCACCAGGCTGAGAAATGTCACTGCGTACCTGTGCTAAACGCACGCCCTCTGCACAGCACAGTTACCACCTCAGCCACCACCTCTGCCAGGCTTTGCTGGGAGGGGAGAGTAGGAGCTAAGTCAGAATAAGCAGGGGCTGTTACTCCTTGTTTATTTAGGGGAAGGCGTTGTTTCCTGGCCTGCCAGGAGGGCAGCTGCTCTAGAAATATGGAGTGTTAACAGGCTGGGTTTGAAACCTGCTGTTGGCGAGGACAGCCAGTTCTTGCCCTGAGAATTTCACAGTGACACTAATCATGGAAGAGACCTGGAACAGACTTTTATACAACCTATATCAACCAAGAAAGGCTGCAGATTTTAAGCTGAAACAGCCAGCAGTATTAAATCGGGAGTTTTGACAAGGCAGTTCTCACTCCAGCTTACAAGAGAAGTTAAAAACCAACGTCCAGCCAAACAGAACATTTTGCAAGATCATAATGATTTCACTCAATTGCTAAAGTTTAAAACAAAACAAAACAGCTGGGAGAATTCAAGAGTTTCTCTTTTCCCAATTAAGCAGGCACATCAGTATCAAGGTTGTATTCAAAGATTAAACTCTGAAGCCATCTCTCTCGTGCTTACACATATCACACAAGCAATTAAAGAAAAAAATAATAATTTGTAACCTCAAGCAGATTTAAAAACCTTTCTGCCCAAGAGGAGAATCTCTCCTGTTCTCTTGCACATGTTCCAACCAGTTTAATTCCAGCCCACGCTCCCTGTGACATACCAGATCCCTCAGCACCGCATCTGGCCTCCCTTGCAGTTATGAAACCTTGTGGGCTCCAGTTTTACCAGTCCAGCATCATCCAAAACACCACCAAGCATCACTGCAGGGCTGCCTGCTCAAAGCAAAGGGCTGACCACTCTTTCAATGTATTCTACAAGACAGGGTTACTTCAGCTTAGTATGTACTTGCATGCATCTGCACCAGGTCAGGGAGAAAAGAGATGGAACCTCTCATTTGAGCTCCTCAGCCACTTCCAACCGTACTCAGACCAGGAAAGGCTGCAGACGAATTCACTCCTGGAGGTTTTATAAAAGGAAGCTGAAGACACAGGGAAGAGGTGGGCCCATGCCCCTTTGAGACATCAGAGAACTTGTAACAGCTTTTGCAGGAGGAGCGAGAAACAGGACAGCATAAACGCTTCAGGTCATGGACAGAGCTTAAAAGAAAAGGGAGATTCTTAGAGCAATCCAAGAGGCAGATCTGCAGGGAAAGAGACAGCTTCGTTAGTCCTGGCGCACTTTAAACTAAGCTCACGCTGAACAAGGGCATCCGCTGTTTTGACAGACAAAAGCCTCTGCGAGCCAGCCTGCGCACACAGGGTGGGGGAAGGCAGGGCCCACCCGCAGGGCGGCTTTGAAGATGGAAGTCTTGGACAAAGTCACTTTTACAAACACAGTTAAAGAGCACGGGAGACTTCTGCAACTGGAACTTCCTGATAAGTGGATAACGATGGGGGTGGATTCCTGGCAGAGAGCTTTCATGCTAGAGGTTTGCAAGAAGGGATTACATAGAGGGAACAGCGCTGCTATGGAAAGAGGCGCGTTTCACCCTGTGCCATCTCCCAGGACTGCTTTATTGGTCTCCTGAAAAACAAAACAAAACAAAAAACGGGGCAGGGAGAAAAAGAGAAGAAATGCAGAACACACTGTTGGATCTCTGCACAGTGAGGGCGACAGGAACGCTGGTGTTTAGAAAACCTGCTCGTCACCTTCATGCTCCAACTTTTGCAGGGCCAAGGCAGCTGGGGGAAGTGAATGACCAGCTCCATCATGGCACAGATAATGCCAGGAAACTCCCTCCATATGGCTTTGAACAAAAGCCACAGAACTGTTCACGCCAGACATCAGAGCATCCTAGAAGCACTATGCTGTTCTCCTCGGGGCAATTCCTCTCCATTCAGAGAGGCAGCCAAACACTCAACATAAAATTAATTTGGTCACCCTCGGGAACAACTTTGCTGCCATTCTGAGCAGCGATCTTGGCTCCCCCCAATGAGCATTATAAGCAAATCCCTAAAAAGGGAAAACTCAAACCAGGACAGTCCAGTTTTACACTGTTTGGTGTTTATATAGAGCAGCTCCACTTTTTTTTTTTCCCCATGGGCCCTTTCTCTCACTAGAGAGAAACTTCACTTCTCTTGTATGCAAGACAATGACCCACATCTTCTTCCGTGGAGGTGGATGGAGCTGTAACAGGAAGGAAACGCTGTGAAATCCTGGAGGCTACAAATAGATACCAACGCTCTCTGGCAACAAGCAGAAGAGCAGCAGTGATAGAGGACGGGATTTCCCAGCAGAGTGCGGTGGCACAGTGGTGACAGGTTCCAGCATCCGCGGCTATGGGACAGGCTGTTCCATACCAAAAGGGGCTGAGCGAGCGGCAGAGGCCGAAGGCAGCTCTGCCTCCCAGCCGCAGGCTCCCCAGCTGGGCACACTCCAGCAGGTGGCACTCGGAGCATCTTCAAAGTCCAAAACATGTTTCTGAAGAGCAGAAAGGGCTCATTTCATAAATACCTTTGTCTGAACACACAGCACCCCTAGCACGGGGAACTGAGGAACTGATAAAGGGATAAAGTGCTTCTGCACCAAAGCCTGAGGCTGAAGAAAGGAAGAGACAGCAGCTGGCCTCACACAGCAGAGCTCTCACAGCAAGGCAAGCCTTTCCACTTTGCAACATCCTTGTTGATCTGCTCCATTGTTACCTGACTCATTTGACCAGGAGCACCAAAAAATCTGCCTAATGCCAGAGAGGCCAGTCCCTTGTGGGACAGAGAGCAGAGGGACTCAGGTACAGGGGATGCCTTTTGCACTCCAAAATCTCCTCCCTGCTCCTGACCCTCTCCAGGGGAAGGCATTCTGGCACCAGATCCTGCAAGCTTCTAAAAAAAATAAAAATAAAATCTCTCCACCCTCTCCAGGCACAAGCCACAACTGGCCAGGATCAGCTGACAATGAACACTTTGGGCTAAAGATACAAGCTCAGGCAAAAGATCTTCCCAAAACACACAGCCTTTCTGATAGCTCGCTGGTGCCACTGCAGCCTGCCACAAAGCTGCAGCTGCAAGAACAGCATTCACAGCGGGCAGGACTTTGCACCCAGCAAAACGAGATACCAGAGAGGAAAACACCTCTAACTGCCGAGAGATAAGGAACTACTTAATTATGCAGCTTCTAAAGGACAAATTAGCCTCCATATAGAAAGTGCAAAGGATACTGCCTCCCTTTCCTGCAGCCCTACAGATTCTGTTTGCAGGCGAGGAGGAGAGGTAGTCAGTCCACTCTCAGCAAACTCAGATCAGCTTGTGTTTCGATGGCTGTAAAACCAGGAGACCACGGCCCAGGTTTTTCTAAATGAAGAATATTACTCTTAGGAACCAGCACTAAAGCACTATCCTCCACCCAGGCATAACGCGGTTGTGATACTTTCAGTACAAAAAGTAAAGACTCTAACTGAATTAGAAAATATAGCACTGCTTTCACAACGAGTACTGAGACTCATTTGCTGCCCCTGGAGTTATCGTGGGATGTGGAAACTATGCTCTATCACAGGAACGCAGGAATTCCATACTCCTCCCACAACACATAGGCTGCGGGTAGTTTTCCTCTTGCAAGACATGTGAAAGCGGTCTCAGGTCTTGCTAGAGCCTTTGCCTGGTACGTACCAGATTTTGGTATGTAGACACTGAAAGAACCCACCTCTCTCCTGCCCTCCGGGAAGGACACATTGAAAGTAAAGCGATCATCACATTTTCAGATGGCGGCTCCGAACTATACCAGTGTTAAAAGAAGAAAACGCATCCAAAACGCACCCTGAGCTACATGTTACCAACACCCTTGTGAGAGTGTACGGGATGAGAGCCTGCCATAGCAAAGCACTATTTTTCATTTAATGCTTGTAAAAAAATACTGTGGCAGCCAGCAACCACCCCCTCCACTGCTTGGCCATGACACAAGGCATGTGCCTGCTCTGGGTGCCTGGGCCAGGACGGCATAAAATGAAGATTACCAGCCTTCCCCTTCCCAAATATCACAGTACAGGAATTACAAATTACAGTCATCCTGAACATTGGGAAAAACATGTCTTGTCCTGTTCCCCAAAGATACGAAAACTGCTTTTTTAAGGAGCTTCTTTTTTCCTGCTGTCCTTGTGGAGACCTGAGGCTCCCCTCTCTCAGTGCCGCCTGCACAAGCTAGTCCAAAAGAGCGGGACCCCCAAACGCCACACGCACCGTTGAGCCCAGTCTCCGGTTTAGCACGCAGTGCTCTCTTGCTGGCCCGATGACAGTGCACAGACATCGCCTCCCCCTTTCTGTAACCAGATACTGCGTATTCCTGATTGTAACTAGGCCAGCCCGAGCCTGGAGTTCAGCTAAATACACCTCTCCTTACAGCGAGGAAATCAATACCACCACATCTCAGAGTGCTTACGGGAGCGCAAAAAGGTTCTGTTCACAGTCACTTCAGTATTCCTTGACCCATGGCAGAAGCTTTGCTGAAGTCTAGGTTTCAAGTACAAATAAGGGATGAACGCCCTCATTTTCTGTACCTGAAGGTAAGGGTGACATTTCCTGGATGTGCACTCCGGGACTGGTAAGGGGTGGGCCCAGATTTCATGCTGCAGTTGGGAAACCCTTTCTGCCTTAGAGCGTCGTTGCAATGAGATCAGCTGGAGTTTCTCCTAAGCCCAGCCAGCTGCGAGAGTGCCTCTGCTTTCCTCACCGCGGAGGCAGCACCAGGCAAACGAGCGAGTAGCTTTTACTAAGGGCGAAGGAGAAGCAGAAGGGCTCTGGGCTAGGCAGGAGTCCTTACAGGAGAGTCGGGGCTCAAAGCTCTCTGCGTGCAAAGTCTGCGAATGCTGCCTGCCCCCCGCACACTTACAGTGCCAACAGGAGCTGCTCGTGTTCTCTGTGCCATCTCGCTGCTGCAAGCTCCGCAGGACAGTCCACAGCCTCTCCCAGCTCCGTGGCAGCGCCTGACAAGCAGCACAATGCAGCCAGGGGGAAAAAGTTATTGCAGCTTCACCTGGAGCTATGGAAGGAATTTACTGCTCGTGTCAAAATTACATTTCAGCTTCCAAATAAAGCTGACACTTGTAAAGCTGCAGGAGCTTCGGAGAGACTGCCTGCGTGTGCAGGAAGAGTCCCAGATCTACATCCCAGCCAGTGATGAAGCCAGTCACCCTCCAGCAAATCCAGCGAGCGAGACTCAAAGCTCTGTCTTTAACAACACACCTGGCCAGGGTTCCAGAGACCCAAGCCCAGCCCTGACCCTTTCAAAAATCAAATGTAAGTTCTTCAGTTTGAGCTCTTCAGGGTCCTTTTCAGCATCAGCGCTCTGCTGGTTGTCCCTGGCACAGAGGCAGCTGCCACCACTACAGCGCTTCCCCACCCCATCTTCTGTGGCCAATTTCAATCCCAGTCAGAGAAGAGCACACGGCTTCTCTAGCCCTCTGGAGAAGCGCAGGCAGAGTGCCGGCTTTTGCTCACGCTTCCTCCTGGGTCCACGAAGAACTTGACTTCACTCTAGAAATCCACTGCCCTCTCTGTCTCCTCGAAAGTGCTGCCCGTCTGCCCTCACGGCTCAGTCGTGAGAAAAGTGGCTGAGGAAGGGCTGGCAGGAGGATCCCTCGCTTTGCTGCAGGCTCAGGAGAATTCACTCCTTTGAACTCTCATGGGGAGACGGATGACACAGGTTTCCTCCAGGTACAGCATAGAGTAAAAGAGGGTTTTTTTTTTTTCCTTCAGTACAAGAGGTTTCCTGGATACAGAACCTGAGGCAGTTTCTATTAATCCATGAGGTGGATGGAAATAAGAAACCAGAGCAGTTTTGATCGGTCGGAACTCTGCCGGGCGTGACGTGCAGGAGGGCTGTTACAGCGCTGCTCGCGAGCTCTGCAGACTTCGCTGCATTCCTCATGTGCAAGTCCTGTAAACTGACCCCTCTTCAATTATTCATTAGAGTCTGCAGCTCATCAGAGACTCTGTTCCTCAAACAGGCATTTATTTGTTATTTTTTTAAAGAGCTCAGGAGCTTGCTGTTAACCATAGCCCGGCCTTGCCAAGGACGAAGAGCAAACGTTCTGGCAGGAACAAGCCGGGCAGCTGTCAGGCATTACATTAAAAACAAAACCACTTGATTACTTCAACTGACAACACGGAGCAGCCAGTTTAAACTGAAAGCTTTACCACTGACAGGCTGAAAAGCTGCACATTAAGAGAATGGCAATAGCTGCAGCTAGTCCTTGCGGCGGAGGGGAAGGCAGATTTCCAGGCAGCACTGCGCTAAGATGTTCTGCTCTCACCAGGATACCCCGGGTGCTGCACAGGCCTTGGGGACCGGACCAGCAAGAGCACTCTTTGCTAAGCTGCTGGAAGCAACAAAGAGGGGCACTGGGCAGAGAAGAGATCTGCTGAGATACTTGTCTCTTCCCACATTTGATAGTTTTCTAATTCTTGGAGAAAAAGCAGCAGCTGTGCAAACACACCAGGTGCTGCTTCAAATAAGAGCATTTCATTTGTTTGTTTTAAAACCCTTCATTTTAAGAGGCTGCAGTTGGAGTCGTGTCCTGCACTGATGACGATCACACCACTGGTCTTCCATCAGCAAGATTTGCACTCAGCCTGGAGTCAGAGTTCACTTGCAATGCTGACAGCAAAGGCAACAAGAGCCCTCCATCACCTGGACACTAGATGGGCACACAGGACTTGCCCCTTCTGGCCACCCACTTAGGGATGCAGTTCCAAAGACAGGACAACTGTCAGAGGATGCTCTGCCACGCGGCCAGTGAAGCCTACCAGCAACAGGCACCGTGCCAGAGAGACGTGCTGCTGGAAACCAGAGCTGTGACCAAGCACTAGTGCACTATGCCACGATGGAGCAGCACAAAGGCTTCCCCTCTTACATCCTACTGGAGGAGCACGAAAAATTCCCAGTCTGTGACTAGAAGTCAGAGCAGGATTCCTCACCAGCAGCCTGCAAAAAACTGTTCCACCTACATCCAGTTTGCAGGCGAGAGTGGACAGCTGGGCTCAAACACCTCAGCAGGTGCAAAAATAAGAACCAGCCTCATTTCTAACCACAGTCTACTGCTGTCAAAGCACACAGAGGACAGGAACAGAGCAGCCTCATGTCTTCAGCTGTCAGGTAGATGGCTACAACCACCCTTCCTCCAACTCATCCCAAAGAATTACTATTCAGAGCTGTGATTGCAACTCTGCTTTGTCATCACTACAACATTACAACTGGGTGTTTCACCCAGAACAACACGAACTGATGTTAACATTGGTGATGCATGTACTTCTCTGGCCAGGAGAGTTCATGTCCTGGGCTTCTGCCTTTAGCTTCCCCTGCTGAAGATGCTGTGGGGGAAGATCTTTCTGCAGGTTTTATCTGGTCAGGACATGAGGATGAATCAGCGGGAGTTATACAGATCTGGGCAAGAGCTGTGTCTTCTTCCCTCCTGCTGCACTCCTGCTAGGGTTTGCTGCCTAACAGCAAGGCCCAGCCCGAGCTGGTGCGGCACCTCGTGCCTGGCATGCACAGCAGAGCAGGTCCTCGCTCCTGTCTCAAAGGTCTCTTTTATGGTGCAAAGCAGAGCTGGAAGAGGTTACTCATTCATTTCCCCAGGTTTCATTGCGCACTGTGATTATCACCCAAGAACAAGCTGATCAGCACTTCCAGCCTGAGCCAGTGTTACCTCCAGAGAGAGAGTGGGCACGCTCAACACTGCAAATCCACTCCTCTGCTCTTCATTATGAAGTGATTTCACTAATTAGGTGTTGTACTTTCATGTACAATTCCTCACACTTGGTACCTTCAGGGAGCACATGCTCACCCCTCAGCCAAAGTAGCTGCAGAGCAAGCTGTAAGATCTCAGTTATGAGAGGTTCCATTTTTCCACTCAATTCAAAACCTCTGTTGCCATTCCCCAGCTGAACAAGGACCAATCTTCAGCCTACCTGACAATTAAAATCTAGAGAACATAGGAGAGAATGAGATTCAGTACCTAAAGACCAACGCATAGTGCTGGCAATTAGCCCCTGGCACAGAGCAGCTTTTGAGAGCAAGGCAAGAGACCTTCTGTTCTGCTCCTGACCGGCACAGGCACGCAGCTCTGCTGGGGAAGCCAGCGGGTTAACCTGAGACTGTCACAGGAGACGTTTCTCTTTGGTGGGACCTGGTGTCAGCCCAAGTTGTGTTAAAGAAAACAGAAGAGGAAGAAAGCAGGCCCTGAGCCCTCTGAAATGTGGAGGATGTCAGAGGCAGCAGTCCTGCTCTACGAGCAATACGAGACCTCCGCCACCAATACGGACGTGAAAGAACAGCTCTTCTCTTCAGCAGCCCACAGAAGTTGCACTGAAACATTGTGCCAACTGCACTGCCGCTATCTTAAAGCCAATGACATATTTAAGCAGGGTCAAACACCACTACCAAAGGAGAGATGGAAAAAAAAGACATCCTTGCACCTATCTTTTCCACAGGTCTCCTGCTCAATGCAGTTGGATTAGCAATCCGGTTTTAGGGATGTGGCCGGGACTGCCTGGCAGATTGCAAACTCTGACAACAGATACACACTGGGAACATCCAGATAAGCAAGGATTCAGGCATTAGCAATCTAGAATTGTGCTCATTGTCAGGAGAGGGTTTGGCTTGGAATTCCCATGGCCACAGAGCTGGAATGTTGTTGGGATGGCCCTGACTCTGCAGAACCAAGCTCCTTTCCCGCGTGACCGTGCAAGGGGAGGCGGTCGCTCCGGATAACGCTCTGCCCAACCTGTAGGATCTTGCAGGCATTTCCAAGATACTCAGATAAACATACCAGGGTACGATGCTTGCAGGGACTTGTGTACCACAATTATTCTTGAAAGATGGGAATCCACTCAGGAATAAAAGCCAGAAGTTGTTGTGAAATGCACCAGCTGTCCTCGGAAGGAAGCTGAGTTGTAGCTACAAAGGCAGCTAGAAAGTATCAGGCTATTCAGACCACAGACAGCCTAGCCCAAAATATCCCCTCACTACATCTGCAGTGACCATTTCATTGTGTTTCATGCCCGAAGACCCTAATGTGCAACACCAGCAGGTGAGGTGGGAGAGAGATGACTGAGGCATTAGACTGCATCAGTCTTGTGCCACCCGCTGCCAAGTTCCCAGCTCTTTTGAGGAACTCTTGGATTTCCTCCTTTTCAAAGTTTCTTTGCTTATTGCCCAAGCAAATAAAGATTTTACTTCTGGCAGCATCCCACTTATGGGGACAGACGGAGGGATGGCACTGCTGTGTGGGCGTTGAGTAATCGCCGCTGTTGCTGCTTTGGGCTATTTTTAGAAGAGATCACAGAATAAGCCGCAAAAGGATAGCAAGTACAAACGTGGAATAAAGGTGCCTCTTGCCCTTACAGCTCTCCACACACAGCTAGAACAGAGGGGCATGGGAGCGATCCCGAACAACTTTCAACTTACGAATAGACAACCTCAGATGTTTACTGCTGCTTAGTTCTCCTTCTTTAGTCCTTGCTGTAGGTAAAAAGCAAGAGTCAGCGTCAGAATCTGCTGCTGACGTCTACTCCCAAGTGAACAGAAAAACACACAGATATTGAGTTCACTGCCTGCCTGCTTCCCCCATCTGCAGCACCAGAGCTGGCTTAGAGTGCCAGTTAGCGCTGAAGTTTAAGGTATGTGTTTATAGTAGAGATTTCATTTGTCTTTGTGCTGGTAGAATATATACCTTGTACAAACTTGGAAAATGCGAGAGAGGTTATTTCAGGAGTGCGAAGCAGGCTTCACACATTTAAAAAATTACCGAAAATGGGATTGTCAGGCACTGCTCACAGGCATTTTGGCCATGGCACCTTGGAAAAGTGCAAAGCAGGACACTTGCACGTAGTACAAGGCCCTTGTGGTTTCCCTCCCAACCTGCTGTGGGGTGGTGGACAACTTGCCCACTTCTCTGCTCCAGCTCCCCAGCTGTAATGCGGACTTCACTCTCATGTCTCACAGAGGGACAGACACCGACACAGAGCGGCAAAGAAAACCCCCAGTGCTTTTTGGCCTCTATCACGCGACCTTTTTGTGGGGCTGCATCTACAACCAGAATTAGCCAGGATTTGTCCCAGTGATGTCCTTCAAAGAAAAAAAAAATCTGTGATTGTTTTTAAAGCGGCATCCTTCAGCTACTTTTACAGGAGAGCAGTTTGGCCAAGTGTTTGAAGATGAAAGACACAAAGTCTCATGTCTTAGAAGCCCAGCTGGAATCCAACCAAAAGACACACAGATTTTCTTCCATGCCAGAGATGCAGGCAGAGTGAAGAACCATAAAATCATTATTCTCAGGGGAGAGAAGGAGAGAAGTGCACAGTGTCACTGACCTGAGTTCATCTGACCCATGCCAGCTTTCCTGCAGGCCTCTGAAAACGTGCCAGTCCAACAACTGGTCCAGAAAAGCAGAACAGGTAGTTGAGATGTAACGGCAATGCTAGAAGTTCAGCACAAGCTTCTGGAAAAGAGCTAGCTGAAAAGCAGCCAACTGTTTTAGGCTTAAATTTCTATTACTGAAAATGTGACGGTAACCAACTGGGAAAACAATACAGTAAGTCTCCGCGGCCTTTAGCACGAATAATGATTCAGAGACACAAAGTGCTCCAGGGCACTCATCGAGTGTAAGGCACAGGACAAACCCTAGACAATCCGTTCAGCAAGGTCTCCCAAGCCAAATCAAACACATAGTGTCATTCTTCACAGTTACAGCACATGCACATCAGAAAAGGAAATCCTGAAAGGCTTATGCTTTTGAGGCACTGAAATGGCTCTTCTACTGCCCTTCTGCCCTGAACAGTGTCTTGCAGGACAGAGAAGTACGGGCACAATTTACATTAGTAGGAAATAACCCTGTTAACAACATCAGTCCTCAGGCTTGTACTTGGAGAGGGTTCACATCAGAGAAATCAAGTCCTTCAACACCACGTTCCTCACACGTGGAGCAGGAAGACAGCAGATCAGTTCCCTCTACCACTCCCTGCTGATGTTAATGGGGATGCAGAGTGCAACTTGACAGACGTGGAGCTTCTCCTAGCTCCACCAGGGAAAGAGAATAAACAGATACCAGGCACTCTGCAAAGGCAGCTGTGCCAAAACCATCAAATATGCTTGCATTTCTCATCCCATCTAGTAAGATCACAGCATAGAGAAGGGTGTAAACACGGCACTGAAACACTCCAGGGATTCTCACTTCTAGCCCTCTGCTACGGCTGCTAGTCGTAGCACACATCTCTGGTGTGCTGGACTGAGGTAGCCCTTTGGGAAACTTTCCAGATACGTTTGGATGACCAAAGGGACAGGAGAAAAGAGGGCTTGTCTCTTCTGTTCCCCTGCTCCAGTCCCTCACACTCCTGCATGCACTCATCCAGATTACAAAGCAGCAGCTTACAGGATTTAAAAATAGCCTTCCCCAGCCCATTCACCAAGTCAGCTCACACACCACATGCAGCTCAGGGGGACGAGTAAAAGACTTAACCCTGCTGCATTTTTACCTTGGATGGAGGATTCCCACCTTCTTCTGGAGCAGCCTGCCCATTCTGCAAAGGAAGAGAACCCACTGTTAGCACACACCAGGCACGGACCGCTCCTCTCGCACCCCATGGGGCCTGTTTGCTCTGAGAGTATTTCATGCAGGACAAACGAGGGGGATGCCACTTTCAGACATGGTACAAGATGGTTGAACATTTCCCTTACATCTAGGGGACGCAGCAAAAGACTCTTTCTGCCAAGGAAAAAAACCTTGCGTAAAAAAAAGTCTCTTGTCCAGAGAGTCTGAAATTAGGGCTGCTAACAAACTGACAATTGCTTGCAGGGTCAACACCACCCGGCACTCCTCAGGTGTGGATTCCCTGGTTGGTGTATACAGGAGTCCCACCCTCGGCAGCGTGTGCTGCAGAGACTTCTCCAGAGCCACAGCCATGCGGCTGCACTATCCCACCTCCTGCGCTCATGTTGCAGCTACACCCTCCGCTGTCACTCTGGGACTTACGAAGAAGCAAGCAGGGAAGATTAGGTGAGGACAGGAAAGCAGTGCTAGAGTGCAGTTTACAGCCTCACAGCCATTTTGCCTTTACATTGGTTTTAATAAGAACTTCTATCAGTTATTTATTACCATATCACAGCTGATACCACTGCAGGAAATCTGCACCACCTGCTTGGCTTCAGGCCACCTTTGGCCTGCAAGTCAAGCTTCTGTTGCTGGGGCTCTGTACAAAGTCACAACAGGTGACCTGGACCGCCTGCAGTGGCACCAGGCCAGTCACACTCAGCGCTGAACCACAGGCGTATCAGGTTCAGCACAGTACCGTGCCTGGAGAAGCCAGCAGAAGCAGGAGCAAAAGTGGGTGGGATGTGCTTAGGCACTCAGAGCAGGGTAAGCATGTGCAAAAGGTTTTCTGCAGACTAGGGAGAAAAACAAGGGCAAGAAGATTTTTCTTTGACATCTATTTGCACTACAGTCTCAGGCTCCAAACAAATCATGGAAGCCCTCACTTTCGTTGAAAGAACAAAGCAAATTTATTCACTTCTCTTTAGATTTTACCATCCAAGAGAAGAGATGCAATGCAGTTAGTTGTATTTCAGCCCCAGATTCCCAGTTGAATGCCTGGGTTTTAGTGTCTTTCAGGAATCTAACAGGAACAAAGCTCAGTCCTTTCCTGGAGAAGCAAGGGAACATCAACCTGACATCTGCTGTAAGAGTATGATATCCCCTTCTCCTCCTTGGGCCAAACTGAACTTGCTTCCTTTTAAACCAAAGCAAGGGAAAACCTGCATTTGCTGATTTTCAGAGAGCTTTGGCACCACTGAGAAAACCTCCCCCTAATGCTGGACTCTCTACAACATTCAGTTGGTGCTTCCAGGTTTACCCTCTTCTCCTTTCCATAGGAGGTCATCAGTGCTGTGTTTAAACTGCTCGGGTACCTGCTTGCAGCAAGCTCATAAAAAAAGACGTACCACTGAAGAGCTAAATTTATGTACAAGCTTAGTTTTCAGATAATTAAAATCTGCAGACAGGATCTAGAGTCTCCACTCCCAACTCAGCCCAGCCAGCGCCACCTGCAGCACCTCACAGAAGAGCTTGGTTCCACCACAGTGCAGAGTACTGCCACATCAGCTAGGGAAAGGAAGACCTGCCTCTTAGCCTGATGCTGGCCCTGCAATATTTACATTTATATGGAGTCATTCTGAGTGCTGTAAGTCACCTTAGTACCAATCACAGTGGGGTTTGAGTTCCTAGGTATTTTCAGCCAGACTGAAATGGAGTAATCGCACTACCATTCAAGCCAAGCTCTTCCAGAGGAACACAGCCCTGATGTTTACACAGAGCTATTGGTGCCATTAGCACAAAGAATATCTAAGAAGTGAAGTAAGATTTTGTGTTTATGTATATCCTCCACGAAGAGGGGGAGACACTGTGCTGAAGACAGCCAGACTTGGAAGCATGCTTGTGTTTACTGGCTCTGCTGTCACTGATCAACAATCTGTAAGTCACTGCTAATCAAAACCATAGCTCTGGGAGGGCTGTTTATGTCTGAAACAGCTCAAGTCCCATAAGAAGTAGATTTCCATGTCAGACAGAGTAGTGCCTGGCTCATGGTCTGGAGAACGGATCTACAAGGCACGTGTCAGGAGAAGGGATGAGTTGATGCATGCGACAAGCTCTTTTATTCCCCTGGGAAGATCAGCATGTGGCGAGTGAACACAGGGTCTGTTCAACTCCTCAGCTTCAGGGCCGAGCGAGGAGACAGCAGGACCTGCCAGAGCTTTGAGTGCTGCAGTTCATCAGCTCCCTGCCCTGAGGGACACTTGTTCTGCGCACTTGCTGTTGATAGAAATCAATCCTATCTGGGAACGGAAGGGACACAGAAACAAACAGAACAGTGTCCATCCCAGGGAGGCTTCCTGGGCATATGAGTCTCTGGTCTTAGAGAGATGAAGCTCCTAATGCAACAGTCACGTTCTCAAGCTGATGCTGGACGGCTTTGTAAGGAGAGAATTGCAGTGTTTAGAGCCAAGTGCTTTCCTTCCACCCCAGAGAAAAAACATAGCCTTTATGCCCTCATATGGGATTCAAGAGCCATTTGTAAGCGTCCCAGATGGAAGCACACTCACAACTACAGACTCATCCCCTCACAGGATAAAATACGGCTATTCACCACGGTATAAGTAGAGCTGAAATAGTTTGGGGTTTCTCGGTTTGACGTCTGTCTCTTTAAAACACTTTATTTCTGCACTCCCCCTGCATACCACGCACAGCATGTTAGCGAGTGCATATGTGTTTGCCTCTGATTCTGCCAGATACACTCTTACAGCACATTGTTCTCGTGGCTGGAAAGGAGAGGCCTGAATGCCCTGCTCTGAAAGCAACTCAGAAGAGCTCCCCGCAGGCAGCAACCAGGCAATACCTGCTGCAAGAGGGAGGCCTGGCTCCTTCCCTTGGGTGCCCGTGGCAGCAGGCAGCTGACGCAGACCGAGCAGGGCTTGGGCTACCACGAAGGCAGCCTGCACATGCCTCGCTGGGGGCCAGCGGGCTGTCCCTGCAGCTTTCCAGCCAGCACTGCCCTGTGGCCAAGGGACAGAGATTACAGAGGTAACCTGATGGTCACACGGGGTGTCAGCCTGGCACCTCTGGCTGAACGGCAGCTACAACGGTCTGGGAGGTAATGTAAAGGCCCTTTAGTACACGTGCTACTCTAATAACTTTTCTTAATGGCACGCAGAAAAGTATACTGGAAAACAAGTGTATTCAGTTACATAACTGCCAGCCTGGCTGAACTTGGAGATATTTATCTTAGGGCATCTTGCATTTTAAATCCCTTTAATTCCACATAATCTGCAGCACAGGGAGGAGCAATTTACAGAACAAGCCACCGCTGCTCTAATCTGAAACCAAGACAAATCTCACCCCAGCAGGACCATGCGAGACTGTGCCCACTCCTGCTGCCATCAAGGCCTGCGCTCTATAGTTAGCTCCACCAGCACAAGCCATCCTGGATTATCGACAGCTCTGCTCAGCCAAGCAGCCTGCTGTTATTTCTGGACCTCTAGGTTTTGGCTGGTCACTTCCGAGATACCGTATATAAGCCATGGGTACCAGGTACCCAGCAGCGCTCTTTCTCCCACCTTTGATGAAGAGTGAAGCATTCAAGCAGGAAGCAGTAAGGGAAGAAACCCTTTACCCCAGGGCTTCTGCTCGCTTGAGACAAGAACAAGCCATTACTATTTTTAAGTGGAACTTACGGATCTTGCCTATTGAGTGGCCTATTGCCACTCCAGAGAAAGGAAATAATTCTGCAAGAATAAAGATCCCCAACTCTTCTCCGCAGAAGAAGAGAACTCACATGGCCCAGACTGAGGAGTCTATATACAAGGCACATCGGAGACAAAAGTCACTCGGCTTCCTCCCGTATCTTTGATCATGGTTTTATGCATTGTTCAGCTAAGATGCTTGAAAAAGATAGTTACTCATGAATAGCTTCTGCTCAATAAAGGATGATACACATTTACAGGCAAAAATAATTAGCTTGAAGTGGCTGGGTTTGTCGTAATCCCACGTCAGTTGTGTTGCTGTATGTTTGTGTAACAAGACAAGAGTTTAAAGAAAAGCATAGCCCAGATGACAGTTCCCATCGTCATGGTGATGAAGTCATTCAACTCCACTCTATCCACTTGTACTCAGCCCCAGCCAGATTTTTCTACCACATAAGCAATATTCTGAATAGTATAAGCAGAAGAGAGAAGAGGAGAAGGAAAAAAAAAAAAAAAAGTATTATGAAGGTAGCTCAGTCCCCAGTACAGTCTCCTGCAACGGTTCACGCTCCCACTGCCACCCACTCCCATGCATTTTCCCAGTGCAGCTCCGGCAGGCTGGGACAATGGGCGCCAGCTGTGACTGGTCCCCAGCAGCAGACCGCTAACGCTCCTGGAGTGCAGTGGAAAAACCCCAAAACGGAAACAATAGGTCTGATGCCTCCACCAGCACAGTGACAGCACCTCTGCTCCGTGACTCAGAAAGCAAAGGTTCGAGGAAGCTGGTTTCAAACCTCGATGGCAGGGATCCCAGGCAATTTACGTAACTGACGTTCCAGAAAAGTCTCTTCGGTTTCTCTGTGATGCCACCTTGCCCAGGAGAGGTTAAAACTTTCTGCTCAGGCCCCTACCCTTGGCGACTTTAACCTCACAAGGTGCAAAACCCCCCCTGAGCCTAAGTCCCTCTGCTGTTTGCAGATATGCTGCAGAATCCGAAGGAATGCAGCAACATCCGGCACAGGCGACGGCAGCCAGGTTTAGAGGTGAAGAACACCCATATTGTTTTCCTTATTGGAATCAAGTACACGTACCTGCTCACTTCAAGCCTAAGGGAGCTAAATTGCTAACGTCCCATTTGGCATGATACCGAGATGTAAAGAGACTGACTTTCAGAAATATCACCTGCAAGTTGCTCCTGACCCTGGAGCTGACCTAGAGCTCTGGCCAAGGTGAGACGGGGGAAGGCAGGCCCTGAAGTTTCAGTTTACAAACAACACATCCATTACTAATGCAGTGGGGAAAATAGTTCTTGCTGCTACCATGATCTTCACAACTGACTCCGGCTGACAAACACACTGGGCCCCCCCCGCAGCCGTTTCCGGACAAGAGATCTCGTGATGTTGACACAGCCGGCTGCCTGGCACCTGAGAGGCCTGGGGTTAAGTAGTAAACGAATCTCACTGATGGCATTTATTGCCCTGGGCACTGGCGTTAGTTTCCTCCCATTACAAGTTTAGTTTTCAGGCTATCTTCCTACTTAGGAAGAGAGAGACCACAAACACAAAGCGCTGTCTTCCAGCTCGAACCTACCCCAGTACACCCGGCTGGCTCTGAGCGCATGATGTGGTTTCAGGAATCGCAATCAAGTCATTGCAGGACTGCCGTCCTCTCCCACCTTCGAGCACAAACACATCCTCGTGACTCAAGCGATGCTTCAGAACAAGTGCTCTGAGCCCGCTGCAGGATGCACCCGCACCTTTGCGCCAGACGCGTGCCCACAGCACAGGGACCCCCACACCGGGAAGCCTCGGGGGGAAGCCTCGCCACATCTGGCTGATGAAAATTAGGCAACCTCACCTACATTTGCCAGCAGACCTTTTGCTGTCATTGCAGTGGTAGCGAAATGCTGCCTCCGCTCTAAGCAAACATCTCTCAGAGGCAATTTTAAATTGGAATATGAAAATCTGACCAATTAACTATTGCAACATCCCTAGGTGTGACAGGAGGGGTAAAGGGGCATGGCAGCCTTGAATCCAGCCAAATGGGAGAGCACCAGGGTCTGAGCAAAGCGACTGGGACAAAATCCACACCACTCCTATCATTTCTCCAGAAAAGCTGCTAGTTCCAATTTGGATTAGGAGATGTTTAACTAAAGAGTGCCAGAGCACACTGCCTCAGCTGGCTGCTCTGCAACGGGTGAGAACTGCTACAAGCTGTCCCTTTATTCTGGTATGGCTGAGGAGCAAGCCTGCAGATGTGGACAGATGCTGTGCACTGTCCTGCACACCTGGGTTGGAGGCCTTCAATAGGAGGAAAAGAGCAAAGCAGGAGCGAAGCGCACACATCCAGCAAAGTGAAACGGGACCGCGACTGGGTACCCCTGAACCCGAAACAGGCCTGCCAGGGCAGCTGGGTCCAGGCAGACAGATAGTAAGGAAGGCTTGAGGTGAAACACCCAAAATCTGAGACGTTTATTCCCAGGGCCTTCAGCAGAGCCAGCCTTTCCCTATGTCTGGGTGGAGCGAGAGGTGCACACTACTCGCACTCCGAATAATGAAAGCCTGCAAGGGAAGCAGCGGAGCCATGAAGCCCCCGGCGCTCCCAGCCCCGTTTTAGCAGAACGGGGGAGCACGCGAAGCCCTTTCGCTCGGAGCAGCAAGAGGCGGCTCACGCCAGCGCACGGCTCCGGCAGGCTCCCACTCACCGATCCGTACCTCAGCCCAGCCCGGAGCCTCTCAAACCCTCCAGGGAAACGCACGGGGAGGGTCCGCGGAGCCGGGCAGCGGCGGGGCAGGAGCGGAGGGAAGGAAGGAGGGGAGGAAGGAGGGGAGAGGGCCGGCCGGGCGCTCCTTTGTTCCGCGGAGACCCCCCGGAAGGGCCGGTGCCCCGCTCACCTCCGTGTCCAGATGCACCAGCTCCATGTTGGGCCAGGGCTCGGCCAGCTGGGCGAGCGGCATGCTGGCGGCGGGCTGCCCCGCGGGGCTCGGCTCGNTCTGGGCGCTCGCACGCGGCAGCGAGGACAGGGCGGCTCCGGGAGCGAAGTTGCGGGAGAAGCCGAGGTCGGTGGCGGGGGCTCTGGGCCGAGCGAGGCAGGAGGAAGGCGGGCAGACCGGTGTGCTGCGCGATGCCTCGGGCTGGAGGCTTCGAGCGAGCGGGTACCCACGCGTGGCAGATTTGTCGCTGGGCAAAGATCATTAGTTGTGCACGGATATTCACACGCAGCTTTTGCGGGTAGCGAGGCTGGTCAGGGGTGTTCCGTTCTGTGTCAGCTGCAGACTTCCCTGGGCATTTTACCCTGATAAATTCTGGATGTACCCATTAGGCAAATGGATCTTAAAATTGCTGCTAAGGTACTGCTTGCTCCTTGCAAGGTGAGAGGGGCAGCCACCGCATGTGTGTGTCTAGTGAGGAAATCCTCAAAGGCACCAAGAAGCACCTGAACAGCAAACATCGACTGAAAGCTACATTGCACAGAGCGTCCAACTCTTCTGTGCCTTGGAAGGACTTTTTTCCTCTACAGCTGGAGGAGTTACCAGCCGTTTCACTGTACACACAATGCTACACAACATTATCAGACGAAGAGGCTGTGAGGATAAACTCAGTAGCAGACAATTCAGATTTCTGTTTAAAGCAGGAACTGTCTCTGGGAAATCTGGATTCTAAGTTTGAGACACAGTGAGTCACTGCTCACCGCTGCTTTTAGGGCCCTCTTCCCCTTCTTTCTGTTCCCTACAAAATATGGACTAAAAAACAAACAAACAAACAAAAAACCTCTCTACCTTTCTACAGTGTTTGGAGATCCTCAAAGGAAAGGAGCCTTACGCACAAGTGTTCATAATTCATCGCTATTCTGACTTGCTAGATTTCTCAAATAGGAAAAAGTTTTCTTCTACTCACTTTTTACCAAAACCCAAAGCACCATGTTTTCATGTTCAACTATAAAATTATTTGTTATAAAAAATCTTTTTAAAAGGGTGCATCGTGAAGGGTTGACTTCATCAAGGTGTGGCTGGAAATACCATTTAACGAGCCCAACAGAAAGCACATACAGCTCTGGTTTTGCGTTGTGATGGCACCTCTCCCAAGAAGCCAGCATTATACAGTCCTAAGCCCATAACCTGTTCAGAGAGGGCAGTGAACTCAGAAAAAGCTGAATGAGGGCACAGCACAGCACTTTGAAAAGTTCCAGCTAATCTTCACAACACTTGAAGCTAGTCTGTACGTCATCATCGGGACCTGCTTGTGATTTAGGCTAGCGCTGTCATCTTTTTCACATGTGGGGGAATCATGTGTAAAAAATTCCCACGGTGACAGAAGGGGTTTGAGCCAAGCCTGGGAACTGCTGTCTCAGTCCTGTGCGCTGAGCACCCCTCTGTGCCGTAAGTGTTGGAGTCCCAGATGAAGGCATTAAATAACACAAATCCACCAGACTGGTACTAAGTGAGGCCCTGTTATAGCCAATTAAACTCATGTCACTTACTGTTGGAGCAAGCTGAAGCAGATCTTGGGGAGTTATTCATTCAGCTCCAAAGCTGTCCATAATTTCCCCTTATTGCCTGGTACACGGTGTGCCGTCTGGTTACATCCATCCTCCAGCTGCTGCAGATTGCAACCTGTTTTCAATGGCATCAGTAACACGATGATGTCAATACTGGCACCCATTTACCTTCCACATTTGTTTGCAAAATGCATCTCCCTTTCTGGATTTTCGTCTGTTCTGCGTGCATGTTGAACCGGTCTAGGGTGGGAATACACAGAGAAGTGTGTGTAGGACAGGGCTCTGAATGTTTTCTGGAAGGATAACAAAATGAGACACTACTCTTTGTGACCTGCCACGCTTTAATGCCAGGCTCCATGAATGCGACATCCTGGTGCACTTGGAGCTTCCCACCTGGGTGGCAGACCCTCGCAGAACATTTAAGCAATAATGACAGGCACAAAGGCCATTTCCCATCATGTGACCCACAGAGTGCCTCCCAACTTCAAAGACAGGTTTGTGCCTGGAAGTCAGGTAAGATCAGGTGCTGAGCAGTTATCTGCAGCAGCTGAGGGGGTAATCTTAGTCAAGCTGGTCGTTAACTCCTGAGAAATTTCTGACTCCAAGGTCATGACTGTTACTGTAAACAGAAAAAAAAAAAAAAGATAAAAATAAAAGAAATTCCTTCTGAAGTGTTGAAAAATGGCAGGAACCTGGGCAGTTATAGGGTGATACAGTAGCTAGTAGAAAAGCAAGTCTTAATTTTCAAGGTCACAGCGAAAGGTTGATGGACAATATCCAGAGGAACAGTTTGAAGGGCAGAGCAAGACCTATTGGAATTCAGTGAGGGAGGGGAGAAAGGAACGCACTGCTGCTTCCACACACACACACACACACACCCCCCCCAGCAGGTCTATTGAGATGCAGAAAGTCCTTCATATTTCACAGCAGAATGACAGGCAGGCTGACCATGAGCTTGACAGAAGACAGAAATTATGAAGCTTTATGGAGCAATGACTTCCTTAGGCTAGAAGAAAAAGACAGCTCTACACCCATGGGTGCCACTGCACCTAAACAAAATTATCAAATTATCCTGCCCAATTTTTTTTTACTAAAACAGCAAATTAAAGATGCTGGGGAGACTACAAATGACTTATGCATGACTATTTTGTGCATCCTGCACCTACTTTTGTTAAAGGCTAGGAGAAAATTTTGCTGAGGTAGCTCTACAGTATCCTCAAAATTATACAAACACCCCCAAAAGACGAGATAATAGCACAGCAATTCAGCAGCAATGCTGGGTAGACAATCTAAGGGTCTCTCAATCCCCATCTACAGGACTCGAAGAAAAGCAATGCTATCTATGATCAGACTGACCTTCCTTCAATAACCGATTCAGCGTTGTCTAAGTGCAGGAGATTAACAGGACGTGAAACGTGTCACACTAGATTGTTGGCAAGTCTGGAGGAAGATGGTTGGGTAAGCGAAATGAAGTAGTGGTCTATCCCAGTGTTTATTTTCTAGTCAAAGAACAGCTATAAAAAACAGCCCCTGTCCTGAAAGCAGGGTGCAAAAAATGTTCTTTGGAGCTGAACAGCAGAGCCTGCTGTTTGGGTAAGTGTCATGGCTAAATACAGTGATTAAAACATATATACTGACGTTTTCTGGAGACAGCTGCAGGCTGGAGAGAGTTCATAGCAGGATTTCTACATTTCCGTTTAGACTGCTGCTGTTAGGGTAAACAGAGACCTCCAGATCAACTGGCTGGCCCTTCCATCAGTATTACATTTGCTGAAAATTCAAAATGCTGCAAGTTTGGTTTGGTTTTAAGAAAGTCAAATCCTCCTCAAATACAATTGTAGATATTATTGCCTCTGCAGCTGGCTGACTTTTGGCTTGTACCATTTTCCAAACACCCTTCAGGGAGGCTGACAACATTCATTAAGCCAGTTATCCCCAGAGAAGCACTTCCAAAGCGGACGTATCAAGACTGGTCCTTATCCACATTAGCAAGTCCAATCAGGCTTTGAAGAGGCAACTAAAAGCTGCCTAAGTGATGCTCCACCTAACCATACAGTAACACAGTGCTCCCACGGCTCACTGTATCTGTTCTTTTTACTGAAGCCAGGGAGCATCTTTCTTTAACTGCATGCTTCATGCTACACTGCTTTTACACATATAAGGAAATGCAAAGAGGTTGCAGGCATGAGAACTCAGAAGCTGAGTCCCAAATGCCTGCTAACAATTTACAAAGACAGACTCGTGTAATCTGCTTTGTGTATACACTGCGACAGTCGTTTAATTAGATCTTACAGCAACCTTCTTTGTATTTTTGAGATTCACTAATCAGTTCCTTAGTTCATTGTTATTCCCACTACTAACAGGGAAACTGAGTCATGTTTTCAATAGGTCATCAGGACGGAACTTGAACCCCATGTCCTGCCTTCTAATCCCCAGCTCTCAATTTAAGATCTCATTTCCTTGCCTCTTTTGCTTTGTTTTTCCACTATGAAGGAAGAGATGATAAATCACCTTGTTTTGATCCCAGGGAGACATTTTTCCTTAGCGTGGTTCAAACATCACTTTTAAGATATAAAGCAGGGGCCCTGTAAATGAGGAACTTGGGCTGGGTTTAACAGCGGAATTGCTTTTTCCTTTTGTGACAGATTTCTTTCCGTTCCTTACCACCGTATGTGACTGCAGCTGCCTCAAATGCCAGTGTTTTCCAAGGCAGGTCCAGGCAGCATTCGGAATGCAGAAAATACACCACAGCAGACGGTGGGATGAGGAGCTCCTTGAGGATCACAGTCCAGGCAGCTTTCTCATTCTCCTGAAAAGGGGATGTGCAGACTGAAGGCCTATTCAGAGAACAAACACGTTTAACTTCTGCCAATACTTCCAGCAAAGGTGAGCATCATGCTACCTTGCTCGGCTCACCAATTCCTGCATTTATTAAGGTGTCTAGCATATCTGAAACCCTGTCTTTTCTTTTGCACTACATATTGCATTTTGCCTGCTGGCTCTACAAACTGCTGAGCCCATCCTGCTTCTATGTGGTATTACTGTAAATCATGCCATTCCTTCATGGACCAGATTTTCTGAAACCTCCTCCGGGGCTCCCAGGGAGTCCTTGGCTGAAGCACATGCAGCTCAAGTCAGGGAAGAGTTTTGCTAATAGAGACAAGAATTGATTAAGCTGTTGCCTCCAGGCAACTCACTTGATTTGGGAATTTGGCACCTGTCTCTCAGGAACATTGAGCTGCAGCCAAGAGGTGCCTTGAGGAAAGGGACCCATTGGAGCTGGGAGTGTGTCCTGGGAAGACAGGGGAGGCGTCTGGGGAACGAGCTGCCAGGCAGCAAGGCCATATCTGCTGGTTGTCATGGATACAATCACTGTGTCAGTCCCCCTGATATCGGTTACCTTCCGTTTCCTGGATGCAAATAAATGAATGGAGGTCTGTTCCTGTTTCTATGCAGAACAGAACCCTTGATGTCCAAACAAAAGGAGAAAATGATCTGTTCCAAACCCAGACATCTCTTCCTAACATAATCTAAGGGGAGAGTGGAAGGTGACTTGCTTTTTTGGTATTCAAACTATGCGAGTCTGATAACACTCTGACCAATTGCATTTGGTGCTGTCATAACCTTTGGATACTTCCTAGGACCTCAGAGGAGCTATTTTCACAGCCCATTCAGCTTTTGCTCTGGCTCAGCCTTTTGGATTCCTCACAAGCTGCAGCGGACTTGGACTCTGCCTGCCACGCACACTTGCTATTTCATTGGCTCTGCTGCTCAGAGAATTCAAGGCAGTAGCACCAGCAGACATTCACCTGGGCAGAACTCTTCAGGTCCCAATGACTTCAGCTCCCTGTTTGAAAGGAAGATGGGAGGTTTGGCCTCAAACTACAACCGAAAAAGACTTTTACAAAAAAACTCATATAAAATACAAGCAAATGCTTTATTTTTGATTTGGGGGGGGGATTTCTAAAGCAGGTTTGCAGCCCAGGTGGTAAGTTATTTAGAGCTAGTTATCTGGCAAATTTTGGTTTTAAATTAGCGTGCAGATATGTTTGTAGTTTATTTCATTGTAGCGCTATGCAAGGGAGTGATAACATGAAAGAGAAAACTATTAGAAACTGTAAACAGAAGTGAAACTATCAGGCCTGTTTTCACTGTCCCATAGCCAGGGAGAAAGCCGAGTAAAAACAACAGTGGTAAGTACAGTCAGTTTTATAGTTCTTTTAGGTTTAAGAACTTGTAAACAAGTGATGAGTCTTTTAAGTGTATACAAATAGATTCCCTCAGTTTTGCGCTACTTACAGAACAAACAGACGTGCACAGGTCCCAGTTTCTCCAGACAGGGAAGGGAAATCTGGCAGCTGAAAACAAAAACATATTTCAACAGAAACCCAGCTTCAACTAGAGGAAAATGTCATTCCACTGTTCGCAGTCTCAAGCCTACATCATGCAACTGAACAAGTCTCATCCTGCTTAATAGAGGGCACACACAAATATCCATTCCTAATTACCCCATTACACGGTTTGGGACGCCATCATTCAAAGTTAAAAAATAAAACAATTTCAAAATTGGAAGCGCATTTCAGAAATCCTCATGATAAGCCTAAAGACCCCAAGCCACGTAAACTATTTTTCTTACGGGGGGGAAAAAAAAAAAGCAATTTTATTTCTGATTTGTTCAAGACTGATATAATCATGACTGTCAGTATTTTACTTCATAGTCCTCTTACAAAACAGAGACTGCTGCACACATCCAGACTTGAAAAGCCAGATCACAAAACCAAATAGAGAAATAAACTTCCAAAATATGAGAAGTGATCCTGCCTGGGAATATTTTGGCATAATGACCAATTGTATTCCATAGGAAGACATAACACAAGCAAGATTTTCTAAAGAGGTATGGGAAAGAGGTGCCTTCATCATTTAGGGAAGAGAAATGGAGGTC
Source organism: Chauna torquata (assembly GCA_013399475.1). Classification (NCBI taxonomy): domain Eukaryota; kingdom Metazoa; phylum Chordata; class Aves; order Anseriformes; family Anhimidae; genus Chauna; species Chauna torquata. Next base: position 84,413 of record VXAL01004768.1, read on the forward strand.
TTCAACTTTTCTTCTAATAACACTTGTTTTCTCTATTTGAAAACCTGATTAAAACTGCGCAATGGCACAGATATAACTCAGCTGGCTTGCGTATACAGGTAGCAGATATATCTATGCCATGCTCAATGGTTTCCTTTTGGGGAATGAACAAAAGGCACTACAGGTTCAGTGATGTCAGAAAGACAAATACCTGGCAAAAGAGAACCTGTTTGTCCCTCACTGGCATTAAAAAAAAAAAAAAGATTCCAGAGTTAGTGAGGCTCCTAGATGTTCTGCAGCATTGCGTGTCTCTGAGCACACCATAAAATGGTGCAGAAATGCATGGTCAGTACTTTCTTGCTTGACGATTTTAGAAGACTCCCTCTTTGCTTCCCTAGGGACTGGATCAATACTTGAGAGCAGAACAGAACTTGCTAACAGTGGTGGAACTTTTTGTTTCTGCTTTGTAAATTGCTCTTTTCCTCCGTTCACCTTCATGATCAGTAAAGGAAGGGAGCTTGGAGACTGCTCTTTAGACATTCATCTTTCCAAAAGAGATACTTGTGTTTTATATTAGAAATCTAAGGAGTGACCAGCTGGGCCTTTTCCAGCTCTGTCTAAGGAGAGCCTTGGTGCATTTCTCAGCAAGTTTACCTATAGGTCTTACACCTCTACTGATGAAGGAGGACCTACTTTTTCCAAATTATTCTCTAGTGACCATTTAAGCATTACAAATTCAGCCCAAAAGTTTTTGTTTTAGCACACTAAAAATCTGCCTGCCTGATTCTTGTGTGTGGTTGTCATTTAATTGTCATTCTCCAGAACTGCTCAGAAAAGATAATTACAGAATTTCTAAGATCAAAAGCAAGAAGCTTACTTTTATCTTTCTTTCTTCAAACTTCATGAGCTTCTGTGTGATTGAAAGCAATCTGTTTGTTACACTGGGGCTGTGTCTTTTCTCTGTCACTGTAAAGAGAGGAGGGTGGTATTTCTCAGATGGGAAAGTTTTACCACTGGGGACTAAATATTTTTTGTAGGGAAATGTATTCCAACATTTGGGGAGCTGCACAGCCACCCCCTCGCTGCCTGGAACAGTTGAGGGCTGCACCAGTGAATACTAATAGGGCAGGTATAGTGGTGGGCCACGTCACCACTGAGTACCTCCGTGCCTGGGGATGTTTCAGGCTCTCAAAGTGCACCAGCACACCCGCTTTCCAGACTGCCACACTCACACACAATGCTCAAGAAACGTGTCCGAGGGAAAAGAGCTCACTGTCTGTGGAGCAGGCTGTGGGATCTCCTGCCTCCTTCTCCTGTGCTTTGCTCACAAGTGCGTCTCCAGCCACTGAGTAATAGCAATTTACAAAATAAAAACTTCAGAGACAGGTATTTTGTCACCCAATGGATAAATAAAAGCTTCAGTGCACACTGCTTTATATCAATAAAGGTTTTGCCAGAGGCAGTGAACATTTTAAAAGGTTCCAACTCTGGAAGCCAGTTTGAGTTTTGCTGCTGACTTCAATGACAGCAAAAATGAGACTTAGGCAGTACTTGCAAGGTAGGTAAAGACTTCTTTCACCCTTTTCCTGTGGAAAATCAGAAAGATATTTGCTCTTAACCTTGTTTCTGAAAGGCTTGGCCAGACCTGCTATCTTATTTGTCTATTTACAATCTGCACACAATCATTCTCTCCCTCAACCTAAAAAGCTAGTAATGCCAGAGATAAATGGCCTGTGGCAGCAGCCCAGCATAAGATATGGTGGAAATAAGACCAGTGGGTTGGAAATGGATAATAAATAACATCTGATGTAACATTATTTAACTCAAAAGTCTTCTCTCAAATATAAGGACACTGGAGTACGTTACAGTTCTTAAAACACAAGAAACATAGCGCTATTAGCTAACACTCAGTACGTGCTTGTCCACATGCTTGTTGAAAGGTAATATTGATCAACAGAGACAGAAACAGTTTTTTTGGCAGCTGCTTGCCAGCTCCTTGGAAATTAATAGGGGAGTCAATTACCAATGGATAAATGTCCCTTCATACAAGATCACCAGTGCACTTTTGGCATAAGCTAACCTGCTGCCAGAAGCATTTTGAGAGATGCAGATACAGACAGAAGTGGATGGGTTTAAATTTCATCACTATGGCCTTAAAAATTGTTCAGTGAAGTCAGAAAGTGAATCAGTCTGGATCAAAAAACAGTAAACTAGCCTACCTGGAGTATCATTCAGTTACCCCTTGTGGTCTTGCAGCTCTTAGCACTGGTCACGGAGAAAAACTAGTTATTTGCCTCCCCGTGTAAGATGGGGACTGTGTCTGAAACACGAAAAAGCTGCAGAACGAGTGTTGGTGAGGTGGCAATACTAGGAAGAATCCCTCTTGTGAGGAAAGCATGGTATTGCACGGAGACTTACATAACTACCCTGCATGAGAACTGCTGCTGGGTTAGCTGCACACAAGTGCAAAGAAGCCACAATTCTGTCTTCGTATGCATGTGGTTGTGTAATGAGCTACCTGCTCAGTGTTCAGACACCATTTCTTCATACTGGACAGGAACCCAGCACCTTTGATTTCAGAAAAGAAGTCATTATAGTTCTCACTGCTCCGGTGCACAAAGGCAGCGAATGCATAAACCCAGTGCCGAGCACTCACAGCATGTGAGAAGGACCTTGGGATGACATTGGGGCATTTTATGTTAAACAATCTGATTACTCATGTGTGCAAGCCAGGCACTGTATATAATATAAGCCTGCTGAGGCCAATACACTTCAGTCCAACTAGTACACTCACTCAGGCGGCTGTAAGGCTGACCACCTCAGTGAATGATAGGAAGAAAGGGTCTAAAAGGGTCTATCAGCATCCCTAATTCTGGGCTGAGCTTGCTTTTTTTTTCTCCTTAAAACACAAGCTGTATGTGCAACTTAAGAACTCTGGTCTGGTCATTCTGCTCATCACTGACTAATCACTGTAGGTTTGTTACCTAAGAGCTAGCAGGAAATGGTGACGGCGCCTATTTAACAGAGACATTTGAATAAAGTGTATGTTGTATTTTCCAGCATGGTGCAAACTCAGATGTCCCTGAAACGCTTGGTTTCAATGTTTGCTGTATCTTTATGCCACGGCGTTTATACCTGTTAGTGACTGAGAATCCTTGCCTTCTCCCTGTAATTCTGGGTGCTATTTTGCCCACTTCATCCAATAAACGCATCTAGCACAGTTATCCCTGCTCCAATCAGGTACTAAGAACTGAAGAAAAGGAATAACGAGTTTTTCTTACCAGTTCATCTTTCCATTTTGCATCCACTTCAAGGAGGTATCATTACCGTGTCAAGTGCTTCACGTGCAATCTCTCCAACTCTTGTAAGCAGCCACTTCATTTCCAACTTTTTGCACTGCTACTTGTTAAAGGTAAACATTGAAAGCATGTGTTAAAAGGAGATAACCCAATGACTAAAGTATTTCATAATGTACAAGGTAAAGGACAAACAGCTCTCCATGATGGTATTGCTTCAGCCCAGTACATATTATGTCATTCTGTTAGACTTGTCAAGAATGTTAATGCAATGCTGGGAAAGGTTGCTGGCTAGCAGAGTGAGCACTGAATTTTACAGCATCAGAAAAATCGTTCTAGTCAGGCTTTAGCACAAATATTACAACTCTACTTCCTAGGTTGCATTTAGCTTGTAGAGAAAAAGCAAACGCACTCAAGATACTGGCATACAAAAGCAAAGGGAGACATGACATAAAGTATAGGAAGCTTTTTGATAAAGTATTATTTCTTCGAACAATACTGTCATCTTAGGTTGAAGATTCAACAAATCCGATATAACAGCTTGTGCCAACAAGCCTAAAACAGACCAGGCTTATACAATAGCTATTTAAATCTGGGTTTAAGATACAGTATCCCTCCCCCAGTTGAGGACAGATGAGATGGATAACAGCAGCTCTAGTTTAGGCTTAAATTTTCAGGACGTGTCATAGCAGCTGCACTAACTGCTTGAGGAAAAAAAGGAATAGTCCAGTGATTCTTAAAATAGAATTTGGGAGGCCCAAGTTCAAAGGCCTGCCATACCACACATTTCCTATGAGCTGTCAGGTATGCCTGTAAACTGGCAATGAATTGAGCACTGTGTGGGTTTTGAGCAAAAACATAACAAAACCTGGAAAGTGCTCACATAGTATGGTTGTATAGATATATTAGAAAGGATCAAAAGGGAGACTCACACTGCTCAAGTGATTATTTTTCGTCTAATGCTGCTCTTCCAAAGCCAGCACAACACCATGGTGATGGGTAATGCTGGAAGAGCAGTTCTCCCACTTTCTGAAAGCAAGTAACACACTTTAGATTGTAATAAACCAGGCTTCAGTCTCCCAGAACAGGCAGCGTGTGATGCATTTGGACACTGCCTGCCGTTTGTTGGCTTCCGAGCACTGATTCTGTGTTTCCTGATACCACCGTGTGGTGAAGGGAAGGAATAGGCTGTTAATCAAAATTTGATAATGCAACGAACAGCACTACATAAATCCCTGAGTCCGAGCTGTGGCAAGAACGTGATGGGTGAGATTGCCAAATTCAGCACTCCCCTGCCAACGTACCTCAGATCCAGCTTACTTTTGAAACCCTGGGTATTTTCACAAGAGAAATTAGTTCAGTATCAATGGAATTTTCCTTCCTGGATTTCTGTATGGCTTGCCAACAAGGAAGCTGATTTGGTCATGCTGTGACAGGGAAACCTGGGCATTTCAAACCAGGCTACAGTCCAACAAAATCTATTTGCCAAATACCCAAAACGTAGTAACAATCTCTGGTATTATCTCCAGTAAGAAGGAAATCACTGGAAAAAAGTAATTTAATTGCCCAAGTTTACAATCAGTCCTCACGCTAGACTAAGACACCCTAATATTACGTACATTCGCTTCTTACACTATACTAAACACCTATTTCCATCAACAATAAGCACAGAGATACCACTTCATTAGAATAAAGGCACACAAAATCTCCTGATTGTAAAATGCTAAAATAGTGATCTTCTCTGGGGTAACTCCTCTCTTGCTTCCTCATCACTGTACACACTAACCTCCACACAGCAACAGCAACTAAAAAGCTGGAGAGCAGGAAAGAGTTGTTGCCCGGAGGGAAATCTGTGAAAAATCCAAAAGTAAATTTAGTGGGATAACTGAGTAACATAAAACGAAATCCACTATCAAATCTGCTGTTTAGAAGGAGAAACCTAGGAAGTTTGGGTTTTAAGTATCTGGTAGAAAAATGCAGTCTTCCAGTACCTGGAGGTGGGCTGGAAGGTAAAGCAAAGGAGTTGTTACACATCTGGGTTATTTAAAGCCACTGTAGGAGTGGTCCTTCTCACACATTTTCTTAGTACATTCTCCAGGCTGGTTTTAAGCACCTAAGGCAATGAAATGTTCTTGTTTGGAGGCTTTAATGCATTTTAATAGATCTCACATTCAGGAAGTTTTCCCTGATGTATTCTGTTGCTATTTCTTTTGTCACACCCTACATTTTCTGGCACCCTAAAAATTCCCTTTGCAAGGAGACGGTTAAAAAAAACAAAAAGATTGCCAAAATAGTTTTTTTAAAAAAAAAGTCTTTCACATCAGAAATCTTCCTAACCTCAGCTTACTAAAGCTTTATTAGTTGCTATCTCCTCAGCCTCAAACTCTACTCAAAATCAGCTTCTCCTGTAGCATCTCATTCCTGTCCCTTGCAAATGAGGACAGGTGTGCACTGTAAATTGTCTGCTTCACCATAGCTCCATTTTGTCTTAATGAACTGCAGGATAAGGACCCATTTCTCAGAAATTATAGTTAGCAATATTAGTCCCTGGATATGGTATTACCATATCTGGGATGATTTAGGGACAATGAAATCCCTGTGCCATCAAGCGAGGTGATTCTTCTGACATGAATGATCCTGCAACTCAATATTCCCTGTGTGCACTCACTGAAATCTAGTCTCTTTTCCTTCCTTGTTCCTTTTCATACCCACCCATGGCAGGGCTTGGCTGATGTGAGGAGTATACTGTCACTTTTTCCAAATATAATTAAGCTCTGTGAATGAAAGATGAAAACTTCTGCAGCAGTACGTTATCCTCAAACTCAAAACTGCTAATCCAAGGGCACTGAACTGGGAGGAGCAGGGACATGAGTTTGTCGTTCTCAGGGAGTCCTCCCAGCACAGCCTACTTCATCATTCTTTTTTTAGCTCACAATCCACTTTCACTTGACAGTAAAAACATGTTTGGGCTAAAGGTGGTTCTGTAGCATTACAGTACGTGACACACCAGCCTGCAACCAGCTCAGACTAACTTCTACTCACGTTTAAATGTCCCTTCGTACATTGCTTTGGGAGTCCAGACACTTTGCACCATAGCGTCTCAGTAACAATCTAAACTTTCTTAAGACTCCACCAAAAAGCTTGAGGTATTAGGAAAAGAAGAATCATCCATAGGCTCCACCGGAAGCATGCCAAAAATTTCGGCATCCTTAAGAACTCAGCCATTCTTTGCAATCTTACCTGTACAACCAAACAAAAGTGGCTTTAGATTCAAAGCATGAAATAAATCTGCAAATAAACGATAAAAGGAGTTTGGGTCTATTTCCCAGACACTTTGTGCCGAAATAATATGCTGAGAAACAATTTAGTGGCATAGCCACTAATTTTATATGGATTTAAACCATACAGGTACGCAATTACTACTCCAAGGCCAGATAAGAAACACCGAACCTACTCATTTGCCTTTCTGTTGTCAGTGGTGACCTTCTGGATCCTGGATGTGGCTGTTCCCCTTTGCGTAAAAGCAGCTGCAACTCCAAGCAAGAGATTCAGCCCTGCACACCGAATCAGGCTTCTGTTTCACCGCACGTCACTTGTGCAAATCAAGTTTTTCTGTAAGAGGATGGATAAAATGAAGGTGGGAAAGGCATCAGAAAGCAGAACAAGAAAAAGAATCATGCAGATCGACAGTGAATGTTCAGAACTCAGGTACTTAGCAGAAAGACAAAAAGCTTTCGTGTCTTAGTCTAAGCACAGGACACATCCAATGTACCCAGCCTAACGGTATAGCACAGATTTCAAGACATACTGTAACTATCTCAAATGAAGTGATGCAGCCACTTGGACATTACCAGGATCCCAGCCTATTTACCCTTCCAGAATTTCATTCTTGGTCCTCAAGATATCAACTTTAAGAAGTACTGAAGCATACTGGACGAACAACAGAGGATGGATTCCACAACAGAGGGAAAAATGCTACACAGGAAACTTTAGCAAAGCCCAGTAGTGCGACTGAGCTCGGATGGTACTATTTATCTTTTTTTTTTTTTTAAACCAGTCAGTCCATGGCCCTTCCTCATCATCTGCTGTGTATGGGAACTGTTGCGTGTTCCAAGGAGGTTTTTTAATGCTCAGATCCTCAGCCTGATTTGAAATAGGGAAAAAATTGTACACTGCTGAATAGCACTGCACTGCTGTATCACTGAAACATCACAAAGTATTGCCTCTCAACAGCAGATCGTGTGGTTTATCGTGTTAGCTTTGTTTCCATGAAACACCTGTAGTCTCCAGTTTTTGTAACCTCAAAACTTTTTAATAGTACAAAACACGCTAAAGCAAAGACCACTTGAGAGGCCAGCATTTTTAATGCACTCAGAAACATAAATCACACTTCCAGATTACGCACAGACAATTTTCCATGTAAAATGGCTATGATTTAACAGAAAAACTTATTTTTAGCTTAAGGCATTCTGGCAGCTGGAGATGCAGATTTGTGGCTATTCTAACCACTAAACATACATGGGTTGCAGCACAGCGCTGTCTGCTCCTTAGTTTTTAATTTAGAGAACTAATTAGTCGGATTTACTGTCTTTAGCATCCCTTACCTTTTTGCTTAAGGAGAAATAGATGAGCCCTGCATGTCAAGTCAAGCCCAAAAAGAAAAAAATAACTTCAGCACAAGGGCATGCCCAGTGGGAAGCACCTTAGATGTAGCAATAGATTCCAATCTTGCAGCACCAAATTTGTGTCATTATGTAGAGAAGAGACGGGCAGATCCCTCACGTAGCTGAGATGCAGACCATGCAGCAAGTTTAAAACTTCCCTAGCAACTTTTATATGCATGGAAGAGAGGGACATTCTCACCAGCAACTAGATTCCAGACCAGAATAAAGGAAAATATAAGTTTTGTAGCAAAAATTAGTGTCAATACCTTCCAAAACCTAATATGCTATGAGCATGAAGCTATACGTGTGGCGCAAACACGAAGACGTTTTTTTTCAGTATACGCAAGATGTAATGAGGTTCGGAAGTTCAATGGGAGGCAGTCAAGATGCCATGGCTGAATGACTACAGAGAAATTTACGCGGCAGTTACTACGAAAAGAATCATCTTCTTCTTTGGCTGGAGAAAATACCCTGTACCATCACGCACTACACAGCAACAAACATTTTAGACTTTTAGCTATCGCAAACATTAATAGTTAAGCAGTACATCCTTCAACAAAAATAAAACCTGTAATTACACTTTATTAGCAGTACTGTGCCTTATGACTAAGGGATGCAGAGGCCCTCCGACCACAAAGGTGTTTGTTCTGAGAATGGAGCATTTCAGTTGGCAACCAGGCCAGCAGCAACCCGGTCAAAACCCCGCTTGTTTGGAACTGATCATTCCCTTTGCAGAGGCCCAATAAGGCATAACATAAGGCAAGGTGGGGCATTTCAAGATTTCTTCAGTCTTACATTAAAACATTTGATTATTACTTTAATGCAATGATTAAAATATTTTTATTGGGCGAAACCCCAGTTTCACAGTCCAGAGAGCACTTACAGCATCATCCAGGTTGTGGACGTCCAAGACCATTCCACAACCTCAAGCCTCATCTCACTCATACTGGAAAAGTCAGACTCATTGGGAAATCCAGAGGACTTCAAACCTGCCATCAGTTCTCACTCACGCGAGCTGCTCTTCCTCCCTACAGCAATCAGATCCTCTTCTAGAGGACAAGGCAGAGCAGAGCAGACCAACGTCGCAGTAACCTAAGCGCTTTTCTTGTAAATCCCCGAGCTCTTTTCCACTTTGCCCCAACGCCTCAGCCCCACACACTTGTGTCCCACGGCTTCTCTCAAGCAGCATCTCTTGGAGAACGCCCTGGGAAGTTACTCACCTCTCCTCCGTTCCCACTGCTGGGGAGCTGCCTGTCAGCAGCTGCACACCGCTGCTTGGTTGGCTCACTTAAGTTGTTAGAAATTTTGTTGACTGTTTCTATACTGCTGCTTCTGGGTGGGGTATGCACAAGATTATTAAAGCTCACCACTTTTCTTATGTTTGTGAGGGCAAATATAAGACTTTCCAGCTATGATAATGGAAGGTGGAAAAATAGTTCTTATTGGTACATTTTGATTTTTTTTTTTTCCTGTGCTCCAGAATACTTCTAGCATTCTAGACGCAGAATACTTCTTGATCTGAAACTTCTGTTTTCATTGGATTCCCTTTGAAAACAGCACAGATTGAAACACATCACTGAACTGCATGAAGAACAGATATTAAAGTCCCAGGAAAGGCCACGTAGAGATAGAAAAAGTATTCCATCTCTTGAAGTTACTGTAGGAGACATTTACACATTAGCATTTTTGGTTTGGCTCTGTTCTATATCCTAAGTAATGACTATAAAAATGCTGCGTTTTCACTCAACAATCTTGTTTCCTGCTTAGTCACTACCATAGCAAGAGTCTGTATTTGATTAGCAGAAGCAACAATATTCAAGCAAATCTAACACATAATCAGTTTTATGGAGCTAGTTTTGGTTTCACTACACAGAAAACCTTACCAAAATTTATTTTTCTCTGCCGCAGCTGAAAGACTGCTGTATTCTTCCCCCTTTTGTGTAGTTATGACACTATAGATGCTATTTTTTTAAACAGTAACAAAGACAAATTATCTTCCTGGATTCACTTACATGCTCCATTTTGGGCCTCCTAGTAAGTCAAGACTTCCAAAACATCCTGCAGTGAAGTGACTTTATCTAGCTTTTAGGCATGGAAATCTTGCTTTTCACTTGTGAATAAGAAATGAATTAATTACCTGAATTAAGATGCTTAAAACAAATTCTTTTAACCACATTAGAGATGAAATAACAGCAAGAGAAATTAGAAAGGCATTAAGAACAGTCCAAGCCAAACCGTATCCAGCTTTATTAAAGGTACTTTTCATAAACAATCATGGTAATTTAGGCAGGACATGGGCTACAATCTGCAACATTTTACAACAACTGTCAAACTCCCCTCCCTTCATGGACTACCCAAACGTAAAAGTTGCTATAAAACTGAAGAATCTTCATTTCATACTTGTAGAGGGAAAAGTTTAGAGTGAGGGTGGACGCTTTCACATTTAGCATGTTGTTTAACAACTCTTCACAAATCTACCCTGACTTTGAGAAAAATTAAAACTGCAGATTTCTTAATCTGAAGATCCACAATATAAAAGAGGAAATGCAGCTCCTTTTAGAGCTATTATATCCCAAATTAGACACCAGAAGTCCAGGATCACCTGATAACGCATTTAGAGTGGTAAGTCCCAAAATGCCGTTTCTGCTGTATTTCGGAGTGATAGGCTCTAGGCAAAAACTGAGGACGTGAAAGGAAATACAGAGGGCATAACAAACTGCAGTTTTGAAGCTGGCAACAGGCGTCTTGGGAGCTTCAATGTTCACTCTGATGCACTTCACAAAACTTAACAGACGTGCAGCATTAAGGAATCCCTTCCTCCTCTATTCAGGAAGAGCCCTTCTTCCAAAAATCGGGGAGGGGGTAAAATTTAATTTTAAAATTTAGGTTCCAAGAAATAGACTAAGTGACATTTGTCCCCACTGCCCCCCCCTCAAAACACAACAACGAAGCGGTCTGTGTGCTAACAACATAGCTTAAAAAAAAGTAAAACAAAATTCTGCATTGTTATAAAACTTGATAAAAAATAGTATTTCAAACTGTACAGTCACCAGAAGTACACAGTTATCAAAAATTCACACATTTTACTTGGCATCACCAGCACCTTCAGCTTTCTGTGCCTAAAAGAAAAAGGGGAACCAGTCAATACACACCACACACTTGCACCAAACAAATCGTAATTCCTTTTCCTGAGTAACAGTTCTCTGAACGGAAGAAATCTCATCTGGGCTGTACCACCTTAACAAAACGAAAGCTAATATTCAGAGTACTGTAGAAGGCAACCTGAAGTTGCTTTACGATGTGCTAACTTTATGCAATTTCAGAACAAGGCAGAACAGTAACTCTTCATACAGCAACTTCAACTGGCAAACAGACAGCTTTAACTCATTACCAACCAAGCAACACAACCCTCCGCATCTGTAGATGTATCGTTCACGTCACCAGCAACAGGTCTAAATAATCAAGCAGTAATTCATCTTCATTAGTACAAGCCTAGACCTGCTCGTGTTTGATACAGAAAAAAAACCTGCTGATGTAACACAAGCTGCCAGACCCGCTGTTATACCTGGTCTGTTTTGGCATCTCCGTTTTCTGCAGGGTTGTTTCCCTCCTTGCCAGCATCAGCTTTCCCCTTCTTTCCCTTGGGCAACTTCTCGCTCTTCTGTCAAACGTAAGATGACATACACCATTACAATTACCAACATCCAGTCATTAAGCCACAGGAATCCAAAAATTAGCATGGTAAAACCAACATTGGATGTCGGCCTGAAAAGAATGCAACACACAAATGTTCACATGCTTAAGAGATTGTCAACAACCGTGAAGTGTCTTCAAGCATTTGATCGGTCTTTGGCATTTTAGATGCAAGTTTTGTAAAATATAAAACTTTTCACTGTAACTTTATAGAAGTGACGATGCAGCTAAATTTCACCAGTAGATACACTTCGAAGTTCTATTAGTGGACAAATCTAAATCTCATAACCTATTTACCTCTCAATAATTGCGCTAACACAACAACTTACCTTTGGAGCTGCCTTTTTAGGTTTAGGCTCTGGCTTCGGAGGGGCGGGTTTCTGTAAGCAAGAAAAAACTCTCATATTATTAAAATTATTTTAAGAAAACACACTTTTTAAAAAATATTAAACGCAGAGGGTTTATTTTTAGGAAAGCAAATTAAAACATTTGAAATTGAAACACTTACTTGATTTGTCAGTTACTCTGCCACTCCCATAACGCTACACAATGGGGCAGTTTGTTAAGCTAGTAACTTTCTCTCAACTGAACAATGCGTCTCTCCAGAATACCTACAGTTCTCACAGATGCAGTATTTAATACTCAAGCATAAAGCTACTAAATGTTGTGACACCTCTGCCCAACAAGAGAATACTCACAGCAGATAACCTCGCCGATCTCCGTTGTGGCTATTTAAAAAGAGAAATGATTGAACTTAATGTGACGAAGTACAAACCACCAAAACACATAAAGTCTGATTTCAAAGTAATAAAGTCCCAGAAGTAATTTTCAAATTTTTAATTCACTTTTCTCCCCCATTCCGAGAATGGGAAAATGAAAATATCCTGTTTACATCACTACTAATAATAACTAACAGTAATTAACTAGTTTTTTCACGGTTAAGCCTAACAGAGTTAATACTTTGAAAAGTCAGTATCGTTTAAGAGGAATCCCCCTCTTCCCCCAGTTCTTTACGACGATTTACTTAAACCTTGTCTTCCAACACAAACACTTTTACGATCTAACTTTTCTCAAAATACTGAACTTCTTACCTCATCCTTAACTTTGGCCTTATCGCCCTTGGTATCTCCTTCAGCCTAGAACGTGAAACGTAAGCCGTGGCAACAAGTTAACGGAGGCGCGCTCACCCCACACCGCTGCAGCAGCTGTTTTACCCCCACGTCTGTGGAGCGGCCGCCTTCAACCCGCCCTGCGCGGGTGCTAGGCCTTGCCCGAGCCTCGGGGCAGCGGGGCTCCCCCCCCCCGCCCGTTCGGGCTGCAGAGGCACGGGGAGGGGCTGGAGGCACGGGCGGCGCCAGGCCTCCTGGCGGCCCCCGGGCGAGCCCTCGGCCCGGCCGAGGCGGAAGCCCGGCAGAGACCCCCCCCACCTCCGAGGGCGAAGCGGGCGCGGAGACCA
>VXAL01004768.1:98546-125359 GCA_013399475.1 Chauna torquata
CGGGGAGGTGCGGGCGGCCGCGCTCCGCGGCGCAGCGCGCAGGTGAGCGGAGCTGTTCTTCAGCACCAGGCGCACCTCCGCGCCCGGAGCTCCGCGGGGGCCCGCGGCGGCGGCAACCGGCACCCGCGGCCGCCTCCTCCGCCCGGAGGAGCGCTCCTGCGGGCATCGCACATCGCTGCTCTCGTCTGGAAAATGGAGGTTAGCACTTTTCCTGTTAAAAAAATAAAAATAAATAAAGATGGGGAGAGTTATAGGCAAAACTGAAGTAAGGGAGAGGATGAGGCAGTGCACAAATTAAAAAAATACAGAAATCACAATACAGGAAAATTTGCACTGGAACTAGAGCGATTAGCGCAGGTGATGCACGCGTAGCATGCCCGCTACTTGCACCAAGTGACTTGCAAAGCCGGGCTCCTCCCAGAAGGAGCCTCTCACACCTGGGCACTGGCACAGCCACATTTGCTACAAATCCAATTACAAAATAGACACTTCCTACCTGCTCCCAACTTCTCACCTTTAATTGAATCTCATCCAGAAGAGCGGCATAACAAGTACACCTCCCCCTTCCTCACCAGGTAATCTCGGGCATTTTCAGACCTCAAATGCAAGAGGAGCACATTTTCCCAGCTGTGCTGATTATTACCACCCTCACCCTAAGAACATCAACTGCAACGTTGAGTTCTCACTGAACGAAGCCTGTAGCTCTCATTCCACAACTGTCATTTAAGGACTGACTGGAAAGCTGCACTCCTGAAAACACACCGTTGGCCTTTATAGCTTATGTCCAACCTCTAATGAAACACGGCTTACAGGGAAAGTTTGCATTTTACCAGAGTAACTGATACAGGCGGAATAAAACTTTGAGGTAACAAGCCTTCTTCCACTGCCTGAAGAACTGACACCACCTTCCCTCCCCCCCAAGACAGCAATGGCTTTTATAAGAGGGATTAAAACCTTCCCTGCAAACCTTTTGTAACCCATACCCTTCAGTTACCACACCTGCAACAGTTATGCTCCTCTGTGGAAAACCACCACTGTAGTTTTGGTCATCTGTATCATCAGAACACAACTGAAAACTTTTTTTTTTTTCAAAGGCAAAAGTACATTCTTGGATAGAAGCAGTCTCCCTATATCTGCCTGGCAAAGCAGACTGGAGAGTGCTCCATCTCACTGAGAGTAAGAACTCCTTACACAGAGAGCTTCCCAAAATGCAAAGACAGACAAAATAAAATACAGCAGAAGTTTAAACTGACAGCTCCTTCGTCTTGGCACCCTTCATCCACGCTACTGTTTGCTTACTTACACAAGAGGACGTACGTGCACAGAGCTTCATTCAGCCAAGTCTGGGGATATCAGCAAGTTGTTCACGCAACTGTAAAAAGAACACAGCCTTCAAATCTTTTCCAGTCTAACAGGAACCAGATGAAGAGTCTATCGTAGGTTAAACAATATACTAGACCTGGATGCCAACTTCATTACACCTAAGAATATGAAGCTCTATGTAGTTTTAAATGTTCAACTTATTTTTTTAGAAAATAATTAGGTATAAATATTCTTTATTCGTGGTTTAACGATATAGTTATCCTCTTCACAATCACATTTGAAATGCTGAGTTTGCAGCACTTAAAAGTCTTTTAAATTTGCATTTTCTCATTTTCACCTGGAGGTAAAAAAAAAAGAACACTTTAAAAACAGCAACAGCTGACACTGCTGCACCTGTATGTGCATCAGAAACAAAAGCAAGACATTTCCTGTTTCTTTGACTGTGGGGACGGAAACCAAGAGAAATTAGAGACAGAAACAATCTTGGAAACGAGCTAGTCCATCTCCCTGCTAATTAATAGAGAATTGAGAAGTAACACTCCACAGCTGCTCCATCCACTCCCATTAAAATCAGCTAGATAGCACTTCTGCACCATTTCTGGCCAGGTCAGAGGCTGGTTTTGGCTACTGCACTCCTGAACTAAGCCCATCCTCATTCCCTGGAAACGGATGTTAAGACATAGCTCTAGAGAGGTCTCAGAGGAATTTGGCATACCGTATCCATCACCTGGATGGATAAAACCATCCCTGGTTTTAGCTAACTTCTTTTCCTTTTTAAGCCATGAAGTTAATTCCCAACTAACTTTTTCGTTGCCTCTCTGGACCCTTCCCCCTCTTTCCTCAGCACAGTCAGTCTGTTCCAACATCACCATCTTACGCATTTGAGTTTCCCCCCCCACACACTGCTGAAAAATCACAGGACCTGATGAAGCTCTGGAGCATCTCTTTTTTGTTATGGCAAGGCTGACACCACCTCACTTTAGCTCTTTGGAAGCCAAGAGCAGCTATATCAAAACCAGCATAATAAAGTGGGGAAAAGGCGAGATGCTATTGTGAAGTAGGCAGTGAGGAATATCTCTGCCAGTGCTTGGCACGGGGCTCTCTTACACACCAGGAACAATCCTCTCTCTTCAGAAAGGAAGCTGGATGGGACAGCAGAGGAAATCTCACTGGATGATTCACTACAAAGATTGACAACTGCAAAGTCACAGAAAGAATTCAAGCCCTGGCTGATTTAACACGACTGAAATGGTTTGCCTGGGCCAATTCATGAGGAGCCTAACAGAATGGGAGGCTCATTTTAGTTAACTTGTCACCAAAACACCAGGTCTGTGAAGTACCAAGCAGTGGAGATACAGCGGGGTGCGTGTATTCTCCTTCTATCAGGGGCAGGGAGGCAAGACAGGAGGACGGCATTACTTTCCTCAGCAGCATTCACAGAACTAGGAACGTTCACAGTACTCTGTCCCTGCCCTTGGATAGGGCCAGTGGGGATGTGAAGTCCTATAGCAGCCCTGCATCCCCACGGCAGAACTGCACCAAGTGAATTCCTCTGGGCAGCAGATATTCTCTCTAACACGGTTAAACGCTGTCTTCCCAAGAACTACCCAGCACTTATGTCATGCAGACACTGTACACAATCTTTCAAAGAAGTCCGCTCTCTTGTGCTCTAGTGCCTGTAGGAAGCCCTGGATTCTCTCTTCCCGCATGGCGGTGCATTTCTGCAACAGTGTCCGTCGGCGCCGAGAGCCTCCATGGGATGCAAAACCCTCCTGCTGCAGCTTCTTTGTCACATAAGCCTGATCCCTTTCCATCTGTTGTTGCTTCCTTTCCTCCATGTAGGAGTCTCTGGCCTTCTAGAGTGAAAAGCAGCAGAGCATTAGCACTTTACCAGGCCTTTCAGCTCATCTGTGGTGCAGATGCAAGGCAGCATTTCACCTATTTTAGATGCAAAAAAACCAACTCCTAAACATCAGCAGTTACTTTGAGTGAGAAGTCCTCCCTTACCAGTTCTCCACACTCATTCTCAAGTGAACTCAGCAGTTTTTGCTTAAACCACTGATTAAGTGGTAAACTGGCTGCTTTTGCCCTGCAGCAAATGAGGAGCATTTACTTGTTCTGTCCTGCCAGATGAGGAGTGGGGACAGGAAGTAATTCCAACTGGTGCAGTGGCAATAAGCAGCGGAGACAGTGGTGACTTCAGATACTTTAGTTATTCCTGAAAGCAGAGGAGTCTGTACATATGCTAACACATTGTAACAAGCCACGTGGATGGGTACAGGAGATGCAACACCTCTGGCAATGGCTGCTGCTACTGAAGCAAGGTCTTAACTAAATGCACTAAATGAACAACTCCTGTTTCCACTTTGCACACTCTCAGCTGATCTCCAGCACACTGTTGTTGTGCAGATAACACGCTGTGTTGAGCATCCCATCTCCCTAAGCCTCCCTTACCTGTAAAGCACTGTAGTTCATCTGGAACCGAAGGATAGCCTCGCACAAGTTCCAAAAGGAATATTCTGGCCACAACACTGACTGAAACACCAGGCACGAATGGGATGTCTGCAGAAAGCAAGATCACCAACAATTTAATCATCTAGCAAGGGCAAAAAAAAAAGTCATCAAGTCGCAGCTCTGTTGGTCAAACTATACCAGTTTTCCATAAAGATTTTATCTATGCTGTGTTATCAGATTCTACTTAAAATGAAATAAATACCAGCCAGGATAGTTTGAAATTTCACAATGCACAGTCTATCTAATTAGTTTGTAATCTTAGGACACCAGTCACCCATTCCTGTAAAAATACCAGCAGAATTCTCTAATGCTATGTTGGTCTTCAGAAGTATTTTTAATAGCTTAAGCATCACAGATGTACAAAACTAAAATAGCAACGGTGGACTATCAAAGGCTGAGTTAAGGGAATAACATACAAACTGAGGATCAGGACATGACTTTTAAGCCATTCATCAAATGACATCTCGTGATATTCCTTGCTGCCTACTCACAGCATTTAAACTTCTTAACAAATCTAAGGCTTGTGGTGTGCCGCAGATATCCTGGAGCTGAAAGATGCAAGCTTCTAAGTTAAAACCTATTTTTGCCACCAAGTCCCTCAGTGTTTCAGGTAGATGTATTCCTATGACTATTATTACAAAATCTAACACTTAAATGGACTCTGCATGACTCAAAATTGCAATGCTATAGGAAAATCCCAGTGTCAATTCTATACAAAAAACACCATAAGGACATTTTCTTTGATGCCACAGAACCATCCTGAATAGCATGATTTCCTCCTACTCTGGGGCTGTCAGGACTCACACAATTGCTGCTGAATGGAAATTTGTACAAACGCTTTGGCCTGTGAGCCGGCAGAGCAGGAGCACAAGCGCACGTTCTCCTCTGCTGCTTCTGCCATAATCCATGGCACAGGAGAGGGGCACCACACCAGCTGGACTCACAGAGCGTTGACTGGCTCAGTAACGTTTCACCAGTTACATACAAGCTCGGTCTCCAAGGCATCTCTGCCAGGACAACCAGCAAGAGAAGCAAGGGAAATGTTAGTCTGCAGCACTGACATCCAGCCAGGGTAAATGTGTGCCCAAAAATATAGAAGAAGAGCAGGATGCCTTGGTAGACAATCACAGCTCAGGCCAGACAACTTCTGTGAACTTGCCAATTAAGTTGGAATAGGAACATTTGATGTGGTTGCTTAAAGGCAACTGGTTTTTGGCTCCAAACTGTACATGTAAAACAAAATGTAACTTTAGGTAAAGCAGCTTGACTCAAATGTTCTCCTGCAAAGTGTGGGTTACAAACAATTCAATGTTGCCTAGCACAGGAGAGAGAGAGAAATGGAAGCAGCTTTGAACACTGTAATTGCAAATACATAAACTTTACATGTGTTAAGAACTTACTACATTTTAGCTTAGCAGCCTAGTCATGCTAATTTGACTTTGCCATCCTTAGAACCTATCCTGATGGGTCTCGTTTCATTATTAAAGTCAGTCATGTACATTATAGGCTTACATCTTCAATACCTAGAGCCAATGTGTGACAAACTTCTCTCCCAGGGTTCTAGAAATCCTTCCTGGGATTTCCTCATCCAAGGAAACACTGCCAGGCTAAATTAATCAAAGCCAGGAATTTACCAATGGAATGAGGAATCACCTAAATGTGAGGTTTGGAGCAAAAGAATGAGCAATTCATGAATGATTTCCTTGACTGCTGTGAACTAATTTGTTATTTCCTGTTGTTTTCAAGATGATACAATTTCAGACTTGTACTAGAAGGTGTTTTAGACAATCACAGAACTGCAAGAAACAGAGACTCCTCAGAGGTGCCCAGCACTCAGTCCATCCAACAAGTCACCTAAACCCTGTCAGAGAGAGTTTAAGAGCCATCGCCATCATCACACCTGGAGTCAGAACACTCTCTGATGCAAAGATGGAATATTTTACAGAGAAAACAAAAGCTTTACCTGCCAGAGCAAGAAATCACTCAACCGGACCTCTCCGGAGGTTCGAATCAGGAGGTCTGGGTCAGGAGAGTTGTTGGTGTACAGACACTTATCAAGCAATGATTCAGACACATCACTAAAAGACAGATGCATCTCATTAAGATCACTTTCCTGACCCAACGGAGGTGGCACTACTAAATCAGATTAAGCTTTTTCATAAACACAGGACTGCAGATTAAAATTGGGTGACTGGGACTGCACCACAGCCAGTCATCAACTTGCTCCTGACAGACACCACTATCTGCTCCACAGGCTATCTCAAATGCTCTTTCAGCCCCAGAGCATCCCCCGATGCTCTTTACAACATAATATAGTGGTAGAAACAGACTGTGGAGACTTCCATCTGGAGCAGAGAGCTAACTATTCCATCTCCTCCAGGATAGAGGAACAGTTCAGTATTCATGATTCATCTGTTGTTTGACCTCACAGCTAGAACTGCCAACCAAGCAGCACCGTGCTGTGGCATGAAATCTGCCTTCACATTTAAATTAAGACACAGACCTAACTTCTCTTCTGCTTGGTCGTATACCTATCACCATGGTAATTAAAATAATAACATTGCATAGTAACTTTAAGTCATTTGTTCCAGTCAGACTGGTTTAATAAGATCTATGTAAAAGCCACAGTTTCTGGGAGGTTATTGACAAAGTGTAGGAGGTAAGACAGGCAGTCTTAATCTGTGAAGCCTTACACAGGAAAAACAAGAGTTACCTGGGTTCAAGCAGTCCTTGCTCCACTCCCCAGGCCATCTCCCTGACAGCATTGCTGATTTCATGTCTTGATGTGTACGCAAAGCAGACATTTAGAAAGCACCTGAAAAGAGGAGAAAGACGTGAAAACCTAGAAGCAAAGAAGGTCCAGCAGGTGACAAAAGTTCTACGTATAACAGTTACATGTGCTTGTAGGACTAAGAAGAAAAGGTGTATCAGGTCTGATAAGTACTCAGCCCTCAAGAAGAGGAGGGCATGAGGTATCAGCTACTTTGATCTGCACATTACTTACTTGTTGTAGTTCCTGGTTGCCAGCACAGCTTGGGCAATCAGTTCCTGAATATCCAATGGCAGAAGCGGCAGGTCCCCGAGCACACGGATACACACACCATGCTTCTTCAGGCTCTCCCTACACCCAACAACAAGAGTGAGGACTGCAGAAAACAGATTAGCCCCTACCACGTGAACACCACATTTGCCTCACATAACATCCACCAAACGAAAACAGCAGGCACGTAGCAGGCATAGCTTTAGCAAAACTAAGAATTAGAAAGAGGCATAATGACCAGATATTTTTCAGGTGTTCAGAACTGGCTTAATTTGTTCATCCCAAACCATTCCCCAAAGGGAAACTGATCATTCCCCCTACAGGTACAGACATAACCAAAGGACTGGATAATGATCACAGATCTGGTAGGCATGCCCAAAGTTATGAAAATCCACATACAGAAAACTTAAAATACAACCATAGACTCTAAGCAACGAACTAATCAAAAACTGGGACAACAGAAAGCAGAATTACTGATGATCACCCCTAGAACAGCAAAACTACTTTCTGGTCTGTCACTGATGAAGAGCCACACTGGCTAGAAACCAGGAAATGGCCTCGTTGAATCACCGTGTACTGCAGTGCTCAGATAGAACTTGAGAAGATTAGGACTACTAGTGCAGGAGTGTGCACCACGGAGTCCTCTCCCTCCCATGCTTCCAGACGTGTCCTCTCACCGCCCTACCAATTTACTTCAACCAGATAAACAACCTTTCCACAGAGCACTTTTCTCATCTGTCAGGCATGGAGAAACAAACATATCCACCGAGTTACCGTGCAACAATGCACTGTAACATCCCTCCCTGCTCACTCAAGTCTGTTCTAGTTCCATCTACATGCACTACGTGAACTAGTTCTCCGGCTCCAAAAAGTGACTTAACGCACTACATGCCCATACGTGGAAGTCTCAAGTTGAGAGGTTTCTCTTAATGATGTTCTGCTTTTGTTCCACCCTGTAGGAAACAGACATGAGAGGATTCTTACTGTTCCTCCAGTAGGCGGCTAAATTTCTGTCTTGCCAGATCCATTAGTCCATCCACCTCCTCCTTGGAGCGTTTAAAGTTTTCAATACTAAAGGCATAAACAGTGACCTCCCGAATACCCAGATTTAAACACCACCGCAGTGTCTGCAAGAAGACAAAATATAATTAAAAGCAAAAGTCAGATAAGCAGACTGAGGTAATCAGACAGGTCAGGAAGATCCATATCGCCAACTGCTAGAACCTTCCTGTCATTTCCCACTATGCTAAGACTGGATCAAAAGAAATGATCATCAAGAGCTGATTATAACTCCCGCTTGAGAGAATTCCAGATTCACCTTAAAGAACAGGAGGAAAATATCACTGCCTAGGATGTGGCTCCATAAAAGACATGGGACTAATCCAGCCAGGGAAAACACTTCTTGTAGACAATGTTATAGATTATATAACACCATGCCTTTCAAAGCCTTTTCAAAGAAATTCAACCTGCTTCACAGAATTAAGCTTCAAGATCTGCAAGGCAGGTACTTTAATCAAGTGTAAAACAGAGGAAAAACCAGGCAATCAGAATGACTCTGCAAGATAACAGGAAGAGAGAGAGAGCTGAAGTCAGGCCCCCGATGACTAACATCAGCTGCAAGCACAAGGCCTGACTCCAGTCAGAGAAGAGAAGGAACATAATGCATCAGTAAAGCAGTAAACAAAGTCTGCTGGCAAACATCTCAAACTTTCAACACACAACTCAGAGGCAGCAAACATCCTTCCCACCTGTGCCAGCTTATCAAAGCCTTGTGAGTGTCCCTGCTGCCTCTCCACATGACACTTTTGGGCATAACGGCGATTGCCATCCATGATGAAGGCAACATGCTTGGGCATTGGACCTGCCTAGAAAATAAAGACAAACAAAACAGACCAGAAAGCTGACAGGCAAGCTGGCATCTTGCATCACAGAGCGTAGTCCCACTGTTCCAGGTAGCTCCCCATATTTGTTGGAGTGCAGTGGGTTTCTCCCAGCTTAAAGCCTGGAGCTGGAAAGATTAAGATGCTAATCACCGCTTTGGTAACCCCCGCTTAGGCTCCCCCTAAAACACCAGTACTGACAATTGCCTAAACCAAAAAGTGCCTTTGCCCTCCCCATTCCTGTTTCACAGCAGAGAACGGTAGTACTTAGGAAGGAGAACAGCACTGCCACAGCTACCTCTCTGCAGCCACAGGGGAACATGCACAGAATTTTATGTTGCTGTGGTTGCAGGTATCTTTTTTCAGAGTTCAGGGGCATTTTCACAGACACAATTAACTCAGGTGATAAGTAAAGCCACGAGACCTTCTCCCCTTTAAGATGAGTAACTCCTTTCCATTGACCTCCTTATGCCTGCACAGACCCTTTGAGAAAAGGACAGCAGCACCAGTTCCAAGACTCTGAGGAGCCAGGACAGAATTTCCCTGGAACTGGTGGGTTGTTATTCCAGTCAGCAGAAACCCAGCTTCATTTCTTAGATCCATAATCTGACCATCTTACTACCCTCTCCTTCCACGCCCTGCCTTCATCAGCAAGGGCACAAAACATGGAAGCCTGGGAGTGTAAGCTCATTACTGGCAAGCACTGCCTACAGCCCTGCTCATTTGCAAGAGCAAGCACAAGTAATTTTCCATCCCCAAATGCTGCTTAGGGATGTACATCCAGAGCCAGCACTAATATGTACCCTTGCAAGCAACACTATCTTTCAACAGTAGATCAGCCACACAGATAGTTCCACTTTGAACCCTGGCGAACCTGCTAATTGGTGTCTACGACAGGTAACCGAAGTTCATTCCTTACCTTTATTATGTTGGCACAAAATCTCTCTATGATGGTCAGCTCGCCTTCTCTGATCCACGACATGTCTTACCCAAGAGCTCCTTTTCTTTTTCAGTGGGAAGATGAAAATAAAGGCGTTAGAGGTACAGAAGATTCCATCTGAGTCCAAAGCAATACTACAAGCGGTCACCTTGTTAAAATAAGCTTTGCCTAGCTCTTTTGGAGCCCTTTTTATCATTTGTACAAGTACTTAGATAAACAGGAAACAGGGGAGGTGAACAGCTCAGAAATGAGCTCTGAAGTTTTCCAGCTGTATGTCGACAGACTTGATGCTCTACTAGCTGGTAGCAAGAAAAACCCTTGCTGCTTCTTTCTGCAGAAACAGCTGGCGAGTTAGTATGCACTCACAACATCAAGCACCCGTGTTGCATTAGGCTACCACCAGGCTTGTCATGGAGTAGTGACTGCAAACCTTCAGCGCTTTTGTGCTGAAGTTCCTGGAAACCCTTCAAATGAAGCAACCATCCACACCACCAACCACCCTGCTCTACTGTCACCACTGAGATTTCTTTTCCTTCACAAGTAGAGAACTTCAGCCTCTTGAGCTCTAAGAACACCAAATACTAATATCTGGCTTAAGCTAACAAGATACAAGAGTTTGCTGAACTTCCACATTTATCTTCATTTCTCTCAGCTTGGAGCCCTGCGAGATGCAGGCAAAGCAGCTCTGAAGAGAGAGCTGTGGGGGCAACAGTCCAGATCCACCCCCCCAGCACACATCCAGGGACGGAAGCAGATTCAAATTGCACTGATCGCATGCATTTTCTGCATGTGACTTCTCTGCCTCTGCCCTCAGGATGGGATGCCTAGCCATAGATGAAGCCACAGAGCATTAAGGCAAGGAACCGCTGAACCTCGGGCTCTGTTACTAAAGCTCTTAACCCTCCCCTTGAATAGCTCAGGCTAAGAACACATCCTCTTCCAATACCACCGTTGCCCATTAACAACAATCAACCTTCTGCATAAGATTTCACACGCTCGTCTTTAAAAACGTTCCTCACAAAGCAGCGGCTTGTCTACAAGCCAGGGCAAGCGCACCGGCGAGGCAACGACCGGCCCGACCTCAGCCAGACGGCTTCGTCCCCTCCCGGTGGCGGCTCGCCCTGCGCTGGCAGCAAGCGGAGGAAGGACGGGAGGACACCCGGATGACCCCCGTGGGTGAGCGGGGCTCTCCGCACCCCCCTGCCAGGCACGGGACGCCCCTCAGCAAGGAGCAGGCCCTCCCGCTCCCTGAGGGGACGGCGCCCCTCAGGCCTCCCCCAGCTCCCTGAGGGGAGGAGAGAAGGGAGGACAGCGGGGAGGAAAAGAAGGAGGCGGCAGGAAGCCGGCCGGCCGCGAAAAGAAGGCGCCCCCCAGCCTGCGGGGCTGCCCCGCTCCCCCCGGTGCGCACGGGGAGCGGCGGCGGGGCCTCCCCGGGGCTCGCCCCGCCACCGCCCGTTACCTCGCCCGGCGCCGCCGCAGCCTCCTCAGGAGGGTGACGCGCCCTTCCGNGGGGGCTGCGAGCCAGCAGCGTGACAGGGTGGTTATGGGGTGGCCGCCCGCGGGGGAAGGCCGGCTGCGGGGTGCCTAGGCCGGTGACGGGGCCTTGGGGCAGCCCGGGGCGGTGACGGGGCCTGTGGGGGCTCGGCTCCCCCCACGGACCCCAGTTCCCTCCCCTCTCTGCCCGGGCAGCACCGCTTTGGGTCTGAGCTTCTCTACCCACAGCCCCAGGGGAGAAGAAAAGAGAAATCGTACACAGGACATCACCAGCAGCCATTGCCCATGGTCTTCATTTATTTATTTTTTTCCAGAAAAGAAAAAAAAACACGTTTTACATAGTTGGTACAAAAACAAATTTAAAAAAAAAAATAGGAGGGGGAAAAAACCTGCAGCAACAGGAACTGTGGCTTTTGCTGCAGGGACTCCAGCAGGAAATCTCTTTGGAAAGCGCGGCTGGGGTGAGCCGCACGCAGCCTCCCCGTTTATTCCCTCCCTCCCACCCACTTCTTAAAAATTCAAGAGTTTGACACAAACAAGCTTTGGTTGCTAGCAGTAAACATGGAGTTACATTCTTCCGTCTCCTCGTAGACAATCTTGTGACTCGAGGCTTTCACACCAGGGGAGACACCATCTCGGGAGGGACATTTTCCCAAATACATTCAAATGCCCTGTTACCGCAGGACCCTGAGTGTGCAGCCTCATCCGCCCGCGATTCACTGTCCCGTAATGCATAGTGCCCAGCGCCTGCGAGCTGAGCATGGGCAGGGTGGGTGATGATGCAGCAATTTATTTAATTATTGTCAAGACACAGGAAGAAACAACAGCAAATGCAACAAGAAGATGCAAATCAATCCCATCTTCTCCAGCGTGGCTTCCCTTTACAGATAAAAATCCCTGTTTTCTTGGATCCTGGTGCCATACCGGCCCCGGGGACAACCTGAGTGATTCTCTAAGCCGTTTGCTGTTTGCTTTAGCCTAGGACAGGGATGGCTACGGAAGTCATATCCCCACACAGAGTTGCAAGGCAGAGTACACAGAGAAGATCCTGTCTCCCTGGTCCAAAACCTATTAGATGCTTTGGCTATTCTTTTTTTTCCTTTTTTTTTTTTTCCTCTTACTTTTGTAAACAATAATCAAGGAGAATACTGAGAGAAAGTGGAAGGATTTACAGAGGTATTTACACATACTAGGCATCTAGCAGAAAATCACCAAACCATTAAACTGAGGGCAGGGGGGAAAGGTCCTACATGATTCTTCCAGACAAGCTACAAGAAGCAGGGGGCAGCCGTTTCCCCGGCACAACCAAGGTGCCAAGGGAGGGCCAGCAGCCCACGCAGCGCGGCAGCGGGACTGAAGCCCAGGGTTAGACGCGCAGCCTGGTGCGCTCTATTGCATTTACCCCGTTCAGACAAAAGCCGTTTTCCTGAAGTGGGTTTGTCCAGATCCCATCGCTAGTCGAGAACTCAAGGTCCTTCCCCCACCCTCCCAAGAAGAGACCACCACCTCACCACAGAACCTACTGGAGCAGGGCAGGCTCAGCAGGGAGCCGCTCTCCATCCCCGCAAGCCTCAGGGCAGGGGGTGGATTTGGGGCAGAGCAAAATCTTGGAGGGAACACCAGGCTCCGGCAGCCTCAGCAAGTCCCCACGGTGATTCCTGCTGGTGAGGCTAGAGTAGATGCTCTCCATCTGGTCCAGCCCTGCTCCGCATCTAAACCTATCGCTACCTAAAGAACAGCAGAAACCGCGCACGCATCCTGAGATGCCAGCACGGCGAGATGCCCTCCCTGGGAAGGCTCCAGCCAGCCCCGAGCTGCAGAGCAGAGTGTCAGTGTCCCAGAAGCAGAGATCCAGAGCTTCCCCCAGCCGTCGTGAGCCGACATTTGGGGGAAGCCAAAAAGGGAGAAGACAGAGCAGTTGCACCTCCCTTGCCAGACCTTGGCACCAGGTCCCTTGTCCCAGCAGGTCCCAGCCTGAGGACGAGCGAGGGCAGGGATTCAGGACAACGCTCGGTATCTCAACACCCGCCCTGCCTGCTATCAGCTCTCACCACATCGCCCTGGGACCCCCATCCCGGCTTTCCGGTCCCCAGCCCCACAGCACCAGCCTGCTGGGAGCCTGCGCAACATCCCAGCCCGCAGGCAACTGGGGGGACTCCGGCAAGGGGCAGACAGGAGCATTCCCATTGGGACGGCAGGGAGAGGACATGTAAACAGGAGAGAGAAATGGAGGACAGTCCTCAAAAGCCACCAGGCTGGGAGAAAATCTGGAGTTGGGGAGCCAACACGGGCTCTAGCAGCTGTTCCCTGCCCCGCACTGCCTGGCTTCTCTGTCCCCGCACACGGATTGACAGACCCAAATTCCTCCTCAGTCCAGCAGGGAAGGGAAAGAGACTATTAAAATACAGTTAGAAAGAAAATAAAACCCAAACATACCAAAAAACACAACCAAAAAGCTCAACAACACGTCAGTCCACCTAGCGAACATCCAGTGAGGTAGATCTACACTTCCAATACAAACTTCGTCACATCTTTGTGCTGTTAGAAAAAACCCTCCTCTCTGTCCAGCACTGGGCTACAGAGGCATTTTATCCCTGAGATTGCTCGAATACCTGAGAATAAGTTGCAGGAATTAGGTCCTTTCTCTCTCTCTCTTTTTTTTCTTTTTCTTTTCTTTAAGATTAAAATATACAAAAATACAAAAACAGAATATTTATATTAAAAAAAAAAAAAGACAACAAACAAACCCAAAGATACGTCATCCACGCACATCCTAGTGCAGCTTTCACTTGGCGTTGACTTCGGCACGGACGGGGCAGCCGGCCCCGGGAGAAGGGCTGTCACCGGGGCCAATAAATAAAGGCAAGGCTGGGGGGCGGCGGGGAGGGACGATGGCAGCCGCGGACACCCTGGGTCCCCCTTTTCCTCTGCCCGTGGGCAGACAGCCCAGGGGCCACTGGTTTCTGGCGCACGGCCTGGGCAGGAGGAGCAGCGGCGTTTCTGTCCTGCGTGGGTCTGATCCACGTGGAAGAGCCAGGCTCGATGGTGGCTCCATCAAGCCACGTGCTGACATGCGGGAGCCCCTGGTGGGTTGTGTTTCCCCGAGGGAAATGCCGCCAGCAACACCCCCGGGAGCCAGCTGAAGGAAGAGCACTTCCAGCCCTTGCAGCCCTCCCGCTGCCCAGCTCCGCGTTTCGGAGGCAGGGAGACCTGCGAGCGAGGAGCTGTGGGAGCCACGGGGCCGGCCCGCGGGCGTCCCCCAGCTCTGCCGCCCTCATCCCTCCCTCCTCCGGACACGGGGCAGGGGAGCAAAGCAAGGAGCTGCGAGAGCCTCCCTGAGATGCTGCCTCTCTGCTCCTCCTCCCAGAGACGCTACTGCCCGGCTTCGTGGAGAATAAAGATGAATCAGATGTGTTTCTTTTTATCTGGAAGAGGTGCGTTGAGTGCTCCTCTCCCTATTTTTGGAGCCATCCCAATTAAAGTCGGGCTCTAAGGAGGAAAAGGTGCTGCCGTCTCCCCTCCCCAGTCCCTCCTCCCGGCCCCCGTGGCTGCCCGTTGCCTTGCCAAAGCCTCTCCATCCCGGTGTTAGCCCCCGCCGCCGCCCGCCATCATTCCCGGGTTTCGGGGAGAAGGGCCGAGCTGTGCATGTCCTCCTCCTCTCGGAAGTAGGCAGGCTTTCCCTGAGAGCTGGGGGACTGCTGCGCTTTCGCGGGGCAGTTGGCGACCATGTGGCTGATGCTCTGGCAGAAGTGGCATTTCTTGGGCTGCGGCGGGAGCTTGCACTCTTTGGCATGGTGGTCCAGCCCGCCGCAGTTGTAGCATCTGCGGGGGGAGGAGAGAGATTCGAGGAGGAGAAACAAAAGGAGGGGGGTTTCTGCCATGGCCGAGGCAGGGCTCTGTCCTCGGGCAGGGCAGTGTTGACCCCAGGTTTGCTCCCCCAGTGGGTTTGGACGTGGCCCAGTGGTGCTGCTGGTACCCAGGAGATGGCAGCAAACCCACGTGCCGAAAACAAGCACGTGGAGATGAAAGCAGGGACATCGGGGGCTCACGCCCCTCAGCCATGACCGTGGTTAGGGATCCTGTGTCTACGCATCCTGCATCGCAGTTACTGCCAGCTGGCACGGCACCAGCTACCAGCACCTGGTACAGCAGGAACAGGACAAATACAGGGACCGTGGCCATCAGCATGGGGACAGCCCCAAGCGTGGCTTGTCTCAGGCTGTGCCTTCGCAGCGCTCACCCCCGGGTGCCACCTTTGTGCCAGAGCAACGTGGGGACCGGGAGCTGCCTTATGCCCGTTTTAAATCCTGCATCAGTCTAGGGCGGCCACGACCATTCGTGCTTTCCTTCTCCTCCCCAGTTCCTTTCCAACTGATTGCAAAACCCAAGCTTACGCGAGCGGCTGGGTGCAGACGCAGCCCCAACGGGGAGGGCAGCATTGCTGGGAACACCGGGACGGGGCATCCCGGGCAGCGGGGCCGAGGGGCTGGCCAGGACCTTGCCCTGGGGCCCCAAGCCTCACCGTGGGAGAAGCTGCCAGGATGTCCGGCCATTTCCTTCCCACAGGGAAGGGTTTCTCTAAGAGAAAATACCCCTGCCCAGCTCAGCCCACCGCAGCTCCCACACACAAGGGGAGCATCAGCCCAGGGTGTCCCCGACCTCTGCCCTCTCGCTTCTGCTTTTCTGCCCTTTCCCCACCAAGCTGCATCTGCCGCTCATTAAGCGCTGGAGGAAGCCGCTTTCCCAGAGGCAGGGCCGCTGCCCACCCCGAGCCCTGCTGCCCCCCAGCCCCATTGCCTGCCCCAAGCAAGCAGGATGGGGCCACCCCAGCCCAGCTCACACCCATGCAGGGGGCAACCTCCTGGGGACCGCGGGGACATGAGTGGGATGCTGACCACGTAGTCCCTGTCGGAGCTCAGCCCCAGCCAGCTCCCAGCACCCGCAGGGCTCAGAGCAGCCCTGGTTCAGGCCCTGTCTGCCCCTTACCGGTCTCCTTTCGATCTGCGTTTCTGGAGGCTCTTGCCCTTGGGTCTCCTCTCACTGCCGATGCAGAAGACGCCCCCCGGGCCGGTCACCCGGATGGACTCCAAACCTTTGGATGACTTCTTGAAGGTGAATTCGACAGCTTCCCCCTCCTTCAGGCTGCGGAAGCCCTCCATGTGGAGCTTGCTCTGGGGGCAGGAGGAGAGGATGGGGGTCAGCGCCGAGCCGGGGTGCCCACATCCCCGGCACACCACAAGCCCCAGCCCGCGGCACCGGGGATGCTGACGTCCCCCATGCCTGCAGCCTGAGGGAGCGGACATTGGGGACCGAGCTCAACCTTCATCTGTTTGCTGATGCAGAGATGAGACACCCAGCCAGGCTGGACTCACCGATCCAGCAAACAAGGGCCAGCAGAGCCAGCCCAGACCCTAATTTCGGCAGGGTTTCCTGCAAAATGCTGGCTCTCCGTGCTGCAAGCCAACAGCCCCTTCTCCCCTCCCAGCCCCGCACTGCCCATCGCGAGCTCCCAATGCCACGGGCTGGGGAACGCTCGCATGGAGGTGCAAAACTTCATTTTGAAAAGACAAAAGGATCTTGAGGCTTTGCACGTGCACGTGCAGCCCTTCTCGCCTCCCCACGGAGAGGCAGAACCGGAGGGACACGGACTGAAGCCCCTGCACTCATGCACGCAGCAAGTCCGGGAGGTTTTGCCCTAAACCGCAGCTGAACTGCAGAGGATGCAACACGCTGGGGTAGGAATTGGGGCCCTCAGGGCGGCATCTGCTAGTCCCTCCCTGCTCCGCTTCCCAGAACAATAAGGAGCTTTTCTCTGGGGCCCAAAGGCTGCAGTTGCCCAACGTGACATGATGAGGCCGTTACCAAAAATACGAGTCTCCTCTGGCCTTAGCTCACCCCAGCTCTGTGCTGCTTTTGCCCGAGCATCCTTAAAAAGCTGCTGAGCTGGACGCCGGCCCAGGGCAACCCTAGCTGCTGCAAATCACTGTGGCTCAAGCCCACTAAATGCCGCTAGTAATTAAGCAGCCATTTGGCCGTGGCTCGTCACTGCTGGGTGCATCTCCTGCCCCTGAGGGTCACCACACTGATCGACACCGTGAAAACAAACCCGGGAGCTCAGGGAGACCCAGGCTGGGAGGGAGTTTGTGAGAGGACGGAAAAATCCACTCCACTCTCGCGAGCCCCATCCATTTCAGCAGAACAACCCCACAAGGAGCTGAGACGGGAGATGCACCCAGCACCTCCTGCCCACCCGTGCCAGCGAGCGCTGCCGCGAGCACCGCTGCCGGGCCGGGAACGCCGCATCCTCGGTAGCGATTCGAGCAGAGGTTTCGCTCAGCTTCGTTAGCAGAAGCCTAACGAGCATGAGCAAAGAGTTAAGGGGGATTTGCTGGCAGAGGGAGGAGCAGCTCCACCTCGCCAGGCCGGGATTCCCGGCAGAGCCCGGCGCCAACGCCTGCGCGGCTGCAGCAGGACCCTGCTTTTATGAATGGAGCATCTCCCATTCATGGGCTGGCGAGTTCCCGTCACGTGGCCGCAGCCGCACATGCTTCCCGCAGGGATCCTCTGCAGGCACGCTGCCCGTAAGGGCAGCCCAGCCACCTTCTCTCTCCCTTCCCCTCTTCACCCCAAGATCTGCCCAGGACACATGTGGAGACACCCCACAGGAAGCAGAGAGGGAGGAAATTGAGTTGTTGGGGTTTAAGAGTGGTTTTTTTTCGGTGGGATCTTGCAGGATGCACATGCATCCGTGGGCACACGGAGGAAGTGGAAATGCAGCAGAGCTTGAGGAGCAGCCCCTTTTCCTGCTGCTTTTTCACCTATTCCTTTCCCAAACCTCTCACCGGGCTTTCCCCATGCTGGTCTACGCTAACGCCATGTCCTGGAGCCTGGCTGTGGGTGGGACAGAGCCCACGGACAGGGCCACATCATCCAAGGAGGGGGCCAGACCGCCAGAAACCTTTGCTTTCTGAGGGCCTCCGCTGCCAAAACAGAGAGCCAAAATTTAAGCTACAAGGTCCATGAGGAGGAGGATACGCTGGGGTATCCGCAGTGAGCTCACCGTGGGAGGGGGGGGCTCTGGGCAGTCCCATCGTCACCTGCCACCAGCGAACACCCTGCCACGCTCAGCGCAGCAGCCAGGCACCGCTCCCCAGCCCCAGCCCGGCTCTCCGGTGCTGTGCCTCACCGGGAGGACGCTGAGCATCGCCACGAGGATGCCGAGCACCTCCCGAGCGGGAGCTCCACGTCTGACATAGCCGCCAGCAAAGCACAGGAGGTGCCCGGCTCAGCCCCGGCACCTCGGGGTCGGCCACAGCAGCTGCTGTGTCGGGGGCAAGGAGGGGCTGAGCTTTGCTTGGCAGCCCAGGAGGCACTGCTGGAGGCTGGGGGACGCGAGGCAGCCGCCTCTGGAGATCTCCGCTGCGGTGCTCGCAGCCTCGGCCAGCCCAGCTGTGTTTACACTGCCAGCGAAGAAAACTCGCAGGCACTCGGCCCCATGCTCCGGGGACAAAGCTATGCCGCAGCAGGGGGGACCCCGGCACCTTCCCCTGGGAGCACTGGGCTGCTGCACCCCCGGTGCCGGGGTCCCGCTCCTCACCCATGACCCCCACCTCACTCCCCACCGTCTCCCCATTTTGGCAGGGCCAACGAGGAAGAGGAGGGCTGGGGCAGAAGCTGCCGCAACATGATGGGGAAGCTATTTATTTTCCAGCAGCGGGCGAGGATGACAACCGCCTCCTCGGCCCCCGGCCCCCTCCGCCAAAAGGCCAAAGGAAACGCCCTCTCCCCGGGGAAGGAGGGGGGCAGCGGCCGGGGTGCCCCAGCTCTCCCCCCGCCGCGGCCTTTTGAAGTGAGCTGCGAGTGGCTGGTGGTCCCTGCGCATCCCCCTGCCCCCTTCCCAAAACACACACATTGCTGGCATTCCTCTGTTATCAGATAGGTAATCAAACTGCAGCCCATTGAATTAGCTGCATACCTCCTGCATCTGAAAGGAAGGGGCCCAGAGCCCCCGTCCCACACCACACACAAAGCAGGAGCCTTCCCAGGCCTCCACACCCCCCCCCCCCCAAAAAAAAAAAGGGGGGAGGGGGGGGGCTCGGAGCGAGCCGGGGATGCTGGCGAGGGGGAGCGCAGGGGAGGGCCTGGGCTGGGAGCCACCGGGGCCGGCCAGCGAGAACAAAGGGCCGGCGGCGGCTGTGCTCACGCCGGCCAAATTCCAGGAGTTCCAGGCCACGGCGGGGGGAGGAAGGGTGGCCAGCACGGACGCGGCCCCACTGACCCCCTTCGCTGGCCACGGGGGCTGGCAGCCCCTCTGCTGTGCTGCGGTTGCCCCCGCCAAGCTCCGCTGTGCCCCCACGCACCGGCTCGGTGCCCGGCCCGCCTGCTGTGGCAGAGCTGGGTCCTGCCCGTCGGGTGCCAGCGTTTGGGGTCTGGGCCCCAAGGGTTGGTCTCAGGGAGACGGCTTTGGCGTGGAGGGTGTAGAATGACCCTGGGCTCTCAATCACAAAGCATTCGTGATAAAACTGTGTTTTAAAGCATATCCTTGCCCAGGGGATTCACTTGTCATCATTAGGGTCCAGGGTCAACCGATGGGACAAGGAGTAGCAGCAGTGCCGGCACCGCCTGTCCCAGCTCCCCGTGGTGCCAGGCGGCCCTGCAGCCCCCACCGCGGGCCCTTCTCCCCTTCTCCGCCCATCCCGCACCCCAGCAGCTCCGCCGTTATTTAACACAGACAAAGGCACAGCACGTGAGAGGCCAAGCGCTGCCCAGCGCATCCCCCGCCCTACCCACAGCCCCCAATTTCACCCATTTGCCCTTCCCCACCTGCACGTGGGCACCTTCCTCCCTCCTCTTCCTCCCATCCCACAAACCCCCCATCGCAGCCCCAGCGTTAGCGCTGCTGCCCCTTGGGGCTGGAGCACCCCAAACCCGGCCACTGCTCCCCAAACTGTGGCAGCAGCTCGGCCGTGGCTCCGCTTTTTGCTCCCACCCTGCTGGGCGCTGGAGGGGCTTGGCCAGCCCCGGGGTCACCATTGTCCCCGTGGCTGCCCCAGCGCGACACAAGGGGACGTTTATTCCAGCCGGCCCCGGCCACTCAATCAAACCATCTTTGTGTCCGGAGGGGCCTCGGGCGGAGCGGCCACTGCACCTCATCCTTATCTGTGCAGGGGAATTGCATCGCTTTAAACTTAAATCTCTCGGAAAACAAGCTGGGTTGGGATGCTGAGCTCAGAGCAGCTCCAGGAAAGTGAGCGCAGCACGGAGCTGTGCCAGGAAACGGCTGGGCTGTGCGCTGAGCTGGCTGGGACATTTCAGGCAGCCCGTGCCTCAGTTTCCCCCACTTGGTCAGGACCCCCCCCGCTGCACCCTGCTGGCTGCGCCGCACCGTCACCCATGCACCCCATGGGAGCTGCGCCCAGGACACCGCATCCACCCCGCTGCCACCACGGCGCCTGCACCCCTCCGTCCCCCGGAGCTGCCGTGTCCCTGTCCCCGTCCCCGTCCCCCCCGGCTTCCCTGTTTTGCCCAGCCGGGCTCAATGCAGCACCCAGCCCTGCGGGGCTCAGCACAAGCAGTGCAGAGCAGCCCCTTCCTCGCTCCCGCGCCAGGAGGGCTCTGCTCGCCCGGTGTGGGCTAACGCTTGCACGGTTTGGGCCGGCACAGCAGCGATTCGTGCCCGGCTGGCACAAGCACGGCTCCACGGCTTGATGCCGATTGCCACCGCGCGATGCCACCGCAGTCCTGCTGTCCCAGCGCGGCCCCAGCCCAGCCTGGGAGCGGTTTCAGCAGAGCAGCTGGGGCTGCCCGATGGGGAGCAAACCCCGGAGCGCATTTCGGCCGGGCTGGGCTTTGCCAGCGAGGCAGCAGGAAACGTGCCCCTGCACTCACAGCCGTGCCCAGGGCTGGATCCATCCCCTGACCAAAACCCTTCCCTCTTCCCAAACCGCGCAGCAAATCTTTTCCCAGTGCTCCCAGAGCAAGCACCAGGGACTGCACTGCTGCTGTCTGGGGGCTCGCACGCAGGAATCAGAGCAGGAATCATCTTGCGTTCACTTCCTGCGGCTCAGCTCTCGGTGCAAACATCTGGGCAGATGTGCAGCCTGGCAAGGGGGGGGGTGCAGAGGGAGATGCAGGCAGGACCCCACCGTGGGGAACACGGGATTTCACCCAAACAAAACATTACTGGTGCTTTCCGGGCTCTCCCTACTGTAACCTGGAGCAAAATCTTCAAAGATTTTCTCATTCAAGTAAAACCAAAATAAAGCCACTTTCCTGCCAGAATAACCACGCATTCTCCTAATCTACCACAAATTAAAAAAAATTGCAAAATTAAACACGAGATTAATTCTGGGGAAAAAGGAAAAAAAAAAAGAATCCACTAAGGTGTCTAAGACATCAGTACATCAGTTACCTGCCCTAAATCCACACATTCAGCTCGCTCGGCTGTGTTTTTACCTGCCCCCAGGTTGCCAAACCCTCACACACCTCCCAGGCGGGTGCCTGGTGCAGGGGGGGGGCTGGCAGCAGCGGTGGCCACGCAGAGGCTAATTAGGATCAGCTGCTGCATATTAATTTCATACTCCCATATTAAAGCAGGGAGACGTCCGGGAGCGGCAGCACCCCTTCCTTTGGTGAGGTCAGCTTCGTCCCGGTTATTTTTAGGAATAAGTAAATGGGAAAAAGGAAACGCCGGGGCTGGGGGCGGCAGGGGAAGGGGCTGGCGAAGGCACCGGCTCCATCCCGGCCCTCCCCAGCTTTGCACCAGTCCCTTAGAGAATAGGAGAAATCCCATTCATTTGGGCCATTTTATCTCGGAGACCATTTAAGGGTGTTTTCTCTCCCTGCCCGTCACCCTGGGGGCTCGAGAGCCGGGGATGGGGGAAGGGATGTGCCTGCAGCCATCAGTTAATCTTTAGACAGAGACAGGAGGCTTTTTTTGTGTGCATCTTGAGGGAGTTTCAGGGGTGGAATAAAGCCTCTCTCTTTCACTACTCGCTATCAGACACCGC
The DNA here is from genome assembly GCA_013399475.1 of Chauna torquata. Lineage (NCBI taxonomy): Eukaryota > Metazoa > Chordata > Aves > Anseriformes > Anhimidae > Chauna > Chauna torquata. Next base: position 120,747 of record VXAL01004768.1, read on the forward strand.
ATTCCCAGGAATTCCCATTCCCAGGATGTGGCGCGTGTTACGACGCAGTTTCATCCCAGCAGTTACTTAAAAAAAAAAAAAAAAGAAAAGAAAAGAAAAAAAAATTAAATAAAGCGATTGCTCTCGCCTCCCCTCCCCCCTGAAAGCAGAGAGGCCAAAGTGCATTTCTGCCCCCGGGGAGCCCTTCCCGAGGGGACGCGTTAAATCCCGCTGCTCCCAGCTTCTGCAGCCACCCGCGGGACGCCCACCCACGGCTGGGGCGACCCCGGCCCCGCGCAGAGGCAGGAGCATCGCGCCCCGGAGCGGAAAAGCGAGATTTTTAATATCTCCCGTGCCCCTACAGGCATAGTTGGTCCGATGCGGGGACTCGCGCACCGCTGCTCTGAGCGGGTTGCTGCCCCTTCCCCTTGCTGCTGCCCCCACGGGGGCCGCATCCTGCCCCTCAGCCCAGCTCGGAGGGAGGCAGCGGGAAGGCAGGACCCCGCTCCCGAGGGAGAAACGTCCCGTGTGCCCCCACCTTCGCACTCACTCAGGGATGGAGCTGCCTCAAAACACTTTTGTGTTAAAATTTCCCAGCGCGCTCACCTCCCGGCCAGCTCTGTCCCAGCCACGCTCAGGGGCAGGGCACCAGCCTGGGCTGGCTCAGCCAAAACCCACGGCCGAGGGGCAGCCGTTGTCCCCCTCAGGCCCATCCCCTGCCCACCCAAGCGGGGACAGAGCCCCTGTGCCCCCTGCGAGGCTCCCGGGGCCAGCAGCACCCAGGGGAGCGCAGCCCCCTCCCTGTGCCGGCACGGATCCGGCTGGCCCCGTGCCGCAGGCAGGGCAGGAGGGCCACATCCTGGTCACGTCCCCAGCATGGACACACAGGACCACGTCACCAAGATGCCAGAGAGAGAACTCCTGCAGCCCCCTAGGTCCCAGCTGCACCTAGCAGCTCTCCTCACCAAAAATCCTGCAAAGGAGCAAAAAGCCCCAATACCATTGCTTTTATCCAGGATCTAGACCTGCTGGGTTGGAGAAACGCTCCGAGGCACGGAGCGGAGATGCAGGGGAAGCGCGAGGCTGCCGCAGGATTGCTCCAGGAGCAGCAGGGTCCCCATCGGATGGGCAGCCCCATCCCCTCCTCTCTCAGCCAGGGCTACAGGGCCAATTTTGGGGATGGGCTGCGCTCTCCCTGCTGCTCCAGCCAGCGGCAATTGAGCCTCGGGGACGTGGGGAAAGGGGCGCACAAATTTCCCCCCTCCCTTTTGCCAGGTTTGCCTTCCCCAGCAGCTTGGCTCTCCCATAAGCGATGCCCAGAGCAGCAGTGCGAGCCCGGGACCACAACCCTGGGGGAAATCACCACGGATTTGGGGTCTTTGCCAGCACCAGCTGGATTTCTGCCACCTGGTGACCCCCAGCCGTTCATGGGTGCTGCTCAGCCCCTTGCATCCCCAGGACGACCTGCTCTGCTCCTCCGTGCTTCATCTCCCCTGTCTCCTCACAGCCCCCAAATGAATCCATCTCCAGTGTCCAGGGGAGGCATTTTAACCCAAATGCCTCATTTTTAGCTCACAAAGAGAGGGAAAGGCAGCCCTGGAGGAGCCCTGTTAGTCTCCTGTCCTGCAGAGATTTTAATCTCTTTGTGATCAGATAAAGGGGGAGAGAGATGGAGACGCGCTCCCTGCAGAGAAGGGCCATTCAAACCTGGTTCCTGTAATAAAGTGATTTAATAGATCTAAAGAAGCCAATTCCCTTCTTTCTCCCACAATTACTTCCTGTGGGTCATCATTCACATATGTAAATGAAGAGGGGAAGGAGCAGGTTATCAGCGAGAGGGGGGCTCTGGGTGTTAAACCCCGGTGCCGGGCACAGCACCCTGAGCCTCGCGTCCCCTGCCGTGGCCGGTTCTGGCTTTTGCCCTTCAGGGCCTGACCCCCTCCCCAGGGTGCAGAGCCACCTTCGGTCCCTCTCCCCGGGTGCCGAGGAGGGGTCGAGGCGATGCCCCGCAGCGGGACGGCTGCCAGCATCAGCTCCGGCCAGCTTTGCTGCGGGAGAGCGGTGACTTTGTGCTGAGAGTGAGCGGGGTGGGAATCGCAGCCTGCCCTGGATGCAAAAGGCGCTACGTCAGCCCCAGCCGGCCTCTTTTCTGGGCGCTGCAAAGCCCACGGGATGGGAACGTCCCGGCTTCGCTGTGCGCATGGTGCAATGGGAACCACGCACCATCCTCAGGCGCGCACGCTGCCTCTCCCCTACCCAAAATCACCCCATGCCCAGTGCTCGCCGCGTTTCCCGAATGTGCCAAGCCCCGCACAGGGCTCCGCAGCCCCGGCAAACAGGGAATGCCGGGAGGTTGCACCTCTCCCCGGGCGGTGGGATGCACCGGCAGAGACACCCGGCTAATTCTCTTTTCCTGCAGGAATGAGAGTGAGAGCAATCAGGAAGCCAGACTGTCTGGGGGCAATAAAACCCGGGGAGAGGGGAGGGAGGCTCGCCCCCACCCACACGGGTCCCACCGCACCGCATTGACATGCGGAGACCCATTTGCTGCCCCTGGGGAGCACCCGGGGCTCGGCTCTCCCCCACTGATTTGGAGCCCTTGCCCCCAAATCTGACCGCGTTTCTGGGTGGTAGCTTCTACAAACGCAGCTTCACCATGCCTCATCTGAAGGAAGAGGGGTTTGGCTTTCTCCTGTTCCTCTGCTTGCCAGTCCCCTGCCTGGGCAGGGCTGGGAGCCCCTCGGGGACCCCCGGTCCCAGGACGAGCTCTGCCGGGGTGAGGCACGGCTTCGGAGCTCAGCCCCACACATGGGCTGCCCTGCAGACCGCGGGATGGACCCGACATTTGCAGGATTTGGGCCCCTTGCGAGCACCGGTCGCTGAAGCCGACTCTTCCAGGGGCTCCCTGGAGCTGGCATTCAAGCACCATCGCGCCGCCTCCATCCACGTCCCGCTCCCAACCGTATGCACAAAACCACTCGAGTTTGCTCCAAAGACACCCGCGTTCCCTGCACTCACGCTGCTTCCCAGCCCCGACGGCTGCTGCTTTCCCCGGCGGAGCGGGGACCCCGGCAGAGGGGCACGTTCAGCGCATGGCCCCGTTTCCAAGCACGCGGGCGCCGAGCTCCACATCTCCCTCCCGATGCCTGCCCCGCGGCCCCGATTCGGGTGCCGTCTCCAAGCCCGTTTCCCCAGCCCCTACCAGGGGTCCCCCCCTACACGGTGGATCCGTCCCCCTCCAGCGAGGCAGCTTTGAGCAGCCGCAGCCCTGCAATCGTGATTTCCCTCAGCACAGGATCACCAACACGATACGTGCGGGACTTCCCCGCTCGGCAAGGTGCACGCGGGTTAAATCCAAACACGAGACCATCGCTATCATACAGAATCCACAGGGGCACGCATGCGACCCTGCACGCCTTTGTGCCAGCTGCAGCAGAAAGAAGCACGGCCCCAGCCCACTGCCAGGGAGCAGGGCACGTTTTGGGCAGGACATGTGTCCCCCAAAATGCAGCACAGGGACCGAGCGCACGTCACCGCATTACAGGCAGTTTTGTGTCTCCGGTTTCCGGGGACAGCGTCCTGGGGGCCCGTGCAGAATTAACCGCCCCACACCCCCAAAGATGAGCTGGGGAAAGCCCCATCCTGCATCCCTGCCTGGCACAGGGGTCCCAGGACCCCGTATCCGGGGGAAACGCAGCTCTTTCCCTTTCCCTCCATGGGGCAGGCAGCATCCCTGCTCCAGAGTGTCCCATGCACCCCCTTTTCAAGCCGGAGGGCACCTGCTCCCCTGGATCTGGCCCCTTGCCTGGCTACGAGGGGCTCCCCAGAGAACCATGATGAGAAAATGAAATCGTTCTGGGATCAGCTTCCAGGGTTGGTCCCTGGAGAGGGACCTGGGCTGCTGTGGGCGCGGGCTGTGCCTGCCCTTTGCTGCCCTCCTCTCCCCAGGGAGATGAGCCTGGGGGACCCCGGCTCCCCGAGCACACCAGCCCGGGATGGGGGGAGCGATGACCCCCGTGCAGGCAGCATGGGGTCCCCATCCTGCATGGCATCCCACCGGTAGGCTGCTGGGGCTGCACCCCCTTGCTCCCCACCCCAGGAATCCACGCAGGAGCCGTCCTCGCTGCCACGTACCTGGTGCACGAAGACATCGACGGGCGAGTCCAGCGTCGCGCCGCCCTTCGCGGTCATGGAGAGGAAGCCGAAGCCCATGCGGACGTTGAACCACTTACAGATGCCAGAGCCATGCAGCGGCTGGGGCTCGTTCTCGGCCTTGGGAGAGTCTCCGGTCGGCTCCTCACCTGGCTTCGCACCTGGGGAGAGACCCACCGAGGACCTGAGCTGGGGCTGGGGGAGCCCTGGGTGCCCCCGACACTGCCCAGGCCCCGCAGCTACCCAGGGAAGGAGCAGCAGGAGCCCCAGATTGGGTCCCGCGGGCTGGAAAAAGCTAAAAAAAAAAACTTTAATAACACCCCCCCCGCAACACAGCGATCAGCTCAGCCTCCACGTGTGTGTGGGACCGCTCCAGGAGCCGGAGGAAGCAAAGGCAGCTGCTGCCTGCATGACCCAGGCGGTGTGCGGGGTGGGAGCCCTGGATCCGTCCCCCCCTCAAAAATGTTTAAAAACAAACAAAC
>VXAL01004769.1:0-23352 GCA_013399475.1 Chauna torquata
CCTTTACCCTTCAGGAGCAACTCAAATTAATTCATCATTATTAATTCATCTTGTACAATTCTTCATCCTTCACTGATGGTGTTAAAGAAACTACAGCATTTTTTTACTGATTGCACCAAAACAGGAAATAAACTGTCTTTTTTGCTCACTCTGCTTGTTATCTGGAAGTTGTCACTACAATGCTTCCTGTTGGTCATAAAGCACATAGCAGCTCTCACTCTCATTTTTTCTTGAAATGAAGGAAAAGGAATGAATGTATATGTATCTTGAAGTCAAGATGAGATAAAACCCACTAAGCTGAAAAAATAAAATATCTGGGGGATTTTTGTGTGTTAAAAAAGAACAAAACCAGAAAACTTTGAAAAGAAGAATCAGAAATGATACCTCTTGGTGCAGGAACTGAAGGAAATAGCTGCAAGTTGCAGTGATTTCTTCACGAACTCCTGAACTAGGGCTAAAAAGAATGAGTAGAAAACATTGCTCAGATGGTCAGTTGAACTTTTGGCAGTAATTAGGCAAAGTCAGGCTGCCTTAGATCAGCCAGGCTCCAGAGTCTATATCTCATCCTTATTCTGCTGCTGTTTAGCTGTAAAACCTATTCTCCCAACCCATGCAATCACGCCTTGAGAAAAGTTACTTCTTGTTATTCAAGTGCTTTCCTCCCTCAGCAATATTTATGTTTCCTGTACCTCACACACAGCTAAAAACAGTACTCTTGGAGGTACAGAACACGTACCTCTATCTCACGTCAGAGAATGATTTCACATGTTTAAGCAGGATGTACATTTCTGGGGCACCTGTAGGACATTAGAGGATCAAATACTTGACTGGATAGGTATCTATTTGGATAGGCAACTAAAAGAAAACAAAAACACACTGTGTACTGGCATTTACTTTGAGGTCAGTGAATCAGTGAACCTCAAATCAATTAAAAATTGGTGAGCTGTAATGTTGAAACCATCAGCACTTGAACATTCAGGAAAGCGTCTGCCTTACAGGAAAGTTATTATTCAGCCACCACTTGTCAAGTCTGATAAATGGCCATCCCTTTTAGCTTACTAAAACGCATTACCACAGACTACAGCTAATATTATTGGACTAAAACTGGTAAAAGCTACGACCTACACGGAAGGCAAAAGTGACATGCATTCTTCCATATAAAGTAAGAAAGAAGTAGCAACCATTAACACACTTTGCACGTTATGTATGGAGACAAACATAACTATATTTCTATTTCTTAACTATAGAAATAATTTAGTGAACGAGCATTATTTTTAGAAATCTATGTATACTGCTGTAACAGTTCATTATGACTTCAGTCTCACATATCCAGTTTTATGATATGTGAGAAATGATGTAGCTGCATCTTATTAAATTAAATTAGACACCACATGCAGTTTAAGCAATTGCTGTAATTACTCTGTAATTTCTAAAATACGTATAATAGGAATACACAAATGACATAAAGCTCATTTTTATGTAAACAGAGTAATTAATACAAAAATCTCAAACTCTCCTGACTGTCAAAAACAATACGCTCACAAACTTTAGGAAGGGCTGGCACAGTGCCTTGAAAGACTTTAGAAGAAATTGGGTAATCAGTTTTCAGTATAATAAATATATGCATAAAGCATGCAATTGAAATTCAGTAAGTATTATATAACAAACACTCTAGGATATGAAGCTATGATTCACCATTTGTTTTTTCTCTGGATAATAAAGACTAATTGTGACTGTGCTCACTGAATTGGAAAAAAGGCATCAATCTCCTTATTAGAATGTAAAATGTGGAAGGTGGCTCCTACCACAACTATCCTTGTGCATCAGCGGACTCTTCTTCATTCACACTCCTACCACACACAGTTCAAGCTGGACAAAAGTTTGAGGTAAAACTGCTAAAACTATGAGTCTGAGTTACTGCTGAGTTCTGCCATTCTCTCAGAGGCAATAACACCATTGGTTTCACCAGTGTCACACCTACTTAAAATTGACTAATGCAATAGGAAGTCAAACCTTTAGTGTGTATAAGATGGCAAATTACAGTCATTTTAAAGTAAATTTGTGTATTAAGGCCAAAGAAACTACAACTATGGTGAAGGACACAAAAGGAGCCATATACAAATCTCTTCTGCAATTTATATTAAGTATGGGGTACATACCAAATATTGTGTATGCTCATTTGTATAAACACTGTGTTAGCTATTGCAAGTGAAACCTCTCTAGTCATTACTTAAGTCAACTGTACTTTCGAGTTGATGGGGGAGATACGGAGATTATGCCGCCTCAATATGTTTTCTTTGTTGTTAATTTTCAGTACATCTTTCCCAGGATGCTAGCACATAGGAGAGAATAATTATGCTTTTTCTAGCCATTAGAGTGCTTTGAAGGAAAGGACAACTGATTGGATGAATTTCATATCAAATTTCTTTATCATGGCCTAGAAAATATTCATAGTGCTCTTTTACACTGATCTTCTAAGACTACATTAGGGCCAGCAGCAAAACTCAGGGACAATCATTTTTGAAACTTCTTTAGTAACAGCCTCAGGGACATTCAAACCAGGAATTGTTTAAGTTTGTTCTACAAACAATTCTTGTTCTCCCACATAATTTGTTCAGGAGTTCATGATTATGGAGAAAATTTCCTTGAGCAGAATTCACAGAAACCTGGAATTAGGTATACAGCCACCTCATTTTCTACGTTTCTATGAAATTTCAGTTAGTGATAAACTGTACAGATGAAATAAAATACACGAAAATTTTCACAAAAATCTTTCTAAACAAGAGAAGCTTTCTGAAACATGTAAAATATATTTTATAGTTTATTGTTGTTATGAGTGATGTTTTCAGGGAGAAGTCCTTTACAATCACCCCTGCGTTATAATCTGGTGGTAATCAGATTCCTGAAATCTCACAACTATTTTTATTTGCATTATTGTAGTTCAGAAGAGTGCCCTTCACTAGCACGTCCATTCTTTACAAGCACCCCATGCTGCACTAAAAGGCTTGTAAACCAAACAGAAAAAATAAGCATCTTCATCATGATTTTACAGACGTATAATGCAGATAAAGATTAACCAATTTATCAAAACAGATTAACCAGTTTATTAAAACTCATGCAGAATGTCTCTGGTAGAGCTAAAACCAAGCCAATCAAACTACAAGCCAGTGCCTTAAATATAATATGAAAAAGAATTTTCAAAATTCTCACTGTTAGTGTTCCAGCTGTAATGCTGTATAAAGACTGATCATCATTGCTTTCTTACTTGATTTCCAAATTCAACTAGATTTTGTCAGGGAAAAGAAAGACAGGAAAAGCAAAACAATAATTTCCTTATATCTGCAATCATTCTATCTACCCACCTTATTAATATGCTAGAGAAAATGATATGACAGTTTCAAAAATCACACAGACTTTGTAATACAGTACATGCAACATGACACTATTTTCAAGGATATTTAAGATTGCAATCTAAAAGTAATACTAAACAATTACATAGCACTATTTACTGATCTCAGAAAAAGGAAGTGTTATTATACCTGTAATTTAGAATGATTGACTTGTTCAAAGCCCATGAGAAAGTCAATGGAAGAGTATCCCACTCCAATGCCCTATCTACTGAACAAAGGCACCTCTCTGTAATAACACGAAAAGATTTGTTCTGATGCACAAGTGATAATTATCTGAACGGGAACAATTTACTTTTACTTGAAACCTCTAGAGCTTTTGCTCTCCTTCACTGATATGCCATCAGACTTACTGTCAGTTGAAATCACTTCTGATTTGTTTCTGGCAGAGGACAAATATGCAGAAAGTTGTCAGAAAAGAAAGGAAGCTAGCACATGAAAGCACCAGCATTGAAAAGACTGTTTTCTCTCTGGATGGTCCTCATTAATTCTGTTCTACCTGACTACCAAACAATGGTTAAATCTTAAGGAAGAAGCTTGTCAACACTTGCAGAATACTTAAGGTCTATAAGAGTATTTATCTGAGCATGCAAGGCAAATCCCTCAGTCTGCTTTCTACAGTACACTTTTCCTGTTTTACAAAAGTGACAATGATGATAGACTGTTTGAGATTCCTTGCATTCTGCAATACAGAAACAGTTAAAACATTTCAAGCCTACTGTTCACATCCAAGTGACTTCAGAACCTGCCTTAGATTCTAGAGAATGAGGATAGACTGGCAGAAATTCATGTTAGAGAAAGAGACTAGCATTTCAAGTTTTGTTATTTTTGGCAAAGGTTTTGCATAGTTATTTACTAGCCTTCCTTTAAAATAAAATGCATCAGTAACTGTTTAATGCAAATTGGTCAATACTGAGCAATACAAAAGTGTGGTTGACTTGCTATGACAATCTATAGCTGGGGGCTTAAATTCATCTTGTATTCCATAACCAGGGAGAGTATGTACACAAAACACAGAACCACAGCTGGATTTTAAACAAACGGCAATCTATTAAGGTGCTTTTTTTCCCAAAGCATGACAAACTTCTCTTCTCATAGATTTCAGACAGCCTGAGGGCAAACAAGGTTGCTTGTCAATTTATAGCCACGTTTATATCTGTAAAGGCCCCGTGAGGCTCTAAGACTCAAACGAATGTCCATTTCCTTTATGCTGCACTTGGGCTTTTGAGACCTGTGTCCTCCAGGTGCATTAATGTTGTCTGAAACTCATTAACATGGCAAGGCAGAAATTATAAGTGATGGGCTGTGAGATGTTACTCTCATTTTGGGATTCTAAGAGGTAGGTAGTTTCACTAGAGGTCTCTGTGCTATTAACTCTGTGGTACTCTTCATAGAAAACAATATAGTACAGACAAACTAATGATGATCTGTGAGGGCAATTCCAAGTACACTACTAAAGAAGAAGAATCTAAGGCATGAAAAAGTTTAGTGTTAACATCTACAGGTGGCTTACCAGCTACTCACATGCATTCAGTACTCCTATTCTCTTGTGCCTGTATCCTACAGTCACATTTTAAACGCTTCTTCTTTTTAATTTTTATTTTCAAAAAATATAGTTCATGTTCTTTTCCCTCCTTCAAAATATAGGCAATATTGACTCTCATTTGTCAGCACATTTCTTATTGTGTTGCATTAGGCCTCTCATTGCCATAAATCATTTAGAGAGAACAGGATTAATTTGTGGAACAGAGATGATTAGTCAACTGAACAGGTACTGAAGAAGTACTTCAGGAAAATAAAGACCCTCCACATGATTCCAGGTTTCCTCTTTCTTTCCAACCAGTTGAAAAGAGGAAAAGCAGTAGGTACCATTAGACTCTTGAATGAATTTATACGTAGTTAGACAACATATTAAAACTCCAGCAAAACTTTTACTGACTGAAAAGTCCAAAGTAGCTGACTCCCACAAACTTCAATGGATTTGAAATGTGGTTTGGAAATATCCTCTTTTAGCAAAACCAGGAATCCTATCAAGACTTACGTGGTCACTCACCTATACCTTCAGAAGTCATGTAGATATAGTTCTAGGAAGAGAATAATCACTTGAGGGCTCTGGGAGCTACATTTCTCTCTACCCATTAGGGAATTTACAGTAGGGAATTTATTAGTAGTGATTAAGGACAGAACATATATATTGAAAGACAAAGGCGGAAGTAGCAAAAGAATTTTTTACCTGCTGGTGTAAACAATCATAAATATACAAATATCACCCCTATAAACTTTATTTAGGCTTTTCCACGGAAAAATATAAGTTGAAAGGGAAGCGATCTGTCCAACCTCCTGTTAAAGCACAGCTAACTTCAAAAACAAATAAGGTTGGTTGCTCAGGCCATTGTACATTCTACCAATTTTCTTGATAAACGTCTCAGTAGTGTGACATTCATTATAACATCTCTTTTTCATCTCAGATGAAATTCTTCAATAATTCAGAGTGTGGTCTTGGTGCATTCCTTATGTGAGCTATGAAAACCATTTTTTGTAAAAATAAAACACAAAGAAGACCATAGGAACAATTGAATTAATGCTAATGTATAAGAGAGAAATGCAAATGGAAGTAATGAATGTTTTAACACTGAAACTCTAAAAAGAGGAAGGAAAGAAACATAAAATATATGAAAGAAAATCAGCTGTATTTGACTTTTTATCTGTTCTGTTCCCCCTCCTTTCTCTGGCCTAGTGACTTCTATAATATAAATAAATAAATAAAATCTATGGATATTTCTGTAATGATTTTGATCTTACATTGCATCTCTCACTAAGAAAAGCCAGACCACATACAGTTTTAATCACATCTTAAGTCTCGTTCTTTGTTTAGTCTTACAGCCACTTTCTCCTAAGACAGTACAGGCAGTATGTGAGCTATGGATACACTGACTCATTAACTACTCATAATTTTCCCCTTGGCAACAGTCTCTCAGCTAGTGAGATTGTGACCAATGCCTGTATCCTCTGTATCATACAGAAGATGGAGAAGGAGTGCCATGGATCAGAAAGCTCTTTCTACTTAATAACACATCATTTGCAAAACTGTCTTTGAAGCAGGATGAGTTTATTCTCATAGTAAAAGAGGTTAAAATCTGTCAAATTTAGCAAGACAGTTTACAGGCCAAAGACTCTCTTGTGTTGACACAGGGGTCTCAGGGTGTTTGTTCTCCACCCATCCCATGTCTAGAAATTGCACTGCTTCAGCCCAGAGCTCCGTCCCTGCTCAGAGCACACAAAGTATGTGCAAGAAAAGTGCTACCCAGAGAAAAGAATTTTATCTGCTGAAAAGATGCCCTTCTGGTCATTTGCTGAGGAAAACTAATCACATTTTTGTCATCAACTGACTATCATGCACTGCACGTTTAAAGACACTGCTCAAGAACACAGACAAATTGCCACAGGATAACATTACTGTATTAAAAAATGAACTTTTACGTTCTCGTTTAAAATCTGTTCTCGATTCACACTGCTGTAGCAACCACACCATTCACAATCAGCAAAATGAATCCCATGTATCAAGGTAATGACCAGGCCCTTGGGATGCTATATAATATGCTACAGTATCTTGAGAAATGAGTAACACATTGTGCAAAAGAAATGCACATGTAGCAGGCAGAGGCTTACATACACAAAACACAAGAAACTTAGTTTTAAAGCTGTACATGAGGGAAATTTTCTCCAAAAAACAGAATGTTGACAAATTTTTGTTAATAACTAGCTATCTTGTCCTTTAAAATTAAAAAGTCAATGAACAGACTTTTTTCCTATTTCTTCTACAAATTAATATACCATTTTGGCAAGGCTTATGACAGAAACTCTCATATATTATCAAATGCAGCCACATTGGTAACAAAATTATAAATTCCTCTAAGTAAGGATAATTTATTTTGTATTTTAATATTACCTCTAAGAGAATGTTCTTTATGGAATTATCCATAATTGCACTGAGTAGGAGGGAAAAGAGAGGGCTATTGGCAATGATGAAAGGGGAAACTTGAAGCCCTGGTAGTCAGCCGCTACAAGGAGAAGGGAGCAGCCAAGTTAGGGTTAGTGTCAACATTGTCAAATTAAATTTTCTATCTTTTTTTTGTTGTTGCTTAAGAATTCTATTTGGCTGAGAAGGCATAAGTTAGAAACCTACAAATGCAAGTTACTTTTAAAAAGATGACTGAGGTTGCTTTAAAAAAATGTACTCATGCTCTATTATAGATGTACATAAATAACAGATAAGCGTAATACAAACAAATAAGTGTACCCTCATCTTAGAGAGCATGCTCAGAAATCAAAAGTATTCTTTGGATTCTCTTCTGATCTCTGTAATGCAGCTCCCTTACGATGGAAATGGAATAGCTTCTATTTTACAGAAGATCTGAAAGGAAAGGAATCTCTGAGATTACTCCTATAAACTGGTATCTGGCACCAGATATTTGACCAAGAAAATACACACACACACACACACACACAAAAAAGATGTTTAATGCTGACACTTTTATAGGGATAAATCTGGCTACTTTGTCCAATGGAAAGTCTTTATAGACTCAGGTAGAAACGTTATTGTACCTGAATCTATAAACATTAATGCAGTGCTTTTCTGCCTCTTACACAATCGTCTCAGCTGGAGTAGCTGCCATTCAGAACTTTCTCCCTTTCCTTTCATTTCTGTTTTCTACTAATTTCTCCTTTCCTTTCTCGTTTGAATGTTTACATTCAATTAAGGATTTTCTCTTATATTTATCAGCAGTGTTTGATCTAAATTACAAGAAGAACCAACCATTAGGCTTAGGTCATTCAGAAAGTCTCATTAGCTTGTTGATTATCCTCAGCATTTTTGAGAGGTTTCATTACCATGCAAATAGAAATAACTTCCTTATTCAGACAGACTAATATTTAGTGTTCTGTGAATTGTGTCATGCTACAATTAAACTCATCAAAAGGTACACAGTAAATGAAATTCACATTGTACAGACTAGTTATTGTTGCCATGAAGAGAAAGAGGAAAAAATGTTTGCTGTCACCTTTTTTCATCACTATTTTTACTAAAATAGCAAAAAGCTCAACTTCAGCTCATACAACAAAATGATGACACAAAACGATTTATTTGGAATCACTTGTTCACTTGCTTTTCTTTCTCTGGAAGAATTCATTTCACAGTAACAGAAATACACAAGGCATTCACCACCGATGTTTCCAAAAGACCCGACCACAGCTCATTTTGGCCCTTGAGGAATAAAGGTCAGGCCTAAGCTAGAAAAAAAAGAGAAAGGAATCATCAATCCACTGAGAATGTACCAGAGCAGAGGAAATATCAGCTGACAAGTTGACACAGTCAACGCCTAGGACTGGTATGATATTTACACAATCTACTTCATGCAGACTTTAATTGGACTTTTCATTTATGTGCTCTGAAATGCTGTCTTAACTCCTGTATTTTTCTTGAGCTTTAGGGAGCACAATCTTCCAACTTATGTGCTCATATTAGACCTTCTTCCCTTTCTAATTTTAAGGCAGACAAAACTCAGACTGACTAGAAGGACAGAAGAGAAATGAAAGGGTAACTTTTCCCACTGTGCCGTAACTGGGTAAGCTGTTGCCCCATCTCACCTTCGTTTCAGCAACTCAGTGGTTTTTCTGGGCTGTGGACATCTCTGCACAGTCTGTGTTCCTAAGAAAATTTCCCCATTTTGTCACGCCAGGAACCTGGCTCCATGTTTATTGCCTGTTTTTAGCAGCCTCCCAGTATCTCCTGTGCTGTGTGCTCGCTGCTTAGCTTGGCTCTTACACCGGTGCTCTCCATCGCTACTACCTGCAGCCCCACAACACCTGCACCTTCCCTCCTTCGAGCGTGCTCCCTGGGCTACCTCCACCTCCCCATCCCTCAGGAGGACTTATCCAGCCTTGTCATTCTCTGTAGTATGAATATCCCACAGAAATGTACAGTACCATATCATCTTATATAAATCATTCTGTTCACAGGAAAAAAGACCCAGGGTGAAACCTTCTTTTAAATACAATATGCAGTAATGGTTTACTGCTTGAAAGTGAAAAAAGTAAGAAAATATCAATTTTGTTCCAGTAGATAAGAGTGAATATATGACAATTTCCAGTCAACATAGAGCTGCGACAGTTTGGGCATAAAACCTTTTTTAGGACCTGGATTACTTTAAACAATCAATGCTGATATCCCATACTGAGTAAAATGGACAGCTAGCCAAGCACTTTATTCAGTCATTCAATTCTGCACTTATTTGATTACCAGAAGGATGCAGAGTGATCTCCCAGACACACAACATTAACCTTCAATCAATAACCACTTTAATGGTAGATGGACTCCTTTCTTCAGGCCTCTTCCAGCTGCATTACTGTGCAATTGCTATTTGGATAATGATTAACATGCTCAATACATCAAAGACTAATTCCTGTTTACACTAGAAGATGCTGCATTACATATTTCCATACCACAGTCTCTGTCCTCTAGTCACGGACCTTGACAATGACAGGGTTTTGATTACTTTCAGAAAAGAATAATCTTCATGAGGAACAGAGATTTTGTACTTCTGGTAATCAGTAAGGCAGAAAATGTTTAAAATGTTATAATTTGAAGGAAACTACATATTCTCTTAACTCTGAGTTGCTGGAAAGTTTTAGGGGCTGAGCAGACGGTTAAACGAAATGTAGATGTCGAGTCTTCGACCCAGTCCCCTCCTTTTTTTTTTCCTGTTTCCAATGCCATCAAGATTTACAAGGTAAATTGGAAGGGTGATGCTCTGGTAGAAACACAACTTTGTTCTTAACTCATCTTTGTTAAAATAGGGTGGAAATGCATAGTCAGGTAGCAAATATTTGAATAATTTAGTAAATAACTGTCAAGTTCTTAGAAATACACCAGACTTAGAAATACTGTTTATGAGATGTGTGCATTTTAATAAGATTAAAATATGAATAATGCATGATGAAAAGTTATGTTAGCAAACTTAAAATATCACAGGGACCAGTGGAAACCCTTCCTACTAAGACTTTGTAGAATTAGGATCTGCTTGACATTCCCTTTAAAAGTTACCCTCATTTACCAGCCAGGGCTAGCAGTACTTTTTCCTATGTTTAATTAAAATGGATAGGCAATCTTACTAATTGGGCAAATAATTAGAGGACTATAAGTATTAGACAAGGTAGTTAGAAGACCATTACATCTATAGTTTTTTTTTCCAGTGGTAAATCATCAGATAACTCATTTGAAAATCACTTCTACTTTTTTGCAAAAAACCTTCCTTGTTAAAATATGTCTAACAGTATATTTTATGCTCATAGACTACTTACTTGTCTCTCATATGCTATACTCTTAATTGCCAAATTGACCTAATGTGATGCTCAGTCCTTTTGTCAGTGACCTCACTCCTTTAAGCCCAGCCATGTCTCACACATGAAAAGAGTTGGTTTGCACTGAAATTTTTGAAAATCAACAGACTCATATCCCTTTAAGATGAGAAAAAAAAAGGTCCACAGCCAAGAACCACCCCTCCAAATAGCCTAGCTTTCCTCTCTCACTAAAACCAGAGGTTTCAACTACAGTGAGAGCTTCTCAATCCAGGTGCTCCACTCGGTGAGACGAACAGAGTTGCAGCGGTAAATAGCACGGGACCAGGCTGACGGGAAGATGCCCACACTGCATCCTGAGCTCAGCTCTAAATCTGCCCACAGGGCCATATCTGCAAGGTCACACAAAGAGATGATTTCTACTCAGTGCTTGAGTATAGCCAGACAGGTTGTCTTTAAGTTATATATGATATAGTCATGGCCATTCCAGGCACAGGCCTTTCAGAGATAAAAGCAGGCAGCGATTTCACCAAGTCTTCCTCTTTTTTCCTCCTTCTTGATTCAGGTATCATAATACCTTCACACGTCATTGTTACTGTGCTCATCATAGCAGTTTTGATGTATCACTCAATGTTTCAGTGGTGGAGGAAATATTTACTTATGATTTTAAAACAATTGAGTTATTACAGTGAAATAAAGTATATTCATGAAGGATATTATTTATATGAATGCTTGTTATTAACTCCAAACTTGATTTAAATTTGCTCAACTGAAATTGCCTAAAACGATATAAGAATACTATTACTTTTGTTAATATTTATCAGACAGTAAATAAGTAGGGTCATTTTTTTCATTTTTCTATATCACATGTTTAAACAGACACAATTCAGTAGATCAAATACTGGCAGCCTCAAAAAGCAATAGCAGATGGTTTATATGACCATTTGTACAGCTTAGCTGTTCAATATATTTATCTTATATTATGCTAAGTGGACAAGAGTCAAAGTAAACAAGTGAGCAAACTAGACCAGAACTGAAGATGGGCAACAGTTCAGATGAGGAACACGTGAAAGGTCAGACCAAGAGAAAAAAAATAGTACCATTGGCAGCAAATCATATTTTGCCATATGTATTTTGCCATGAGACACATGAAACTATGAAGATGATTGGATTTTATTGCTTTATTCAATGTGGAAGTAGAAAAAAGATGCATATTTCTACCTCTTGACATGTATTGGACATTGACAACCCTTCCTGTCTTTCTAGTTGTAATGTTTCAGCACATTTATTGACATGTATCATACCTATCTGACATTCTTTATATATCCCTACCCTCTAATGAAATGAAAGTCATATTTGCATAATGATAGTAAAAGTGAATTTTATATGTAAAACAGTGGAGCAAAATGTGTAGTCTGGTCTGAATAGTAAGCCTGCAGTCTGGAAGCATGTCATGGTCAGTCAGTAACACCGCAGTACTCCGAGCCTCTAATTTGCTAACCCACACATTCAAGATACTTTGTTAGGAAATGACTGCTATATTTTACATTCAACACTTTGCCTTAATTGCACAATTGTATGCCTCGCAAGGCTTACACAGAAATAAAAAGCTGCATTTGGTAATAGATTTGTGGGCAAGAGGCCAGAATTTGTGAAACTGTGACTGACAATTGAGTATTAATTGAAAAGTCTTTCTCGGTCTAGTCATTACTTGCGAAGAAGTATCTGACTTATTTAAAACCAGCTACTCCTAAGTAACTGTCTATCCCAAGTATATAAAAAGTGTCTTTGAGGTTAAATATATTTTAAAGAAATAGTTGCTGCAAATGGAAGATAGCAAACTCCACTTCGCTTTTTCGCCTGCTTCCATCAGTGGAACTTGTCATATTCACAGCGTATTTTGATTCTTTCTGTGATCCATTTACCTCCTTCAGGGAAGGTTCACTGCTAATATCGGCACATGATAGTCCAGTAAGAGCACACTATCAAAGAGCTAGTGACGCTGGTTGTAAAGGGATTGAACTGCAGCACAGCATTCTTCCCCTATCCTAAGCTTGCAGACAGTACCTCAGTACCTTAATGAAATAAAGCAAACTGACAGAGACAGATCAGAACTCAGTGTGACAACTGCTTTTAGAGACTGGCTGAGCCAAAATAAGTTGATGCAAGGAATATTATGATCATTAACACCTCCTAGGCTTGCATATACTATTACTTACCAGTCTTGCTGGCTCTATGTTGTTTTCTCTTCTTCCTCTTTTTTTTTTTTTTTTTCTCCAGTTAAATACCTTGCAGGCTAATAGTAGCGATCAATTTTTGCTACACTCATTTTTGGAAGAAAACTGCCAGTATCACCCTAATGTATCTTTTGTGCATGCTCTGTAAACTTAACACTAAAGGAAGCCATTTAAAGTGTTCTCATTTGCAACACATTAGCTAGTCCAGCTCACTGAAGGTCATTAGCACAGTGAAAAAGATGAAATCTCTTGGAGACTTCTGTGAAACAATAGGTACAGTAAAAGTATTAAAATAAAAGTTTTGTGTAATGGTCTCACGCTAAGCAAAGTCACTGGATCAAACTGCAGCTGAGGTAAGCTGAATTAATTAGATCAGCATCTAGCAAAGTAAGTGGAAAGTATTATGCAACGTCACATTGCAAAATGTAAACTCCTACCTATTCTGGCAACCATCTCCACAGAATGCATTTCTTTTCAACATCATTGTTTAGCATAGCACCTTTTTTATCAACTGTCAGCTTAAACATAGTGCTGCTTATTTTTGGATATATCAGCAGTTTTAGTAAAGTAAAAAATTCAGGAAAACAATATAATTCTGGCAAAGCAAGGGCTAGAGTCAGGGGCATGGCATATATTTTTGGATGGAGCCAACAGTTTACCACATTGGAATATGTAATTTTTAAATTTTTAAGTTCCTATTCAATGAAATATATATGACAAAAATAAAGGACATTTCAAACGAAAATGAGTATTTTCTTATGTAAGACAATGGTCAAATGTTTACATTTTATTAAAAATGCTCCTCTGTGTCCGCTGGAAGAACATCTTGTTGACAATGAGATTCATTTGACAACATTTCAGTGCTGTAACATCTACACAGTTGACCAAGAAACCTCACGCCATAGAAAGAGATCAACTTACAGACTCTGTATTTTATTTGTTTTATCTTTCTTTAGACGAGTTGGGAATTCTTTCCTCATGTAATCAACCAAATTTGATTAGAAACACTGGTAAATAAAATAGTTTTCTGATCTGCCGTAAATTCATTCAGTTTCACACTTATTTTCCTCTCAGTAAATTAATAATAGAATAGCTCTATTCTTTCTAACTATGTATCCCAGTTACTGGATCATGTAGGCAAAAAACCCTACTGAGATTAGTCAATTTTATAGTCTATTTCAGACTTAGATATGTAATGGAAAGTAGTCACAGAGATCAATAATTAACCTGTTTATGTTTGACCTGCATATATCGACTGATATAGCAAAGCAAAACAGTCTTTTACAGTTCTAGTACTGAAAGAGAAGCAGCAAAATTCATATGTGTAAGAATGGCATAAACAGATTACAGATTTTTTTTCTGGTTTTACAAGTCTTTTTCAGGACAAAAGAAATCATTATTTTTTTTAATCTTAGAACTGCATTTTAAATGGCAACCAACAATCAATGAAATTGCTCAGACTGAGTCTATGCCAGGCTAGAAACCTGCACACTAATGCAGATTATAAGATCTCTAAAACAGAGACATTGTCATATCTCTAGTTTGAAAATAATATCCATAACAGCTGACCTATAGATCTGAATCAATTAAAATCTCTCTATCCAAGTTTCTTTGCTGATCTTCATCAAGAATTATTTTATCTTTATAATAAAAAAGCTTGATGACTCTTCTTTCAATTCCCTGATGGTAAAAGGCAGGCTTACTTACTTTATTTTAATTATTGAGGGATAGTTCACATGAATATTAGTACAATTATGATAAAAGCAACAGCAGCCTGCCTATGCATCTTTGTCTCTCAGATTTCCTGACTGCAGGATATGTAGATTGCTGATGTCTTCATTCTTTAATGGACAGGAAAATATAAACCAATTTTTCCTCTTTTCAGCTTCTCTGAAGTATCCAGTGTAATTTTGCTGGTAGTTATATACCAAAATCATTGGCCAAAACCAAAAACAACCAACCACAACAACAAAAAACACACATTGGTGTGTTTACCGTCTCTTCATTATTTTAACCTATGACAAGATTGATACGTTTTCAATGATAGACCTCAAAATGTATTTGTAAAGGAGGAATAATTTACTTGAATTATTTCTAATATGGTTCTGCAGAAAAAGGTAACCCAAAAAATAGTACTTTTGTGTGTGTGTGTGTGTGTATTTATATATCCATAAGCTAGCTAGAAGCAAAAGAATTATTTGTAACTGCAGGTAACAGAAAGTCAGTGCCATGTTAATTCTAAAAGGAAGCCATTTTACAAAGAAATTAAGATTGTTTCGTAAACTGGGTACATTTTATCCATATACTTATTTGGTATCCCATAAGTATAAATCAATAATACACGCCATACAAGTGGAGAAAAACAGTGACTGCTGAAAAGTGACTCTGGGAAGGATTTGAAAGTGGATAACCAGCTGACTTGCTTACAGTGTAAAGAAGCAATTGAAAAACTAACTTGATCTCAGGTGTACATAAATAAATATCTACTAAAAATCCAGAGGGAATATGACTTGTATAAAACTACTCACAAGACCACGGATACAACAGAATGGTCATTTCTGCAGTTATACCTTATAAGGTGCTGTAGTATAAGTACTACAAATAGCCCATTGAAGGCTCGTACGGGTGATTTGAGGCATGGGAAACATGTTACACAGTGAAAGACTAAGAAAACTCCCCCTACTTCTTCCAAGTCTGAGAGATTTTGATCTACAGGTATATGGTTTGGGACAAATACTTCTAAGAAAAAAAGGTCCTTTAAATCAGGTGATAAGTTCATAAGGAAAAATGTGAACAAGCTTAAACAGGAAAAACTGGAGCTACAAATGAGGCAATTCTTATTTTATCATAGATAATTACACCCCTATTTGACTTCAGCATCAGTGAGCTTTGAGCTCCATTTGATTGACTTCATCCTAAGTCTCTGAAAAATGTTAACAGGTTTCTTCTCTGCTCCTTTTTTTTTTTCCTATTAATTATTTGTTACTATTTAGTTAAAAAAAATTATGATGACTTACAGTTATGTATTGAATGAGATATTGTACTGGACTGTTTCTGTCACAGAATGTAATTTAGATTTTAATAGTTAATATTTTTCTCATCTAGCATACTTGGGATGAGTTAAGCATCATTAGATTGTAATTTCTGTGATTACCCAACTCTTTCTTCTTTTTTCCTTGACTGATATCACATTTATCACCTAGGCTATACAGAGCAGCTGGTTCTGCAGAAAATGCCAGGCCCTTCAAGGAAGAGCCACAAATGTAAGACATGAAATTTGGATCTGAGTATACACTTCTCTGCAGCTCAGAAGTGTTTGGAAGATGTTGTTGAATTCATCATTAAGGAAAAAGATTATTGTAGACCTAGCAAATTATCAATAAAGATGAAGGAAGATGGCTGTGGTATGGGAGATTCTGGAAGGGGCAAGATGCTATTTATGTAAAACAATACAAATTTTAGAAAGGGTCTGGGCTCAAAGCAAGGATGAACATGGTTTAGTACAGTTCCTCCATTTCTCACCAAAGCAGTCAGCCCATGATCAAAACTAGTGCAATATTCTGAAGGACAGTAAGCTCTTTCTGCAGTGGACAGGTCGGAGAGCACAGCAGCCAACATCCTACCACAGCCAGCTCAGGTTTTCATTGACTAC
The DNA here is from genome assembly GCA_013399475.1 of Chauna torquata. NCBI lineage: Eukaryota > Metazoa > Chordata > Aves > Anseriformes > Anhimidae > Chauna > Chauna torquata. The sequence goes on from VXAL01004769.1 coordinate 16,653, forward strand.
AAACAGCTATCTGGAGAATTTACAGCTCTTAATTCCCAGCAGGACAGAAAGCTGAGTGAGTGAATAGCAAAGATATAAAAGCATATTTCTCCCAGGAGTCATCATGAAGTCTGACCCTAATGGATCATTTATGAAATAGTTGATATTAAATACTCTCCAGTGGTGTTTGTCAAGCATGTAACATATACCTAAACTAAACATTGATTTCTAACAAGTAAGACTTTGAAATTTTAAATATTTGATCATTTTGTGGAACTTCATGTATTGGCAACAATCACAAATCGATAGTTACTTGCACCCAAACAACAATACAGAATATTCTATGGTGTCTTTAAATGTAACTACTTCTGGTGAAAAAAAATGATGGTCAGGTTTGACTTTCTTCCTTGATGACCAGAATTGGCTTTTGATGTGATCTGCTGAACCAAATGATGCCCCACCATACAGTAATGACAGTAGGATGGGCTTTACTATTATGTTTACAGTATGAACAACACTAACATGAACAACAGTTTACAAGGAAATTTGACAGATCAGTGGTTTTCCTAGTGAGATTTGGGATGACTTTTTGTGTGAGCCATAAAAACCGCAAACAGAGAATGCAATGTTTAAGTTAGCAAAAAAGTACTCTCCATGGATATTCCTTCCCAAGTGATTTCCTGCTGCAAAACAAACCAAACAAACAAAACAATCCAGGGGAAATGGGGAAAGAAAGGTGGCTCCTTTTCCATATCTCTGTCATATCTCAGGAAAAAAAAAAACTGCTACAACTGTATAAATACATTCCAAATATTATTTTTCCATGTAAGAGATTGTATTAGTTGCCATAGAAACACCATGGATCTACAAAGACAAAAAAATGGTTTGTCCTGTGAAACAATCTCATGTTACACAGCACGCAGAAAAGTTGAAGCCCTGGTAGACGAGTTATACATAACCCGGTGCTTGAAGAATTTATCTTTAAAGAAAGACAGTATGAATACATAAATCAGTGACTGGGTACCAAAATTTTGGTTAGGTTTCAGTCTCCTTTGAATTTTAAACAGAAGAAAAAACAGCTCACTAACTGAAAACACAGCTAGAAACAAACTACGGGATGACATCACTGATCATGAAAAATAACCATTTGATATCTTTTGTGAAAGTAAACAAAACAACACTGATAGAAGGAATTAATAAAACAGATAAAGGAAACAGATGTTTCATTCATTCATTCAGATGTTTCAAACAGATACATTGGTGAGAACAAGAAAAAGTCCTATCACATTTATTTTTGAAAAAGAAACAAATGTTAATTTCTCTGCTTTGCATTTAAGTGGCTGTAGCGCACGAGATTTTGCTACTCATATGCTAGCCAAATAAGAACATCAGCCATCTCAGGAGAGTCATCTCTTTCCAGGAACAAAATGACTGGTTTTTTTAATCCTCTAACAACATATTTGTCACACACTAATTTGGCAGAGGCTCTAGCTTATTTGTATTTGTATGGTGGAAGTACTAAATCTGAATTGTAGCTACTAAGTAGCACTTCCACGTACTTCTCCAGACTAATTGTTTAATTTTCGTGCTGTGGTACTATTTCTGAGCCAAATCTCTTCACCTGAGATGAAGTGCTGCTTTGATGACTGTTTTCTCAAGATTGCCTTTTAATTAATTCACTGTTGCCACTTTCACCTCCCCCCTGCACCGCTGGCTTAGGTCTGCTATCTCATGGTGTCTCCCCACTTCCCTCCTGGGTTTGGGGAGGGAAAACACCTCTTCCTGCCAGCTCAAGCACGCTGCTTACTATCAGCTTGCTGTCCCATATCCTATCATTGCTAGCAAGACTTACCGCACTCACTGACTCCCAAGTCAGTCTTCAGCGACAGTCTCACCCTGAGGTACCGTGTCTGTTCATAAACAAACAAATGCAGAAAGCACTGCATTTCAGTTTCCTTTTTGTTCTTAGGTATTTGGTGGACAGATCACAGCTTTTGATGTTGAGGTGGACAAATAGATACAGAGTACATTTGGTCAGTGTTTGTTGTGTTTTCTTCAAAGACTTGAATTTGCTAATTTGTTTACACAGCTTGGGCTACATAAGGTGTCAGATTATGCACACAACATTATTTCTGACCCTTCACTTCTTTTTAATCCTAAAATCCAATTTGTTTTCTGAGTGTCCTAATAGATGGAGGACGAGGAAAGAAACACTTCAGAAGGAACAAGGGGTACCTGGATAATTTAAACGCATCTTATTTTTTGTCCTCTTGTGCATGTAAAAATAATCCCATAGATTTAAAGATGATACAGCGTATAGGAGCATAAAAGTTCTTTCAGAAAAAGGAGCCAAAATACTAATCAGCTGTTTAGAATACTTCATACTGATCTTCGTCTTACTTACGCAAACTGAGAACGTTTCAGACCAAAGTATGAATGGTCAGCTATTTTTTTCTTCCTCTTCAGCAGCTGCCAAGCACAAGAGAATTTTTCTTTCTTGTCTTTTCTTTATGTATAAAACTCTGGGCTAGATTTTTAGCAGATATAGATAGGCATAAATGCCTTAAATCTTAATGGAGAGGTACCTATGCACAGCATTTCTGAATCTACAGCACTGTAACTATTACTACATAAACCCTCCCCATGAACTGATCCTCAAAACTTAACTTTACATAAAGTTTTGGCAAGTCCAAAGCACTGTAGTGGATCTTGATTATCTATTCTATTCCTTCAAATTATACTTAGCCAAATTTAAGAATTTTTCTTGTCAAGTTAGTAAAAAAAAATCCATTTTTTTCTGTTACTAAACAATGATAAACATATAAAAGTATAAACTATTATACTGAAAATATAGCTAAAGGTACCAATGTTCTCTTTTGAATGTTAATAAATTTATTTGAAATAGAAGTCCTTTCATTGTTTAAACTCTTTACAAAGAATGAATATATATCTTAAGTATAGTTACAGAAAACTAGTAGATGCACACAAGGTGTACACCTTTATCAGTTGATCAAGAAGGGTATCTATGGTGCTAATATTATTTCTCAATATTGATCTTCTAGTAAAATTTCATTGTGTTTGGCAGTGTACAGATATGGAGAACATGACAGCTCACAACACAAAAACGTAATAGCTAAAAATATGGTATTATAGATTAAGGTTAAGTTATTCAAGATTCTTGCTGGATTTTAAAAGACATTATCAGTCTTTGGATAGCCATGGAACTTGTTTTTTAGCTTTACCTATTTTTTTTTATTAGAAACATTAGCTGTTCTTGAAAGTGGTGTTCATACGTTCATGCAGTAAAGGTTAGTAAGCTTATTCTGTTTACAGCTCATTTACAACTACCACGTAGTTACATAAAAAACATTAAAATAGAGAAGTAAGCATTAATATGCCTTTTCAGATATGAGGCACAACTGGTATAAATATAGAAGCATATAAATATGTGCTTAATAGTGTGTGAATATGATTAAGTATTGTCTTTATATTTTTTTCCTACTTGCCAACCTTAGTCTTTAACTTTGGGTTCACTACACGTATCCAATTTTATAAATCCAAATGTACATGTATGGTAAAATTCATAGCAGTTTTTGCTGTGAACAGGTTTCTCATTAAAAAAATAAGCATTACTTCAAAGGATCTATAACTCTAATTTTGCCTTTACGTTAGTTATACCCAGTATGCTTTTCTTTCAGAGCTGCCACCTGCAATGGTTTTACATCAATTGTTACACAACTAACGTGTCAAAGTTGGCCTTCAGGACTATGGAGATTTACCTATTCACCCTACTTATTTTACAAAATGCAGCACTTTGAACCTGAAATCAACTACCAGATTTAAACATTCTGTGCTTAATGAGTGAAAGCCTACCTCTGAATTGAACCCTAAAAGAATGATTCTTAAAAGTCATGGAATACAATCACAAAGCTGTAATTCAGAACAAACATACATGATCATAAATCATCCAGCACTCTATGAACTTTTCAGATTTCCAAACAGGGCATTTTTAGAAAAACCTGACTGTTAAGAAAACTCATTTTCTGACACACTCGTGAGGCAAAGTAGCAAGTTTGTTGCTTGCTACCCAGTTTTACAAACTTGCTTTCAGTTACCATAAATCAAAACTTTCCTTTTTCTCCCCATCTCACAATTATTTCTACAAACAAAACCAATATGAAATGCAAATTAAGGTTTTAGTCAAATATTAAGTAAACTAGACTTTTGCTTTTTTTTTTCAGTGACCTGGATTTCACTTGAAACTTTCCATGCTTTGTTGCACAAAGTAAAAAAGAATAAAATGTGAGTTCATCTTTGTGAGACTGTGTAATAAGACAGAGCAATTTCATTTCCCTTTAACATTAAAATGCAGAATATGTTGTATCCAATACTACCATTTCAATTTATTCTCTACTTCTCATCCCTTTAACTAAAAAAAAATACATATATATTTCTTTCTCTATGTGTTTGTATGTGGCGGTGTATATAAAGAAACAAGTTCATTGCCTAAATTACACCTGAAGGCAGAAAACTACATCAGAATACACTAAATGACTCCATCAAAGAAAGGACTAATGCACAGAAAGTTAGTGAACTTCTCCCCACATAAGAGAGCCCACATAGGCTCTCTTAGATGTTGCTAGACCCTCAAACTGGTTTTTACTGCATCAATTTGTATGTCATTACAAATAACTGACAGTGTCTAGTGTACATACTAAAGGGCTAGAAAAATAACATGAGTGAGGAGAGCGTTGCATCATACTTCTTCTCTCTCTAGGTTTTGCGGATTGGGGAGTGTTTAATGTTTTTTTTCACACCATTCTCTACTTCCCTGCATGGATATAACTTAGCCCTGGAATCCCATACAAAGCAGTATAAACTAAGAAGGATCTGTGTTCTTGGCCCATAGAGAAATAGATGTAACATATACATGCTGGCCTTGTAAAGAAATACAACACTAATTTCACCAAAACAGAACCAGATACGTTCACTTAAGAGTCTGACAAGAACTCAAGGAAGGAGTAAATGAATGCTAATGATGATGTACAACCTCTCAATAAAAATCACTCGATACTGGTGGACTGAAGGGAGGCAAATGTGGATGATAGTTTCATAAAAACATTCCAAGAGGATTTAAGGAACTTCAGACTTGTTAATAGATATTATAAGGGATAAATAAAAAAGAATTGTTGGACATCTGGGTGAATATTGTCTACCTGGAAAGGGACAACAGTCCCTGTTTTCATAGAAGCTAACATTGCAAGACTTTCGTAGTCATCGGAGTTTTCAGCACATTTGGATAAGAGTGACCAAGTTCTTACATCTTCCTTAGATTTCCAAAAGGTTTTTGATAAAGTTCCTTAACTCAAGGTTTTAAGAAAACTAAGCAGCTAGTGCATGGATAGATGATCATTTAAAGTTATGAATTAAGAGTGTAGGAGAAAATAGCTATTTCTCACACTGGAGTGAGGTCACCAATAGAATTCCTCCAGAGTTTGTGTTAGAACCAGTTCTGGAACAGGTTGTTTGACATATTCATAAATAACAAGGAAAGGGGCATACAGTGAGGTGAACTGGTTTGCCAATGAAGTTATTTAAGATAGTCAGGACAACTGCAAAGAATTGTTGAAGAATCTCCGGGGCACAAACGACAGAACAACTAAATGACCCATGAAATTCATTATAGATTAATACAAAGCTATGTATGGGGAAAAATAAACCTACTTCCACAAATAAAACAATGAACTCTTGAGTTGACCAAGAGGCAGGACAGGTTGGTGTTAGGAGAGTTTCATTAGAACACATATTGGCATTTAGTAGTAAACAAACAAAAACAAACAAACAAAAAGAGCTAGAAACAAAAGAATAGAGGAAAAAGAAAAAACAAAAGAGAACATCAACATGGCGTGGTATAAATTTCTGTTCTCCCACATCTTATGGATGGTTTTGAAGACAACAATAAGAACGACTGAAGTACAGAAAGGCTGTCATACAACAAGTGACTGAGTAGACTTGGACTCTTGAGCCTCAAGGACTTAAGAGTCTACATATGATAAAAGCTATTTAAACATGAGTAAAATTGAGAGGATGGATAGGGATCAAGTGTTCACTGTTCCTCACAAGGAGTAGTGTTCATCAGTAACAGTGGCAGGAGCCAGGCTCAAAGCAAACAATAACACGTCATTCTTCCAGTGGTGCTCCTTGCTAAAGATAATTGTGAACGGAAAAAGGCATATATTCAAGGGTTCAATCAGACATCTCCTGGTGTCCAAAAATATTTGGAGACTGGAAAAGTACCCACTTTCCTTCTTCTCACTGTTACCTTACTACCTAAATCCTGTTCAAGAAATAGCACTGAGTTAGACCCTTCACTAAGGCATCATGGCTTATACAAATTGCACCATCTTAGCACCACTTCTTTATTCATCCTCTGACTTCCTACCATTTGTTGAGACTTGTGGTGTCCACAACTTAGGACACAGATACAGAAGAGTAAAAATTGCGCTAACATCGCAAATGCTGTATCAGCCATGAGAAGAAACGGATGAAGTTCGTCTCTAAAATATATTCACTTTTTTTTTTAAAAAAAAAAGCATAGGAGATTTGTTGTATGCAAGCCCTGATTAAAATACTTAGTCTTTTTTAGTATAATGTGATATAAACAACCAGTATAACACATAATTTATCTTGTATCTTCTTTCAATCTTGAAATAAAAATTCA
>VXAL01004769.1:27675-38120 GCA_013399475.1 Chauna torquata
CTGCGGTTCAAGAGATCCTTTGGTCAACAAATCTGTTAAATGCTTCGTTCTGGCTACATCTGTAATGAGAGTAACTTGGCTATAACAAGTGAAGCAAGGAGGGCCACGGCACTTTGCCGGCTGTGCTGGCACTGCGTGTTTAAGGAAAGACATTTCCAGTAAGAAAGTCACCTGAAATTATCATGCTCATGCTATAATAATCTTTCAGACAATTTAAACACTTAGCACCAAAATCTTTAGGATCCTGTAGAAATGACAAATTCGCCCTTGCCCAACACATTCCGCAGCACCTTAAGTCCATCCATATTCTCATTCTCTCAATGCCCCAAAAATCCCCACTAGGAATAAAAGTATTAGTCTTTAACATAGAAACTGAAAGCACACAAAATGTACATCATGTAAGGGGCACTTAATGGTTATAGTGTTAATTCTTGTCTTAATATAGTGGAGAATGTAATAAATTAAATGACAAGGAAAAAACATATAAACTTTCAAGAGAAATCTAGGCATGGCTCTGCTAAAAATAGAATTGTTTCATCAATTCCTAAAACAGAATGTCTTCCCTCCTATCTTTTCTTCATGGTGTTACTTGCAGGTAAGACACTGATTTGCACCTTGTCCTTTCCCTTTACTGGGAATAGGCAAGTTGTTCAAAATACAGAGCACAGAATAAAGTTTTAAGATTATTGGGAGTGGGGAAGCGGAAGGTTCCACTTCTGCCTAGTTGTTTGCCCTTGACCAGATCATTTCAACTTTCTGCTTTTTCTCCTCATGCCTGGTGCCTGTGTTTATACAGGGTCAATTCAGAAAAGCAGCTTAAGAGACAGGGCGTGTGTTTATTTTAGAAGGACTTGACAAAGAATGATGATAGTTTACCTGTACAAAGATGCTTTACTGAACTGACAGCTTACACCATAAACTTGCTTGGCCAGAAATTTTCTCGGTAAACATAACATGAATGTGTGAGGTAGCAATGGCAACTCTTTAGTTTTATTTTCAGTCTCATGAAATACAGAATATTTTTTCTAATTACTACAATTAAATGGTTGCATAAGAATACCACTTGAAAAATAACATTAAAGTATTTGCTGACTTTTTCAAGAAACTTTTGTTATGTTTTTTGTACAGTTTCTGAACAATTACAAAAAAATGTTTGGAAATCTACATTTTATTTCCAAAACTGAAGGCTAACTACAGCAATTTCTAAAACGTATTTTCAGGCGTGTGAAAAGTTTAATAATGTATACCTATAAGATATGTACGCATGTCTATTGCAATTTATTCTGTTTTCTGTCTTGTGATTTTTTTATTCAATCTTATGCCTTTTTAAGCCAGATTCCCAGTTCCAAGAGCTTGATTTTGGCAGTAGCATATTGAGCAATGCAGAATTCTGATCTTGTTTATACATACATAAATTACAGTACTCCAAATTACTGTTTTTTTGAAGAATCACAGCCAAAGGTTTTGGTGCGTGTTAGGAGAGACATTGCTCATGGACCTCAACATCCACCCTTCAATATTAAAGACAACTAGTGTATTATTTCATATACTTCCATATATCAGCATTGATAATCCTTGAACAAAGCTTGAGAACCTCTGGGAGTTCTCTGGGAGGTGGAAAATAAATAAATAAATCACTAAATAACTAAATAAATAAATAAATGCAAGGGTATGAACATGGCCAGAATTACCCTCCACTTCTGGGTACGAACCACAGTTCGTAGAAGATAGCAAGTTCAAAAATGAAGACAGTCAAATTAAGAGATCATTTCTTAAACAGTCGTAATTTCTCAACTTTATATTCCTTTTTTTTTTTTTTTTTCAAAATAGAGCCGAGATAGATACTTGTGAAGATGACTAGTCTGAAATGACAATGACATACATAAAGAAAAAACATTATTAACCACATGACTTTGCTTTTATGGTCAAAATACAATTCTTGTACTGAAAATCTAAGTTTATTTTCAGTGTTTCCTCTTTCTCTCTACCAGAGACAAGCTTAAGGAAATTCCATTACTGAGTATCTGCTGTATCCAGGTAACAGCAGCATTTTACAATATCGAGGCCTGCGCAAAACGAGATCATTAACTTCATTGCTGTAATTATTACCTGTATTATTAACTGCACCCTTAGCAATAGAATTAAACTCTTATCTGTACAGGTACTGTATCTTAGAATGTGGAAGGTCCCCAATGGAAAATAGTTCTGTCACTAAGGGCTGAAGTGTTTCCTGTAATTTAGTTCCTTTTGCTGCCTTATCTTCTCAATAGTATAAAATCACTTTTTAGCAATGAGACTATGCCACACTGCAAAGGCAGTGGAAACTCTGTACAAGATATCTCTTCTCAGACTGCACCAGGCAGACTTTTACCAGGCAACTCCAGGAGAATGCAGCTCCCTTGATATCATATAGCAGAAGCGATACAGTGAAATTTCAGCAGGCTGGAACACCTCTCCTACAAAGAATGGCAGAGAGAGCTGGGGTTGTTTAGCCTGGAGAAGAGAAAGAGGCTCTGGGGAGACCTTATTGCAGCCTTTCAATTCTTAAAGGGGGCTTATAAGAAAGACAGAGAGACTTTTCACAAGGACATTTAGATAGAACAAGGGCGAATGGTTTTAAACTGAAAGAGGACAGAATTAGACTAGATATTAGGAAGAAATTCTTCACTATGAGGGTGGTGAGGCACTGGAACAGGTTGTGGAGAAGTTGTGGATGCCCCATCCCTGGAAATGTTCAAGGTCAGCCCCAAGGGCTTTGGGCAGCCTGATCTAGTGAGAGATGTCCCTGCCCACAGCAGAGGGGTTGGACTAGATAATCTTTAAAGGTCCCTTCCAACCCAAACCATTCTATGATTCTGTGAAAAATTGAGATGAGAGACTGAAACAGACAACACCATGTCGGCCTTTGTTATATTTAGGTTTTCTTGAAGATATGCTACATATAAAGCCAAGAAATGACTATTAGTCTGGTGGCTCAACTTGGCCAAGATTTCTCCCAGCAGTGTCCTGAAGCCACTGGTGTGCAGTTGTCTGAAAGCATCAAGATCTTCCTTTTACTCCATTTATCTTTATACTCCTTACTTAAGCTTTGACCATCTCTATTCCTTGGCTATTGGAAAGTCCTTTTTCCCCTTCAAATTGGTAATGAATATTTGCTCTATAACTTTGTCTCTCAACTAGTAATATGCCTATTTAACACAGTTCCTTTCCTATATATACACTAGGTACAAGTAAGATGATTAAGGGACTGGAGCATCTTTCATAGAAGAGGCTGAGGGAGCTGGGACTGTTCAGCCTGGAAAACAGAATACTCAGGGGAATCTCATCAATGTGTACAAATACCTGAAGGGAAGGTGTACAGAAGGTGGAGCCAATTCAAATTCTGTCTAGTAACAAAGACAGAAGGTTCTGCCTGAACATAAGAAAAAACAACTTTACTGTGAGGGTGACTAAGCACTGGAACAGGTTGCTCAGAGATGCGGTGGAGTCTCAACACCTGGAGAAATTCAAAAGCCATCTGGACTGGGCAGCCTGCTGTAGGTAACACTGACTGAGCAGGGGGGGTGCTGGACAAGATGACCTCTAGAGGTTCCTTCCAACCTCAACCATTTTGTACAATTCTGTGAATACACATTTCTTTTATTCTGGTTGCTCATTATTTGTTGCTCCATATCATTATCAAAATACAACACACTACGACACTTTTTTCAGCAAAAATATGTCCAGACAGACTGATACAATGAAAAAAAAAAAAAAAACCCCCAACATTTTCTAAATTTTTTTTTTTTTTTTTTTTTTGAAAGAGAAGTTAAAGAGAAGTTGTGGATGCCCCATCCCTGGAAATGCTCAAGTTTTTTAAAAAAATAAAAACAAAAGCAAAACAAAAAGAAACTCTACTCAGCTTGCTGGCATACACCTAGGTGTATTACTTTCAGAGTAGCCTGCTAATAAGAACACAGAATCTTTCTGAATCAGAACCACACTTCTCACATAACTTCAACAGAACTCATCCCTTTGAATGGGTGCAAGTCCATTCGTTTTCCAAGGAAGCCTATGTGGACACAAAACTCAAACCACAGGCAGTGTATATGTGAAGTCAGAAGAGCTGTGCTAGTTAAAAGTGGCTAACGGAGAGCTGTTCCAAAAATCTCTCATCTCGTTATTTTCAACTTTTAGAGGGCAAGGAAACAGCGATTATAATGTATACTTGAATAGGTGAACCTATAGTAAATAACATTTATATAATTTATGTAGAAATTATGAAATATGACTAACGATTCAGTGAAAAAATAGTACTGGTGACTGTTGGATCTATATATAAGTCAAGTTAGAGCAGGTGGGGAAAAATGACATTTTGTCCTAGAAGTAAATGTACTAGCCACAAAAAGGTAGTTCTGTGACTTCACTCCAGGTTTTGTTTACTAAGCACAGACAAAATTACAAAGTACAGTAATGAACATATATATGTTTTGAAGCCTTAAATATATATATAGCTCTGACCAGCAAAAAAAAAAAAAAAAAAAAGGGTATATTGCAATTCAAAGATGGTTTATAAGGAAATCTGCTTTTTATTACCTGATTTTGATCATCTTCAGAGACAAGAAGATGCCAGATTCATTTATATTAAATGTCTTATTGCACAAATTAAAAAACAAAGAATCTACTAATTCCCCAAAACTAACAAGTTAAGCTAGTTCTGAAGATATGAAGTATAGAACAACAAATTTCTCTAATCAGTGTTCGCATATCATTAGGGTATTAGGTATGAAAGATTTAGGAATGTTTTAGTCTTACAAAGCCTACACTCTAACAGGACCCTTAAAAGACACGTATCTGCTTTCCTCCCCAAAATATTTAAGTTCAGCACTGCTTACTAAGCTATCTACCTTCCATCTTCTGATGTATTATCAAAAGACAATACATTTTCCTTTACTTTTCCTAAAAATCTTTTACATATATTATGACCAGTGGCTTGTTTGTAGGGTGCTACTTCAGCTGCAGTGAGAGAGTTAGGCCCCCAGCCTTTTTTAGATTGGTTCTGAGGCAGAGATTATTCGTAAAAGTGCTACTCAGTTTCTGCATCAGGCCACATGCTTAAGGTGCATGGAAGACAACATCCCAGAGCTTTTTCTAATACACCTGTGTTCATTATAAAATACCTGCAATAGACTGAAAAGGTTCTCAATGAGGTAATCAACATTTCTGCTTTAATATAGGGAGTATATTCAGTTCCCATAACTTTTTATAACCTTTCATTCAGGATACAATAATAGCAAAGGTATGTTGGAGAACTGATGTTTGTCTATCTTACTTGTTGCAGAAGACTCCCCTCAAGAGTACTCTTACCTGCTGTATGACAAGCAGTCACATAAAAGGTGTGTAGTATTACCATAACATGGATTAGCACACTTCACAAGCCAGTCTGTCTAAAAACAGCCTGAGTCTGTTCACAAATCCCATATTGATGGGAAACAGAACAGTCTGATGTGGATTTATTGTCAGGCAAGAATCAGAGTAAAGAGACTGCAATACTGTAATTTAGGTGCTTCATGATGGTGTGCATTTGCCCCATCACATGGTACGAACAGATCGCATGATATGGTTATTCTAGACACTACTCATCCTGAGAAATATTGATATAGGTAAAAGTACCCATAATTAAAACTTTCCAGAAATACATGCTTGTTCCTGTTCCTGTGTGAGAATACATGACCTTCAAGGCTCCTTCGGGCTCTACATACATGAATCAAATTGCTGCAGGAAGACTTTAATAATTTCATGATTTTTTTGGTATGTGACTAGAAAGAGGTCTATACAACTCTGCAGTCTCAGAGGTTCTGCCTTATACATTCATTCAATACAAAAATACCTGGCATGTGTATACACTCATTTCCATTATATGACTTCATTTTCAGAGCAATTTCTGGTATAGAAAATACCACTTAGTATTCCCTCTAACAATCAACATAGGCAAGTAAGTGTTCAGTGAAATGTCAACATGGGCATTTGAACTATTGAAACAATGGACTATTTTACCAGAGCACAAACTTAAAGGTGAGGATTTTGAATGTAAGCCCAAACTGTGACATTAAAGCACACTGAAACATCCTAGGGACAATCTGAGACAGAATCAAGGTCCAAACAACAGAATCCTTCATCGTGTGGTACTTCATGTAAAGATAATACCATGTTCGCTACATTATTGTTGCAAGTGTCAGATTGTTTTCACAACTACAGCTGGTCAGCTATATGTTGTTCAAAGAAAAAATTGAGCAAGACAAATATCTTTGCTATGACTCCCTTTTTACAGGTTCCATATGAACAGGAAAGAACCAAGACAGTGATTCCTTGCTCAGCTGTAACTTGCATGACGAGCTCCTCTTATTTATGATTCCTTTGATCATGACCCAGGAAACTGATGTGCTTCCTTGCATTAGCATAATTTTTTCAGAACAATAAAGCATTTAATCCACACAGAAATACCATTACAAAACGGCTGTTGCAAATCCATCTGACCACTTATACTAGTAGACAGTATTTTAACTCATTTAGGTCATACAATTGATTGTAAAGAACGTATACAGATTTCTTACAACAGATACAAACCTTGCTTCCAGCACCACCTAATACCACTCAAAGACAAAGGAAGAAAAGTTTGTTCACAGAATTTAAGTTTTTAGCTCTACCAAGTTTTGCTACAAATCTATATTGATCTGAAAGAAACAGAAGCTGTTGACAAAGTTAAAGGGCTATAAAAGCTCATCAGCCAAGAATAACAGAGCTTTTCTTGCTCATATATCAGTGAATTGAAGCCTGTAAATCTGACATATTTCAAGCTATTGAGTTACTAAAGAATGCTCTATTTTAATTGGGATTCACTGCTTTTCTCTTCCTCACCATTCTTGTCTTAATTTATTCCTCCTTAGGCATAATTAGATGCATCTAAACTTGAGCTTCTGAATAAGGTCAAAGAATTCTCCTACCTACCTGTCATAAAGAGTCCTTACTATGAATTTTCAGATAGAAATTTCTTACTTACCTCTGTAAGGGAGCCCATGTATTTTGAATTTGAATTCTGAATCATTCCTCAAAGTGACTTATATCCAACATGAGCAAGCTGAGCTAAGTTGAGAAGAACCAGAGACTGGAGTGAAAAAATTGCCAGGGATCATCATGCTTCAATCAGGAACACACTACATTCTTACTAATAATGCCTACTTCAATGCCTCTGGTAGAGGCAGTTTGGTCACAAGACTGTTTAAAGGATATTACAGATCACAGTTGCTTCCTTTTGCCAATTACATTACCCTTGGAACAAAGCTAATTTGCGAAATAAGTTTCTGCATATGTGGTTTGAAGTGAAGAGAAACTCTTGGCTTTTACAGTTTTAATTCTATTTGTCCTCAAGCAAAGGAGAAGTTACTAAGGAAATAGTTATGACTGAGCTGTGCCCAAAGTCATTGTTAATTAAAAAACAAACAATACTTCCCCAAACGGTACAACTCTTTCCTATCAGAATATATAAATTTCTGCATGATTTGAGTCCTTTGACCATTTTTACTTAATCTCTCATGAACTTCATTCCTCCAGTGCCTCGAGAAAAAGAGAGTTGTTCTATGGGGCTGGAAGAGCTCTATCTTCTGGTCTCTTTTGCCAAACTTCATCTCCTGAAAGCACCAAAAGACAGCTTGCCATCCCCTCCTTCAATCCTTCTTTATACCATCAGACACTCCTTATAACAAGAGCAGACCTTCCTCCTGAAGGTCTTCTTTCTGTCTGCCCTTCTCATGCTTTCTTTCTTTCCTTTCTATTATCTGATCTGAAAAGACAACTGGAATCTGATATCTAGAGCAAAAGAAATGTTAGGCTGGAAGAGGAAAACAATACAGGACACGCTGAAGGGAAGACTCCTATTCTGCAGAAACCTGAACTCTGTCTTTGAGAATGTGAACCCTTCTTCCCTTTATTCTGCTGTTGCTCAACCTCTGAGAGACAGCATTATCATGAGATATAATATACCTAAAAATAACCAACTACCTAAGGGTTAGTGGAAAATTCAGCTACTGTTTCACAGCTTTAAATTTTGTTGTTCATAGTTATTCACAGTATAGTCCCTCAGAAGATTAAAAACAGATTCTGCATTCCTAGCAGTTTCATCTTCCCATTATTTCACCATTACAGATTTTTCTTCTCATGGTTCTTAAAAATAAAGTCAGCAAGACTTTGCTTCACTTACATTCTTATTACTCCTTCAAGGTCACTAATTACATGCTTTGGTTTTGTTTTCAATTTATATGTTTTACCAACATATCAACAATATCTTGCGGTCATTATGTAGACTTATGGTTTTATGCAACAAAAATTCACAGATATGCATGTAGATAGATTACATATTTATGTGTATTAACATACATGATGAAAAAGAAAAAAAATACTAGAATAGAAATTGCCAGTCAGCTTAGGGACACAGCTTATGATTGATTTGTTCTTCAACTACTTTTTCAATTCACCTATAAACACTTTTCATCAGAAAGTTTCTGGGACTCTGTACAAACGCAAACATGCAAGGCTACTCCAAAAGACCCATTTAAGTTATAAAAATCTATTTTAAGCAGAATTGGTAGTACCAGGACTACATTATTAAATCTAACAGAGTAAGATAAAATCATATTTTATATATATTTTATATTTTTCAGCCCTACTCTCTCCTAGATGAACAGAATACTTTCCAGCTGCACTGGTAGGTTTTCAATTTCTTAAAGGCAGTATGCAGTGAATGTTTAACTGAGCTCTGGAAGGTAGAATCTAAATGGTAATTATGGGCGTCTATGTTAATCACCTTTAACAGCAAGTTTCACCAAAGGAATCTGAAATTAGTAAAGAATCCTGCAAATGATTCATCTTACTTTCCCAAAGTTGTGTGTTGGCACTTCAGTGCTAAGAGGCAAGCCATAAAAATTACAAAAAGTTCAGTCAGCAAAGTAATCAAACTGGTTCTGCATACGCATAAATCTATTAAGTAAGACAAAGCCATTTTACACTGGCACTTTTCCTAATACTATTGTACAACACAAGGAGCCTCTAGGGAGCTGCTTCTATTTCAGCAAGCAATTTCATTTTCAGCATAATTTGTCATATAATTGTGTCTTTAAATTTAGTCTATGCATTCATTTGTTCACATAATTAATTCTGATTTATTTTCAAGCTCTCTCCTTGCAGTTCTATTGCTTTTTATTTTTGCTTGTAACTTGCTGAAGATTACATTAGATTTTGAGATCCTTTGGGAATTTTGTGGATCCTACACCTTGAACATTATAGAAGTATAAAGTTCTTTTCTTGCAATGAAGCAATAAGCCACAATTTTCTATTCAGGCTGTGGTAAGAACAATGTTGTAAAGGAACACCAGGTTGTCACTTGCCATGTAAGAAGTCTAATCTCTTTCATGACCATGTCTTGGATGCACATCCTATGAAAAAGACAAGATATAAATCCCATATTACATAAATAACACTGTAGTTTTTAGATTTGTATACAGTAAAGATGCACAAGACACAAGAGCCTGCAATGAGTTTAATATCTATGCGCTACACCTCTTACAGTTCAGCTGGACACACATGAACTGCTTTTGTTATTCTTCACTTTAGGCTGCTGCTCACAACTGAATCTTTACCCTAACAATAGTAGGGAGGTGTAACTATTTCATTGATTTGTTCTTATGTACAGGACTGCTTGAAGCTTTAGTAGGGTTTCTGTGGCAACAACACTACCGTCCATAAATAGGGTTATTCACAACTTAACTTCCCCCCTTTCTACAACATATAGATGGAACAATAATTCCATATTTTATTATGGTAATAAGACACTTATTTTACTAATAAAAGAAGAAATATTGTGGTGCTTCTTCATGTCAATGACTTTCAGTCTTGCACTGGTATCAAAGGAGTACTTTGTGCTTCAAATGGACAGCATAGAACTCCCTTTTGGATTAAACTGAAATAATAACGGATGGGGAAGCACCTGGGTGCACAGGAGAGATTTTATATTCCTCTTTTGTGGCTTTATGTCTGTCTTTATAGGACCAGAGAATCTTTTAGATTGGAAGGGACCACCGGAGGTCATCTTGTCCATCTCCCCCCCCTCAGCCCCACCCCGCTTAAGCATAGTCAGCTACAGCAGGTTACCTAGGGCCATGTCCAGACAGCTTTTCATCATCTCCATGAACAGAGACTCCACAACCCCTCCGGGCAAACTCTTCCAGTGTTTGACTTTGAGATAGATTTTCACATTTTTCAATTTGCATCCATTGCCTCTTGTCCTGTCAGTTGGCACCACTGAGGAGACTCTGGCTCCGTCTTATACATTCTCTCGCATCAGGTATTTCTACACATTGCTAAGATCCCCGCTGAGCTTCTACACTTCCCATCTCTCAGCCTCTCCTTGTATG